>CM069450.1:53965406-54387574 GCA_035610835.1 Ophiura sarsii | reverse complement strand
ACTGAACAAATAGTATGCATGTTTGTACTTATTTTAATGCATTTCTCATGCTGATTCTGAATATGGTGATGGAATTCAATAATTTTTCACATTTTTGAAACATATTGTGAACTTTTGAAAGTCTCGTTTGCAGACGATGGACACATGGAAAGTGTTAAAATGACTATTGAGTATATAATTGTCTGTGCCTACATACATGTAGTATGTTCCATGAAAACACCATGTGCATTTAATGCATCTCAAAGTCTTTCTACTCATTCAATTTGCTTAACATATAAAGTAAGTTCTCTCAACCAATTGTGTAACATATATAGAGTTTGACATTTCATTGGAGGGGGGGGGGGGGGGGGTGCCCTAGCATCCCCCTCTAATTAAGCCACTGACAAAGAGAAATAACCCAAAGGCAGATTCTGAATAATACCATAAAAAACGATAAAAGGCCTGTGAATATGGCTCAAAGCATTATTATTTACTTTCACACTTGACTCAAGGTTTTTTAAGAATGTTGTTGTTAAGCAGGGAAATATCTCAGCGATGCAAACAAAATCTTACAATTTACAGAAAAATAGTAAAGATAAAGTGTATGTTTTTAAAATGATTTAGAAAATGGTGGGCGGAGGACAACCAAACAATCAATATTCTCCCTCACCCCATGTACTGCCAGTCTAATCAAAGATACTTTCTAGAATATAATTGGTCATGATGAATCAACAAATACATTCATTATTCATGATGAAAACCTTGGAATACAAAAAGGATCTAGCTTTAAGATAGACGTAGACATGCTGGGCCTCTTTCTTGGAAGTTGTAATTGATTATCTAAATTCACTCGAGAATAAAGTTGTTCTTCTGTAAATCAATAAAAAAGTACCAGCTGATCGGAATAAGGCTAAATATAAATGTGTTGCCCCCGTTTGATTATTAAGTTATATTTCAGTTATATTTGTGAGATGTGTTGGTTAAATACAATGGCTTATTAATTATATGATAATTCTATGCATTGTTTGTACAGACATTAAATATATTTTAAATCCAAATTAAGCATTTCGGTAAAGTAAAACATAGATAAATGCACATTTTGCAATTCTGAGAATAGTATTTCCTGTCATTTGAATGCCTTTTGACATTTGATAATTAATTTTATCAGAATTCTGAAATTTAAATTATTATGTAAACTTTTGTTTTTTAAATTTAAAATCACTAAAACAAAATTAGCTTTGAACATAAATTTGAAGGAAAAATAATGTTCTTACGATCCTACTTTCACAACTCAATCAGTTTTCAATTCCTGAAATCCATTTATTTCATCAAATATCAGATTTAGGTCTTTGAATATTTGAGACATAGGGGAGGGGTATGGGGGCATCATGATCCTTGCCCATTCACTTGCCAATCAGCTCAAGCCCCACCTCATTTTGTGCCCCAAACAATCGAAAATGTCATCTTGATACCATTTTCTTTGTCCATTTCATTGTGGCAATGTATTTGAGTTGAAGTCACACATTATTTCGTTCAGAAGTAAGCGGGACTGTCAGTTATCTAAAGGACATTCATAGCATGAAGATATATTAAGAAGAAGAAAAAATCAGCTTTCATCAGGAAGGACTTTAATATGCTTATTCAAAAGAACCCTTGTTTTGCTCCCTTTTTCACATTGAGGGCCTGCTTGGAAAGCAGTGCAAGTCACTGAAGCATATATTACCTCAATGAAGAAAGCATAAATAAAGAAATAAAACCTCTCACATTCCTGCTTCAATAATAACTGATGTTGTATAATTTATATCATCTGTGTACAGACAACCAGCTGAAGATCACTAAGCTGGATATCCTGATGGAGAAGAACATGAAGGCTCACCACACAGACGAGTACGAGACCGAGGAGATGGTGCTGAGACGTGGAAGTCCATTTGACCTCGAGGTCACGTGCGACCGGGCCTTTAAGAAGGGCGAGGACGAGATCTCTTTGGAATTCCTTATGGGTAATTGACATAATTTGAGCAATTGTTTATGTACATTTGGCAGGAAAAGTGTTCCACATCTGTTTCAAGTCTTTGGTAATATGAAATGCCCCCATTTGGCTTACAATAGCAACTTTTTAATGTGTAGTTGACGAAGTACTTGCGTATAGATATAATAGCAGGGTTAGAAATGTTGATGCAAAAATTGGTTTTAGCATTGATTCTCACAAACGGATTTTAAGTGTTTTACTGTTGATTGTCACATAAAAAATATATAACTTTGGGTCTACATACATCTACCACTAATATGAAATGCCCCCATTTGGCTTACAATAGCAACTTTTTAATGTGTAGTTGACGAAGTACTTGCGTATAGATATAATAGCAGGGTTAGAAATGTTGATGCAAAAATTGGTTTTAGCATTGATTCTCACAAACGGATTTTAAGTGTTTTACTGTTGATTGTCACATAAAAAATATATAACTTTGGGTCTACATACATCTACCACTATCTTTTTGGGAGAAATTCTCACAGTTTATTTCTTGAGAATTAACTTTATTTATGCATTTTGCAATAAAAAATGAAACCCGAGTTACGATAAAAATGAGTGTTGAGGATAACCAGGTCTCTCATCAGATCTGTCAGTTAAAAACATTATTCCCTTTATCCAAATATGTTATAGTAGCATATGTGAAAGATCACTAACCCAACTGCAATGGTGGGGAACAATATATACAAGGAAACACCAAAAGGGAAAGGAAAATACGAAGAAGAAAAAGATAATACACGACGTTTCGGCAAGATATACTGGCCTTTATCAAGAAAAATAGCTTTTTATATGTACAGAATATGTATACAGTAAAAAGGGCAAGATGTTACTCTGTTAAGAGTTAGAAACAAACTGCAATGGTGATAGGGCAAATACAAAAGAACTACAAATAGTAAAAGGTGGGAGAGATTAAAAAGCTGAAGTACCAATGTAGTGGTAATAATACAATGAATTGGACATTGAATATGTTATAGTTTGAAACTGTGAATTATTTTATCAGAGATACAAAGCTTTAAAGGGACACAATGTCATGTTGAATTTTTTTATTTTAATTAATTTACTTCAGAATTCAAGATAAACATTAAAAATTGCCATTATTGTTGTTTCTTCTAAAAAAAAAAAACACAAGCAAAACTTGATTAAAACGATGTTTTAAATATGTTGGAATTCCACCCTTAACCATGTAAAATGCTGGTTGCGGCTCTACCAGTATTTTTGAATCGACGTTTTGTTGTACAAAGAGGGCTGATTTTTCTTAATCCTTATAGGTGTAAGTTCATACGTAATACAATTGTAAAAATATACAAATCCCAGTTTTTATCATATATTTTTGTAATTGAGGGCGCTGCCTCCACCACATCTCTTAATGCCCCTTTAAAATGGTGTCAACACTATTGTGACACCCTACTTACTTTATATTCAATCTGCCTATAGATCATTTTGAATTGAGATCTGAAAAGTATGGAAAAACGGGTCATCAAACTTTGTGCAACAATATTTTGGTTTCAGGTGTACATATATAACCAACAAGTTTGAAATCATAATTACACAATTGTAACTTATATATATGCAAACATATCTGTATCGTAAAACACAGGTGGTCGGCCAATAGTATCTCACGGCACTCGCGTTCCTGTGTATGCCGTAAAAGCGCCCCCTACTGAGGCAGATGAGTGGGGACTCGTGATCACTGGCGTAGAGGGCAAGAAAGTATGTTTCACTGTGTATTCATCGGCTGATAGTCTGATTGGGGAGTACAAGATGAACATCAACACGACCACCAAGTCTGGGATTGAGTATGAGTTTGACCATCCAGACGATGCTCCTGAGATCTTCATGATCTTCAATGCATGGTGCAAAGGTGAGAGGTTAAAAGCAATATTATGTGATCTTTTTTCAAACTTTTATACATATTTTTTTCTCTCTTATAATGAAGTTTGACTGGTAGTCATTCCTAGACTTGTAAATCAATCTTGGCTGATTCCTAGACTCATAAATCAAATTGACTGTATTTTCCGTTTAAAAAAATCACATAACTTTACTAAATCACAATGGAAATCTGCTTCCAATTTAAGGAATTTTTCTACATTTCTTTTTTCATCATAAAGCATTTCGTACTATTGTGTTCACTTGTGTACAGTTGCGATCGTAGCCGGAAACACTGTAAACAGCGTTATCACGGTGTCAAACCATGGAATTATATTTACAAACACAAAGAAAACACTCAGAAAATAGGTGTCGGAGTTAACTCCGATAGTAATTAGGAAACGTATTGCTCGGTAAGAGGATATTTTAGTTTCATGTTTATAAATATAATTTGACACAAAAAATTGCATTCAGAGGGGAAAATGAAAGATAGAGAGCGATTCGTGAAAAAAATTGTATACTATGCCTTTAAATTGTTGAGAAACATGCATCGCAAAAGTGTGACATTATTTTGTACTCTAACAGTCAAAGGGAGTGCACCCCGCCAGAAGGCTCCCCCTGATGCCTCCAAATGAAATGCCATGTATATTATTCAGAATCAGTCGGTTATGCCCCCTAATCACAGGCTTTGCCCCCCTCCCCCCTAATTGAAGACCTTAGTTACACTGCTGGCATAGTATGTGATTCTTATACATCTTGTTTTGATATTTGATCACAGGGGATGGTGTATATATGGCCGACGATGATAAGAGACAGGAATATGTGATGAACGAGAGCAACTTGGTCTACTCAGGTACCAAATATAAGATCAATAACTTCGGTTGGTACCAGGGTCAGGTGAGTCAAGGTCACACTGGCATCAGAATTTTGGGGAATGGTAACATATTTATTATACTTGTAATGTTTATGTTTTATGCCATTGGGCACTTGGCAAAGTTTAGGGTGGGGTGTCACATCCCCTGCGTCACCCCCATTTTTAGACCCTATGAGTGGCTAAGAGGTTTTTAGCTCAGCCTACTTTAGCTCAGCCTACTACAGTAGGATGAGGCTCTTATTATCACGTTCGAAAGGTCAGTGATAGCATGGTGAGTTTCTAAACGCTAGGAAGTAAAAATGGCCCAGAAAATGGCAATTAAGACAAAACAGATAAAACATTTAAAAAAGTGACTCGGCATATCTTCTAGATATGTTACGATACAACATATGAGATGCATTTCCTGACGTTTTTCACTTGCGTTAAAATGTTATTAAAGGTTTAACCAAAAAACTAGGGTGTCTTGAAACTCGTCCAGGTCAAGCAAGCACATGCAAGGCAAGTCATTTATCACTATCATTATTCAAAGAAGATTTCTTGATGTACCCCATAATGCTTAGCGCCCCTACAGTATTAGCAGGGCTTAATATCACCAGAACAAACAGTGTCACACATGTGTTAAAGTAATTAACAACTGAAGGTCATCTGGTCATGTGATGAAAGTGAAGCATCCTGGGGTGCATCAAGAAATTGTTGATCATTATTTGAGCTTGTGTCAAATTCAAAACAAACAGGAGTTCCTTTAGGCCAAGAATACTTTTTTGTTTGTTTGTCCACATCCGACCGACCATGTACCTTGGTGCCGACCATATTATTTTTTATTTTCTATTATTTTTTTAAAATAACTTTTTTTTGAGCAATTTAAATGGCCAAAAGGACCGTCTTATTCCTAATTTCGTACGCTGTAAGCTGATTTCAACATAATATAAAACATTTCTTTTGTTAGTTCGGGAAAAAATAGGTTTAGTAATACTTTCACGTATATATATCTAACAGAACATCACCACTATGTTATTTCACTTTTTGCAAATTTTCTATCATAATAAATGGTGGCGACCGACAACATGTTCACGGTATCTGCGCATTGCAAATTTGTTACAAAAAATACCCTTTGACCGAGTGTTGCAACCAGTACTACAATATTGCAACTTTATACAGACAATCTGTCCGAGCAGGATTTCAATTCTAACAAACTCATGAAAAAAAGTTCAATACTATCAAAGTGATGTGTTTTGTGTTTGGATGACTATCATTCACAGTATTCATGCCAAATTTATATTCCCAAATACAATATCCGTATTTAAAAAATAAAAAAAATAAAAATTATCCAACCTACAGACCCTACCTTTTTTGGACCTCTATGGACAAACAAACATTTTTTCTTTGTTGCCTTATACCACTGCCTGTCTTCAAAAGCTTGCCCAAACAAACAATTATTGTTACTGTCACACTCCTTAATCAACATAACAATGGACAATATAATGACTGTTTATCAGTCAATCCACTGTACCAGCAGACAATGTGTGCTACTGTAAAAGCCAATATTTTTGTGTACAGATATTTTCGCACATTTTGATATCATAGACATTTCGCGAATTGTTTTTTTCGTGGGTGACCTTCTGGATGCACTGCATGAATGTTGAAAACATTATTTTGGCGTGTCATAATTTTCGCCAAAATAAAACCGCCGCCAAAATTTCAGCTTTTACAGTATATCAATATAGCTACACTGTATTATAAAATTTCGGCCATGACCTTGTTGTGAAGTGTTGGTATAGATAAAATTACAACTGTTTAATATAATAATTAAATAATATTGAATGGAATCATGGAATTATGATGGTCAAAAGTACACAGATGAAAAAATCCTGGTGTTCTCTCTTCGTATTCAGAGGGGTAACACATGATTGTTCCAGGATCTTGAAATACCCCCTATTTGAAGGTGTTTCGCGGACAATTTTGCCAATTTGACCCCCTTTTTCGTACTAAAAGGCGGACATTTTGCCTGAAAATGACCCCCCTTTTTCACCATTCCAAGGACACTTTATATATAGTCCCTCTATTTGCGGGAAAAACGAGGACATTCTATTTTATTTTCTTCTTCGCGTACATAAACCTCTACAAAAAACACCCCTAATTTTGTTAAATTGCGGACATAGGTTTCAAAATGACCCCTTATTTTTGGAAAACATGGACAAAGCTTCAAAAAACACCCCTAATTTAGGGAAATCGCGGACCAGGGCAGGAAAAAGAGGGCAAATCGGCAAGCTCCTTGTGCCGGGAAATGTTGCCATATCGCAGGAAATCCCTACCCCCCCCCGCCCCCCCTAAAAATGTTTTTATTTTTATTTTTATTTTTTAAGAGTTTTTTTTTTAGAGTATTAGGCATTATACAGCCGATATTCCATAATATGATGCACCATGGCATCAATTGGACCTTAATTTTCCAAAAAGCTTAAAGGGCACAGGAAAAGGGATGATAATCCTGCTACAAGTCTTTGTGGGACATTCCATTACAATAAACAGGGCCAGAAAAATGAACACGCCACAAATGACATCATTTGTGGTATATTGATTATCAGTGAGTATCATGAATAGATTCAAACCAGTCACCTGGAATTTTCTTTTCATAGTACTCACAGAGCTATCAATAGTTCCACAATTGATGTCATAATCAACTAGCACATATATTGAATGATTTCTGGTCCCTCCTCGTAGACTTGACTCAAATCACACCACTTGTATTTGCATTGCATGTGCCCTTTATGGTTCTATGGGGGGCCGCCCTCTCCGCCGCTAAACCAGCGGTAAATCCAACTTTATCAAATTTCTCTTGCAGGGAAACCTTGCATCTTTTCCAGCCCTGTCGCGGACATAGCTTCAAAAAGCACCCCTAATTTAGGAAAATCGTGGACATAAAATGTTCGCGGAATGTCCGCGGACATGGTATGTTCGCGGAATGTCCGCGGTCATGATACAGAAAACCGCCCTTTTCCGCGAGTTTTGGAACGATCATGCGCACCCAAAGTCAATGTTGACTGAAACCACCGGGGCAAAAATGTACCTCAATCGTTCCAAAAGTAGGTGTAAAGTCAAAAAAAATTGCACAGTTCTTGACTCACAAAAGTCTTGTTGGTTCTTTCTCATTTCTCGCCCCCAATATGAATAACCTAGCTACGTCAAAAAAAGTTCAGAAACCCAAAACTGCAAGTTGGCCACCCCCCAGGCCCCAAGTATTTCTGAACACTCCCTAAACGGCTATATCTTGCCTCACGTCCCGTACTATTAGTTATCCCCTGCATGTTCACACAATACGGAAAAATACCTATGGTTTGGCATGTCATATCACATGAGGCCGCATGCCGAATGTGATATGGCCCAAAACATGTCTGGTTAGGTTATATATGCAGATCATTTATTTTATGGCGTGGGTTAGACCTTTTTGCGGTATATTTCGGCCTCAGAATGTAACAGAAATCGACTCGGTTGCATTTAAATCATCCGCCATTTTATTCGTATTTTAAGCAACTCTTCCACAGACGCAAAGCAATCGCTTTACACGTAATATCATTTCGCACCATCTGGTAACGCAGTTAATCGACGATATGGGAATATATCGTGTGGTTTGACTTGTTGTTTACACGATATGGATCAGATTTCATACGTGTTAACCAACGAGATTGAAGTACAGGGTGAGTCAAAAAGACTGCAATAGTGGAAAGAAGCCATTTTGTTTTCAAAACCAAAATGATTTTTAAAACTTTTTAAACGTTGCAAGAATTATGTATTTAATCCTAACTTTGTGTGAAAAAATTAAGTCGATCGCATTTTTCGTTTGTATTTGGTGACCCTCTTTGCTGTACAACCAAATTTACCTGTTTGTCCACGAGCACAGTGATTTTCATTTGAAATGGCACACATTGCATTTTCATATTTAAATATACCGCCAACAAAGAAAATTGAAAATTTCAGTTTTTTATTAAAATTTAGAACATTATACGCTTTCATTGCATGGGTACGATTATAATTGATTATGCTAACTCACCTGTAAACAAAAAAGGATGCATCAAATTCCAATAACATCACAAATGAACTCAAGTTTCCAAATTTTTGAATGAGAATGAGAGACACATTTTGCGATCTGATGGATATTTTGGGTATCACGTGGACAAACGTGTAAAATGGGTGCACCGGTCAAAATGTTCACCAAAGACAAACGGAAAATGCGATCGACTTCATTTTTTCACACAAAGTTAGGATTAAATACATCATTCTTGCAACATTTAAAAAGTTTTAAAATTCATTTTGGTTTTGAAAACAAAATGGCTTCTTTCCACTATTGCAGTCTTTTTGACTCACCCTGTATGTACACTTACTATAACGATAAAGAATAAATTGTGTATAGCTACAACATATTTTAATTGGTTTGAGCATGCGCACTTGAGTTACGGGACGTGTAGCAAGACATTGCCCCCTAAACTATCCTTGGGGATCGGCAGAATTAAAAAGTGCACATTAAGTTGAAATATCCATTGAAAGTTCTGAGTAAAATGCTGAAAAGTTGCAGAATTCGCCAGTGTAGGTAGGCATAATTTAATTTACCAAGCCAGTCATGCCAGTGGGTACTGGATATAACAGACTATAAAATCTAGAGGCAATGTAAAAGCTCATCAGAGTCCTAAAATGATGTATTTGAGGTTTATTTACATTGTTTTTTGTGTCTAATTATTTATTTAATCATTCATATGTCAAAGGTCACCTATTAAGGTCACCTTTTATGGTCAAATGTCATCTGAGGTCAAGTTGTAAAATAAGCGGTAAACATATAAAAAATGATAATTTTTGTGCATACATTATTATGTTTTGAGCTGTTCAAGTGTGAATGACATTGGATCCAAAACTTTATAATGATAAAATTGGGTGATTTACTGAGTTTTAAAAATATTTTTAAAGAAAACACCTCATAGCTCAACCAATACATTATGGACCTAATCTATCCAATACATGAAATTGACAGCTTGTCACTAATGGACAGGGATAGCGCTGGATCAAAAATGTAATAGGTCTCATGACTTTTTTCAGGACCCTGTAGGACTTCAAAAAAACAAATTTAAGGGGTCCCCAACAAAATTGAGGGGTCCTGAAGTTTGGGTATTTGAAAATTTTACATTTTTACGGACAGTTTTAATGAATTTATATTGTGAGCAAAGGATGGATATGTAATTTACAGAATTTCTTAAGGTTTCCATTTCCATACATCGTCAAATTTAAGGGGTCCCTTCAATTTTGATCGGGACCCGCAGTCTTTCCAATTAGAGATCTGACGCGTCACTACAAGAAAGTGAGAGGTCTAGGACTCGCAGACGTGTCAGAATGCGACCCCCTGCTAATGGATACATGAAATTTATAGCTTGTCGCTAGCTGAGCTTCTGCATCATTGATGCTCTCGTACTTGGTATGTTCGGGAACCAAAACAGAGAGAGGGCCATTGGCACAGCATCTGTAAAATTTTAATATATTTTGTTCAGCTAGGGTTGCAGAAACACAAACAAATGCGCTTTTGAACCACTTGGCTTGTTTTAAATTAGTGATTGGGAAGTTCATTGTATAGACTTACACTCGAAATAAATATCTGTGCGCAAAACACCTGAAAAATTATAATGCAGCACAAACATTTCTACATTTCCGGGAAGTACTGTAACCATAGTCCCAAAGGGTAGGAATAAAAGTATCAGGGGGAAATATGGGCCAAATAGTGACGGGAAATATGGGCCAAATAATGACGGGAAATATGGGCCAAATAATGACGGGAAATATGGGCCAAATAATGACGGGAAATATGGGCCAAATAATGACTGAAAATTGGGGTCTGCTCATTCTGCTGCCCCGTCCGTTCTCTGTAAGCTTGAATCAACACGAAAAATGATATTAATAATTTGTAAACCGGTCAAAATAAGCATAGCCGATAATTTATTTGTGCATACCTCCTAGCCAATTCTCTAATTCTTTTCTTTTTTCCCCTGTCTTGTACGCCACAGTTTGAAGACGTTGCCATTCAGTGTGCATTCCACCTGATCAAGAAATCTGGTATAGCCTACCGCCATCGCAAGGACCCAGTCCAAATAGCTCGCACCCTGTCTGCCCTGGTAAGTACATATTGTTGTAAATATGGGGCTTATCGACATCATACAAACCCATGTAGTATACATTTCCATTATCATGTCTGCGCTGTTCAATGTTGGTGATCTATAGTCAGAAAAGAGTTGGAGGATCATATCTTTAGCAGGGATCACAGCCACCAATCTCTAGACATGATCAACATTTTCATTGCATACATATGAAATTATTGCATGGAAAATGTATTGTATCACATTTGACACATACTTCCCCAGCTGAGGGTTACCAACTTTTCCCACAACATAAATCTTACCAGGATTATATGAATCTGAAAATATTCCTCTTCAATTTGAGATATTGTTCATAAAGAATAGTTAAAAATTAAGGGCCCGTATTCTCTTCTCGTACGTAGGTTAAACACGGTTTTAAGCTAAACACGCGTCTAACTCTGACTTTAGACACAGCGTTTAACTAAACGCGATTCTCGTACATTTGTTTTACTTAAACACGCGTCTAACTCACTGAAAAGTGTCTAACTTTAAACATGGGTATGGGGGTAGTTGTAGGCGCGTTTAACTAAACAAATACATGCACTGTATGCCTTGAATGATTACTCAACCGTGCCTGGTGTAAGCTGCTAAGCAAAATATGTAGTATTAAAAATACACTTGCATTCGAGGTATTCAGTCGATATCTATTGTAACCCATTAGGGCCACAACAAAAATAAATACCTGTATACAGTAACGCACAACAACCCTGGGGACGAGATGCGCAGAGTTTAAAACCGTGTTTAGTTAAACACGTTGTTTAAAAGGTAAACTCACGTTTTAGTTAGGCACGCGTTTAGTTAGACACATAAAACCATGTTTAGTACGAGAATACGGCCCAAGATGTTTAATTAGGAGCTATAGTTTGGGACTTATGAGCGTATTTATTACCTGGTAAGTTACTCTTTGTGGGCACTGTATAGGACACTTACCCAAATTTGATCAGATGGGTGCTTTTCTTGCAATCGGAATACCGCATTGTACACAATTGTGATCAAATCTGACCTTTTGAACTCGTCCATTTACAGCTCAACAGCCAGGATGATGATGGTGTTCTTGTTGGTAACTGGAGCGGTGATTATGAGGATGGAGTTGAGCCGTGGCTATGGACTGGTAGTATCGCCATATTGAAGAAGTACATGGAGTCAGGGAAACCAGTAGAGTATGGTCAATGCTGGGTGTTCGGAAGCTTGTTTACTACTGGTAAGTAACACAATAACAAAAATTACATGTTTTTCATCTACATTTTTTGTGTAAATGTTTCTCATCTAGACTGTTTTTGCAAAAGGAAGGAAATCTGGTTTTTTTTGCTGTAGAGGCCCTGCACGTATTCATGGACTGACTTTAACGAAAGGAATCATGGTGTAGTACAATCCATTCAGTTTATTCTTTAATTGATGCTGGATTTTTGAAAATAAACTTGCATGAATGAAATAGGATTTTTGCTTATAGTTTTGGTGAACAAAGTTCAGTATTCCGCCATGATTCTGGTAAACAATGTCATATGTAGGGCCTCTGTTACTAAGTTGATTCCATCTTCTCATTACAAGGAGGTGTATGTTTTATTTTCCATGAACAGTATTACAAGAGGGATGCTTTTTCAAAGTACGTGAAATACTCATCTTGTTTTCTTGTTTAATCTAAACATTTAAAACCATGAACAATATACCTATGTGCTTTATTTATTCTTTGTGTTTCATGATTCTCTTTGCAGTCATGAGAGCCTTGGGCGTTCCGACACGCACTGTTACAAACTTTGCGTCGGCTCACGACACAGACAGCAACCTGACGCTGGATTACCATTTCAATGAAGATGGCGAGGAACTTGATAACTTGAATGAGGACAGTGTCTGGTGAGCCAAGTAGTCAATCACTGTTATATTTATGAAAAATCTTGACTGAATTATATTTTGACTGGGATAGATGATATTATTACACCTCGTAAATATTCATAAGCTTCATATGTATCCAAAGCTTCCTTGCCAAAAAGCGACCTGTAGAGCAGCACATTCACTTGTACCCCTAACCCTAACCACTCAATTTGAGTAACTTTCCCAGAGGTATATTGACCATTATTATTTATAGGAAAGGGAAATTTAAAATTGACTCCAGAATAATTTAAAAAAAACTGACTCTAAAAAAGGAAGGCCTAAAATTACATTAAAACAAACACAATATAGGAACATTGTATAACAAAGCAAATGGACTACTGGTTATTAAACAAATTCTTAGGGTAAATTTAAATTTATTGTTGCATATTTTCCAGGAACTTCCATGTATGGAATGACAGTTGGATGGCCAGACCTGACCTGCCCGAGGGCTACGGCGGATGGCAGGCTGTGGATGCCACACCGCAGGAAACGAGTGGCGGTGTGTTCCAAATGGGCCCGGCTTCACTGAATGCCATCAAACAGGGGCATGTGTACCTGGACTATGATACCAAGTTTGCATTTGCCGAGGTCAATGCGGAAACAGTCACCTGGATCGTACCCAAAGATTCACACAAGGTAAGATGGATGGTCCGTAAGAGCTGCAGTCATAATGGTATGGACAAAATGAAAGCACGCCTCACTCAACCCAAGCAGCACGCATTGTTCTATTTCAACCCAAGCAGCATGCATTGTTCTATTTCAACCCAAGCAGCATGCATTGTTCTATTTCAACCCAAGCAGCACGCATCGTTCTATTTCAACCCAAGCAGCACGCATTGTTCTATTTCAACCCAAGCAGCACGCATTGTTCTATTTCAACCCAAGCAGCATGCATTGTTCTATTTCAACCCAAGCAGCACGCATTGTTCTATTTCAACCCAAGCGCAGCACGCATTGTTCTATTTCAACCCAAGCAGCACGCATTGTTCTATTTCAACCCAAGCAGCACGCATTGCACGCATTGTTCTATTTCAACCCAAGCAGCACGCATTGTTCTATTTCAACCCAAGCAGCACGCATTGTTCTATTTCAACCCAAGCAGCACGCATTGTTCTATTTCAACCCAAGCAGCACGCATCGCTCTATTTCAACCCAAGCAGCACGCATTGTTCTATTTCAACCCAAGCAGCACGCATTGTTCAACTGAATACTGCAGCAATCAATTTATTTTATCAGATTAGGCATTGAGCTCGTTTGAACCCCACTAGCATGACATGGTCTATTTACTGCATCCACCGAAATAAAATATACATGCAATTTGTTTGGGCATGGTTTCCAATTTCATACAAATGGCAAACCGTCAGATGTTTTAATGTGACGCAATCTACAGCATGAGTGTGATTTCCAATCCGTGCGACTAACATAAGGGCTTGGTCCCCATATGGAAACTAAACACTCAGACGGAATCGGTTGTTTTATCTTGATCCTGTAATTGTTTTGCTTTCTTGATCATTGCTTTATTAACTCGTTCAATCAGCGATCAATTCAGCCGAAACAAATTGGTTTATCAACCCGAGTGGGCGCGTGTGGAGTAGTTGCCCCCCAGACAAAAGTACTATATCGAGGAAATTACAATAGGTAGTTTAGCGTATCCTATTAGATGAGGTAGTACTGGTAAATATCGCATGTGTATCACAAACAAAATCTTTGCGTCGATCTGATTGTGTTTAGCTTAACCATCTGACAGTTTGGCATTCGTATGACACAGAAGACCATGCCTTATCATTATTTTACTTGTCATATTGTTATTAGCCTCCTTACGTTTCCTGGGTAGACTCTGACGAGGTCGGCAAGAACATGAGTACCAAAGCTGTGGGCAAACAGGAACGTCATGATGTGACAGGAGACTACAAGTATGCAGAAGGTAAATTTATTGCATAGAAATAAAATATATTTGTTGTTGAAAGAGAGTAAATCATTACATACCGAAACATGATTTGAACCAATATTTAATGTTGT
The DNA here is from genome assembly GCA_035610835.1 of Ophiura sarsii. Taxonomy (NCBI): domain Eukaryota; kingdom Metazoa; phylum Echinodermata; class Ophiuroidea; order Amphilepidida; family Ophiuridae; genus Ophiura; species Ophiura sarsii. Next base: position 54,372,771 of record CM069450.1, on the reverse strand, counting down.
TGATTTACTCCTGTTATTTCAGGTAATAACCTAGAGCATATAGCAGTTTACAAATTCAGCACATATTTCAAGAGATCAATGTTTAACTTGCATGTGTACTCTTGTTATTTTCAGGCACCAACCTAGAGCGTATTGCGGTATACAAAGCCAGCACATATGTCAAAAGCTCAAAGAATTTCATGAAAGATGTCAAGAGAGATGTCGATTTCAAGGTAAGCTACTGACTAGACATCTGTCTTTCAAACAAATAACCCTCAAACGATTGATTCAATACTTTCTTCTTTTACTTCAACATAAATATGTCCATTAGGCCAAGAGAAATTATAACTCTTATATATATTTAATGGGCCTGACCTTCCCATTTTTGTTGTGTTTTCTTTTTAATTTTTAAAAATTATTTTTTATTTTTTAAAGTTAATACATAGAAATAATAGGCATATACGACGGGTATTAAACAAATTATAAATATTTTAAACAGGTTCGCCGTCGTGGGTAGAAAAGAGACAATAATAGGAAAACGATCTCGCCCGGAAATCGAACCCAGGATCTGTTGCTTGCCTGGCAACTGCCTTATCCATTGGGCCACAAGACCTTGCATGGTAAAGCATCTGAAATTCAAACCTAAGCGATCTCGTTTCCCAGTCTCCTGCCACAAGTATTACCCGGAGTAGCTCGGGCCTATACAGGTGTAAATAATCAAGTGCCGTCCTCCCTGTAGAGGGAAAATACATAGAAATAATAGGCATATACGATGGGTATTAAAGTTAATATTTGAAATTTGTTGGATCATTTTGAAAATTAAGAAACTCTTTTGAAAAGTTTGAAATGAAATATTTTTTAAATCACAACAACAACAAAAATCTTGGGGGTGGGGGGGATTTATGAAGAAAAAAAATCTCCACAAAGTTTTAACAAATTGTGCCCAGTGTTTGAAGTTTTTTATTTACAAGATTGTAGTTTGTATTGTGTGTGATTCTCCTTTGATGACAATATGTGACCCATCACATCAAAATGGACATGTTGGAGGCAAGACTTCAATTTGAGTTACACATATCAGCTGACAGAGAACACTCTAGCTTTAAAGGATACTTTGTTGAAGGAAATCGGACTTTGGAATCACAAGATATAATTTCAAGAACCATATATTTTACTATTATTTTCTGTATATTTAACCAACTACATTGGCTTCTATCTCAAAACTTTGTTTGCCGACAACATGTCCTTTTTAATGCGACTGGTCACATATGTGATGTGATCACGCAAAATCAGTCGGAAGTCTGAAATGTTGATTGTGAGATACAACCAAACAAAGGCCAGAAGTTCTGTTCTTTTTTCTATTGTTTTGAAAACCCTCCAATAGCTAATATCTTTGGAATTAAGTGTCCGTTAGAGATGGGGTTTTCTTCCAAATGAAACTGCACAAATAACATACACAGTCAAGTAGAGAACTGAAATTTAGATATGTTCTACTACAGACTGATTTTGCTTGATCACATCACATATGTTGATATAAGACTCTGTTCATATATTGTGAGCGCTTGGATACCAGATTAGCCTACGCTTGTGGATAAGGATGGATCCTTGTGATTGGTAATCTGGGGATAAGCTTACATCATTTTGAAAATGCCTCTTGGTTTATAATCATTGTAATTTCTCAACAGGTGGTATTACCAGAGGACGTGATGATTGGCCAAGACTTCTCTCTAACGGTCAAGCTGACCAATAACAGCACATCATCCCGCAAGCTGTACCTCGGCATCACCGGCAGCACAATCTATTACACCGGAGTCAAGAAGTCCAGAGTGGTCAAGTCAACAGAGTATGCAACATTGAAAGCTGGAGAGAGTAAGTCAGAATTATAGGGTGTCCCAGAATTATTTATACCATGTTTGAAAAAATATTTTAAAATATAAAAACAACATTGCAGTCCAAATCTAATACATGCAATATAGTTGGGAACATGTTTCCTACTTACCTGTGTACATTTCATCAAGATATCTTTATCCATTTTCATATTGCATGATACAATTGAAAATCGGTGAAAACCTGATTTTTACTTGCAGCATATTTCAATTGATAAAACTTGAAAACAACAACAATTTAAAACAGAACAAAGAAATCCCACATTTTCAAAAATAAAAATAAACAAATAAACTAAATCTCAAATGTTGTTAATTATGGGTCAGTTGGGCCTGTAGAACAGGGTTTTTCGTCTCCTTTTGGAAAACAATGCATGCATTTATTGTTTATTTCTTTGTATAGACATCTTCTTTCTTTAATTGAGGATAACATGCATCAACTTCAAAATATTATTTTCCACATTGTGTAAAAAGTAATATTTTCAAAAATATAAATGTTTCATCGTTCCAATTTGCTACAGGCAAAACAATTACAGTTAACTGCGATGCGGATGACTATCTGCAAGAACTCACCGAGTTTGGCGGCTTCAATTTCTTTGTGATGGGCAAGGTTTCCGAGACAAAGCAGGTCTTCAGCCGTCAGTTTGATACAGTACTGGACAAGCCAACCCTAACTATCACGGTAGGTGTTTTTACAATTATCTAAAGTAAAGTGACATTGAAAGTGCTTAGCCTTGAACTAAGTTTGAATCATCAAAAGCTCAGTCGTCTGACTTGTGATCCATTTCCAGGGATGTTTTTTTTATCTTTACAAGTCATTAATTTCACCCATCCAAAATGATGTGGTTGACGCATGGGTAACTATGATATTTATGGTGAATGAAACTGACAGTCACATTCTTTACCCCCCTGGGCACTACCGCCCTATATATCGGCATCTAAGTACAATTGTGATTGGCTACAAAGAGCCAATCAGAGATACAGTAAGAATGGTTGTATGGTTGATCAAGAGATATAACTGCACTTTTTTGATTGGTTACTCACAGGGGTACATCATATTATATCCAGCAATGAGCCAGTCAGAGAATTACTTTCATACATTTTACTTCAAAGTGTATAATACTATTGTAAAATCATGTTATTTCCCCTTTGATAATGGCTGTTATTATTCCAATTTGTTTAGGCCGAAGAAGAAGTCCATGCCGGAACCCCATTCCATGCTACCGTCAGCTTCACCAACCCGCTTCCCTACGCCCTGCATGAATGTCGCTTCCTTGTGGAGGGGCCCGGCATTGAGGGATACAAGGAGGAGAAATTCAGGTAGGTCTCAGATTCATAAAACTACTGTCAGAGACATATGCCCATTTCAGTTGCAGGTTGTGGCAAAATTTAGTATCTCAACAAGAGGAGTTTTAAACACAAATTGCTGTAGGCTACTTGGCAGATTATAAAAAACAGTTGCTCAGGAGTTGGATTGAAGTCTGCCACAGCGTCAGGCGAATTGAAGCGCCCAATTCAGCATCAGGCGATCTGTAGCGACCAATTTAGCATTAGGCGACCTGTATTGACCAATTCAGCTTCAGACGACCAGTACGTACTGACCAATTCAGTGTCAGGTGACCTGTAGTGACTAATTTCGCTTGAGGTGACCCGTAGTTACCAATTCAGTGTCAGGCAACCTATAGCAACTGATTCAGTGTAAGGTGACCTGGCAGCGAGACGAATCTTGGCAAGATTACAGATTTGATCAATTTGTGTAGATTCATGCGCTTTACTCCGTAAACTACTGGTTGTAAACTCGCCAAGATTCAGCTTCCTGCTGTGACCTGTACTAATCAATTCAGCATCAGGCGACCTGTAGCAACCAATTCAATGTCAGGTGACTTGTAGTGACCAATTCAGCATCAGGCGACCTGTAGCAACCAATTCAATGTCAGGTGACTTGTAGTGACCAATTTAGCATCAGGCGACCTGTAGCAACCAATTCAATGTCAGGTGACTTGTAGTGACCAATTCAGCATCAGGCGACCTGTAGCAACCAATTCAATGTCAGGTGACTTGTAGTGACCAATTCAGCATCAGGCGACCTGTAGCAACCAATTCAATGTCAGGTGACTTGTAGTGACCAATTCAGCATCAGGCGACCTGTAGCAACCAATTCAATGTCAGGTGACTTGTAGTGACCAATTCAGCATCAGGCGACCTGTAGCAACCAATTCAATGTCATGTGACTTGTAGTGACCAATTCAGCATCAGGCGACCTGTAGCAACCAAGTCAATGTCCGGTGACTTGTAGTGACCAATTCAGCATCAGGCGACCTGTAGCAACCAATTCAATGTCAGGTGACTTGTAGTGACCAATTCAGCATCAGGCGACCTGTAGCAACCAATTCAATGTCAGGTGACTTGTAGTGACCAATTCAGTATCAGGCGACCTGTAGCAACCAATTCAATGTCAGGTGACTTGTAGTGACCAATTCAGCATCAGGCGACCTGGAGCAACCAATTCAATGTCAGGTGACGTGTAGTGACCAATTCAGCATCAGGCGACCTGTAGCAACCAATTTGACTTTTGTCAAGTTGCAGCTGACCATAAAATGAAGCACAACGCGTCATCTGGAACTATTTGAATTGCTATCATTCCTAGACGGTAACACCTGCATACTAGAGTGAATGAAATTTATGTTGACAATTTAGAAGTGTTGGATGTCAGAAACGATTTTACTTGCTCTATGGGTTAGAACTAGAACAACCCATGTGTAACCTTTCCCATGTTTTGTTTCATGACTTCAAACCTATCGAAAAATCAGTATAAATGTTAACTAATCAACGGCTTCTTTTATTTCTTCCTTGAATAGGCACGTAAAAGAAGGTGAGGCAGTGGTGCACAAGATCAAGCTAACCCCTAAACGACCTGGTACGCGTACGCTCATGGTCAGCTTCAAGTCCACGGAACTGAAAGGAGTCAAAGGCCATGCTGATCTGACCGTTCTCGAATAAATTGGATGGACACCTGGAAAACTATCACCTTAAGTGTTTTTGGCCCTCGAACATGCTTAAAAGCGCAAATTGCCTAGAGATCGCATTGGAAATTTTGCATAAGCATGTTAGGGGCCTAAAACACAACATTTTTTCCTCCCTTGAGATGTTATAACGTACATAGGACACAGGTGTCATTTAAAAAGTTGGGCGTGAAGGGCGCAGCTGACCTATGATATAAATAGCAATAAAATTGCTTGGATTTGCTTGTAGTTTTTTCACTTTAATATTTTCCTAGTGTAGTAGTATTGTATATGTAGATTCATCATCATTCTTGGTTCCTCAGGAATTTTCTATTAAGCTATTTACTGGTAAAACCTTCTATTTTTTCATTTCCAATATACAAAAAAAAAATCTCATTTTTTATTCAACAACAATGGTAATTTAACATGGGTGATTTAATATCCTCAATGTTTGAAAAGATTTGTATTTGCAGAATTGGTGAATGAAGCCTTAAATCGATGTAAGGAATGTCACATCAAATGTTATAATACATGTTCAGATCATTTAATCATTGTATGAAATGTTCACAGAAATCAAGGTATACTAAGGCAATGGCCAACCATAGCCTACAGCCTTCAAAAAAACACCTTTGAACTTTGAAAAAAGAAGCAATTAATGAATAAAACAGCATAGAAGTGTAGTAAGTAGAACTATATTAGCAGATTAGCTCATGGGTTTAGTGCCACAAAGTCTTATGCTCAATGGCTGCCCTTTAGTATGTAACACATTGCAGCTGTTAATACAGATAATGCCATCTCACATCTGAAGAAGATAGTGCAAGAGGAACATATCTGCAATAGCTGCTCTGAGTTACATTCAGTTCATATCAATTGCTCAGCATAGAGGCTGCCTTAAATGTAACACCTAGCAGCTATTGGAGATAGGACATTGTTGCTCTAAACCCTTGAACCATACATTCATTCCAAAGGAAACTTGACGTTCCACTGCCTTAACACTTTTGTATTACATACCAAAGACCTTGAGACCATAAAGTGTTGGATTTTAGACCAAAACAGTGCTTTATGGTGTGACCACTGGCCTGCCTAATCTGAGAATTGGAGAATTTATGACCGGCCGATAGCTAAGGTAGTGGAACATGATGGTTTCCTGAAGGTGACAAAAATGAAAATCTTTTTGTGCAAACCCAACTGAACCCCCTTTTCCCCCTCCCAAAAATGTTTCTCTTCAAAATATGTAATATTAAAATACAATACCATAGACAAACTATATTTTTTGACGGACTTGAAAAGTCCGTTCAACGACCATAGAACAGTGTGTTTTTACTCATCACCAAAAAAGAATGTATATTTCTATTCTAATGAAATTGTGACATTATTTGCAATATTTTTCTAGTTTATTTTTTGAATGTTAAATTTGGCATTTATCATAGTTTATTCCCTTCAAGAAGAATTATATATTTTGATACCAATCAATCATGATGCGGTATTAATTTGATATGCAATTTGTGATCAAATCACACAGTGGCATGGTTTACTAGTTGCCATAACCAGTAAATTATGTAATGCCTTTAAAGGAATCCCCACCATGGGCAGTTCTACACAGAAGAACTGCCTTACACCCGTTCATATAATGACAGACAGAACAGAGTTAAACTTCAAGAAACTTTGTGGAAATCGTGCCTGTCCAGAGCAGGGTTCTGGCTGTGCAGCGTGGGGCTTCCCCTTTAAAGAGTTTTCTTGCCATGCAATATTATTCCAAAGATAGTACCAACTACGCATTATGCCCTTATAAAGGGATTCTCTATAAGTTACCAACCATTATATCTGGATGATACACATTTCTAGACAATAGAAATCAACCGAATCAGGAAAATTATGGTCTTGATGTTATAGTAACAGTATGGCAGTCTTATCCATACTTATTTAGTATTAATATATCATTTATTTTTCATTAACACTTGGTGCACCTTGTTTTTGTGTGTAAAGTAGAATTACAATAAATCGCAACCCAGCAGACTTGTTTTGTGTAAAGTCATTCATTTGTATGATTGAGGCTCAAAGGTTTGGTACATTATTTTGTGATTAGAGATTGTTATTCCTAAGGATAGCATTTGCAAGTAAGGCATATTTAACTAAGCAGGTAGATATTGTAGACAAGTGAAGCCGTTTACAGGCACCGGGTTCGAGACGGTGTATTTTTAAGGTCTTTGTTAATTTAATTCTCGCCAGTTTGTCCGAGTCTATATATTATTTTTACAGGCAAATGTATTCGCTCTTTGCACGGATCTGCCATTTGCGAGGAGAGCCTCTTGCCTCAAACTGGTACCATAAAACAGGTGGATAGGGACAGTTTCAGCACTCTTTAGATTGTAGTTTTTTCTTCCATGTTGCCTCATGAGCCAAACTTTTTAGCACATATTATTATTATGTCCACCTATAAATATAATGCCTTTGAACTGCCACTATAAAAAATTGAAAATATTTATGTGATAGGTGTATATTATTTTCTTACAAGGTCGGTGTCCCTATTCACCCCGACGTCGTGGTGAATAGGGACAGCATTATCCTGGGTAGGGAAATCGCTAGATTGAAGAGAGTTTTTACCTGTTTTATTCTACATATGGGATGGATAATGAGTGAATTTTAATAAACCTAAACTATCCCTTTTTAAGAAGTTTATACCATTATAACTATTCAAAATTATGTTTTAACAATATTTCTTAGACATGTCAGTTAACAGGGAAATAAATACTTGACTGATTTAGGTGCTTGAACATCATAACTATGCTATTCTTTGAATTGAGCTTTATATTCTAATTGATATGGTAACAATTCAGTATCAAATTTTCATCTTTTCTACAAAATATGGAAATAAATATTATGAATCATTAGATGTGAAAAATACAAATAAACAAAGTAGCACCCTCATCTCTCGGAATATTAGCTGGCACGCTTTTAGAGTTGGTTTATAAAATATTAAAGTTATCGTATCAGTTTTAATAAGAAATATAAACATATCTGGTCAACAGTGGCAAAATAACAGCTCAAAAATTGAAGCTTTCAATCAAATGTGCATAGAACTGAGTCAATAGGGACATAATATAAACTTATCCAGACCATAATTTTTGTCTTGTACCCAAATGAGCCACACTTTTGAGATGATATTCTGTCCACACACTAAGCCTTTAAACTGCTCTTTCAAAAAAAAAAATATATGGAGTGGGTATAATATTTTCATTAAAAAGGTTGGTGTCCCCCTATTGATCCCAGATTTTACAAGTTTTACAGAAACAATGTAAAAAAGCTTAAAATGAAAAATACTTTCAGAATTTCTTACCAATGTGATAGAGAATGTTGAAGAACCTTAAAAGCTAGGTCCTGGTGCATTTCCAGCTCATTTGCTCAAATTATGCAGTTGGGAGCAGGAAAGTTTAAACACACCATTTTGTCAGTGGTTTTTTTACACCTTTATTTTCGATACCATGGGCTCCACATTTGTTCTTTCAGATCCACTGAACCATTTCCTGAACAATATTGTATTGCGCTTTCAACATTTGGAAAAGAAAATTAATAGTATATATCAAAATTTTAAAAAAATGGAGATTTCAAAAACTTTTCCCATTTTTGTCCCTAATTACAATTTGTACAAGGCGTAGCGCCTTCAGTTGAACATTGTTCTCCGGCGATGGCATCTCAATGGCGATTGCTGGGCTGTTTTCACCAGCTGGGCTCCGCCTGGCGTGTTCAGTGAGTAGCGGGCGAGAGAGGGGCAGTGGGTCAGCATAGGGGCGGGTGAAAAATGTGGCGTTATTTTGGATGTTTATTTAATCGCACTAAAAATATGAATAAGATTATTGAGTCCCTGGACTTTTATTAATATTACTTTAGCCCGGACTAACTGATTCAAATAGTTAGAAACCTGATCAAGGCTATGAGACATTGTGAAATGATGCAACACTTTCATTCAATCTGATTCCAGTTTGAGGCTCTCCTTAAAGTTAGGTAAATGTGGAGTGGATCAGGTAAAGTTAGGTAAATGTGGAGTGGATCGGGTAAAGTTAGGTGAATGTGGAGTGGATCAGGTAAAGTTAGGTAAATGTGGAGTGGATCGGGGAAAGTTAGGTAAATGTGGATTACTGACAACTTATTTTAATCGTTTAAATTCACTCTAAAACCATGATTTTGAGGTAATTAGGAATCGTATCGCTCTGTAACTTGGAATGTATGTACGATTTATGATCAGAAATGTAAATCTGCAAGAAAATCTACTTTCTAAAAAATATCATGAATAGAGGGTGCTCCCTGGAAAAGATCACATAATATGCCTTTAAATCATAAAGTTGTTGAGAAATTGATCGTCTTTAATATGAGATATTGCACGCTAAGATCAGTTGAATATTGAAGAAGTGACAATCCAAAATGTAAGGTAAAGTCACAACTTCATTTTCACATTTTACTTTTCAACATGGGGGAGAGTATGCCAGGTAGCGTGTGTGTGGCGTATTGATCCATCGGAACAATACGGCCGACTATCCAACCTGCGCATGCATCACCAATTGCACTACCAGTAATCGATACATCTACCTGTAGCTGGGTCAGCGTGTAGAAAAGAAAAATGTGAACATGAAAATCAGACTTTACCTTGCATTCTGGAGTGTCACTCCCTCAATTATCACCCAACCCTAGCGTCCAATATCTTATATAATAGCACATACACAGCCAATCCAGAATTCCACAAATTTCACTTATCGTACAGCTTTACAGAGTGCTGATAATTTGACAGACTGCTGATAATTTTACATCGTAAATAACCTGATTAATTACAGCGCTGCAATTATTAACCAACTTGGTGTGTGTGTGTTTAGTAGATGATTGTCTAAGTCTGAAACAGCAAAAACAGTCCAACTGTAAGAGGTGTGCTACTGTGAAAGTGGTGTGCATTATACACTGAGCCAAAAAAGAAACTTATAAAAAAAGAAACTTATACAATTTTTACAGATCACCAAATAATATTCTGTGCATGAAAATGTACCAAATTTGGATACAATATTACTGCAATGTATCGCTTCAAATGGCAGTCAATAACCAATTGTTTGCTTCAATGACACAAGAGAAATGTGCACTGCCCCTATGGGGATCTGTTAACATTTTATAAGTTTCTTTTTTGGCTCAGTGTATATTGGGGTGTCCTACTGTGCATAGAATTGTAAAACAGAGTTATGCCACATAAATCAGCACTAATTCTAGTACTGTCAGATTAGTTGATTGAGGTGTCCTACTGTGCATGGCATTGTAAACAGACTTCTGCCATATTACCCAACTTCGTGTGGGGGTGTGTGTGTTTAGTAAATGATTGTCTAAGTCTGGGCGTCTGGGTGAGTGAGAGGTGTCCTACTGTGCAAGTGGTGTGTATCTGATGTGTAGGGTAGAACTCTGCCACATAAATCATCACTAAAATAGTCACTGTCGATGAGTGCTATTAATTCCTTATAGCACTCGGCAGCTACGCTGCCTCGTGCTATAAGTCATACTTAAAGAAGACAAATTTCCCAACAACTTTATAATTTAATATTTTTAGGTAGGATATATATTTTTAGAGTTAAAAGCCCATTTATTACCTGTATAGTACCTTTTTTATGACTGTAGGTACTAATGTTAGCTTATTTCAATCACACACATGATAAAAGGGTGCAATTATAGGAATACACTCTGACTTGACTGCACAGAGTTAGATGAAAGACCGTATCGTTGTGTAAGTATCACCTCCCGTAGGGGGGTGGGGAGTCAAATATCATGTTGTAAGCATGCATGACCAAAGATTTCTCAGAAGAAGAAAAAGTATCTCGCATGTTTTTCTACCCAAGACAGGATTTTGAAAAATACACTTGGTAGACTCTAGAAACAAGGATTTTGAAAAATACACTTTTTCTTTAAAATGGTAGACTCTACATGTACCCCTTATATCTACATGTTTCTTTGTCCTAAATGCTTGCAGCATAATAGTTGAATGGCCCCCAGGGGCATGAACGGGCCAAAATCATGTCCAAGGGGATATAGTGTCCTTAAATTGTTTGTTGTAACATTTGTCTCATATCCCCTGCCTGCTTACATGCCCAGGGGGCAGGGTACTCAGTGGGTCTGAGCTTATGGGAATCCCCCATTTTTTCTGGTAAATTTATGGGTTCATTATTCATCAATGCATGGGGCTATAGAAGGTTCTTAGTGGTAAAAAAGGGTAATTTGTAGTAAAAAAACGATAATTAAAGGGGCATTGAGAGATACGTATGGGAGTGCGCCCTCAATATTTTTGGAAATCAGTTTGTTTGCACCTACGTAATACTTAGGCATATACTATCTACCTTCTGAGACCGTTTATCTTAATTCGCCGTCTATCATGTAACATTTCACAATTTGGTCATTTGGATCATGTGATCACATCGAAACTATCAGCATCACTCACCACATAACTTGCTTCAACCATTTCCCCATAAATCATTTCACTTCAGGGTTCCTACGTACATTATCTATATATTGAAACAATTCATTTATCCCAAATTTCATTTTCCTCTGCAATCTCTCAATGCCCCTTTAGTGGTAAATGTTACGGTCATAGTTCAGAATTCTTGGCGGCACACCCCTACCAACAAAATAATGAGTACTCCTCCCCTAAGCCTGCATGTCAGGCATCTCATTGCAGTCTATCTCCTTCACTTGCTTGGAATTCCAAGTTCATTGTTGTTCACTTTGATTGACTGAATATAGAATGATATGACACACACCAACAGTTTTATATTTTTTTACTCCCAAGTTAAATATCTTTAATTTGTCCAACATCAAATTAATTTACAAAATAATACATACAAAAAGTTATGAAACTTTTATGATACATTAAAATCTTGCATAACACATTACAATGAGGAGTAACTATTATTTACACTCTTAACGTTTTGAAGATTCATATAACAAGCAGAAGTAGTAACACTTAAATCTGAAATTAGCCTCCTCCACTCCTAATGGGCCTTTAATATATTCTGAACTTTATTTCCCTAAACAGAAAAATGTTAAGATATATTTCCAAGACTCAACCAATATAACGTTTCATATTTCTACTATCCATGATTTGTGTTAAGTGTCAAGAAAACGAAATACTAATATTTTAACCAATAATATACAACCTTATTCAAAAACAAACAAAAAACAATTTAAAGAACTGTTGAAGAAATGACCAGATGCACATTACTAAAACAAGTTAACAAATAAAGCCAGAAGTAAATACTTGTTTACACGACAAAAATAACTCGCCTGTTCTACGAGCAAACAGACCTCTAGGTAGGGTCGGTCGGGAGTTTTTTCCACAAATTTTGGGAATTTGTTGTGAATTTTCAACAATTTCTGAAATTTTCAAAACTATTTAAAAATGGAAGCAAAAAAAATCAAAAGAAAATCCCAAATTTGTTCTAAGACAATACAAAATTCAAAATGCTAAAAAAATGGGTCGGTAGGGCCCACAGAACAGGGTTTTGTATTTCGTTGCTTTATCTTCCATTCTGCAAACCACCCCAAGCATATGAGTTACAGGTACACAAGAGGGTCCATTCTTGTCATTAATTTACCTACCTCTGTCATGTCTGTGATAAAGCATTCCAGTAATAGACACAGTATTTGTGCTGAAATCTGGGAGAGGGCAGTCAATTATTACACTGTAAGCATGTGTAGGGGGTGTTTTTGAGATAGGGTTACGTACATTACACTTTAAGGGGTGTAATATCGACCATTTACCAGAAAAAGGGCCATAGGCAATAGGCATAAAAAAGTTTATCCTACCATCGCGACGATTCTCGTGTTCCTATTGGATAAGCGCTGACTAGATATATTCCGTATCCGACCCCCGTATCCCGTATCCGGTCAGTAAGGAACTGCGCATGCGTTAGGGTAGATTATTATTGATTATGTTCAATATTACAAACTGAATGACGATTCTAATACAAGAGCTCTCTTTGCACACAAAGTGGCCAAAGGTGAATTTGAACATGCCCGAGTAGATTGGCCATAATTTGATAATGGAAACTCCAAAATGGATAGAAGAAAAAAAATCTTATGGCACATTAAAGATTGCTGAACATGATTGCTAGTATTTCCCAAACAATGTTTATATTTTTCTTGGCTAAAAAAAAAAAATCATGTTTCACATGGGGCACTTTTTGGAGACTATTAGTTATTAGGCGAGGTTGGGTCGGATACGGATTATATCTAGCCGAGGATTCTGTATCGGGACGAGGGCGCAGCCCGAGTCCTGATACAGACTCCGAGGCTAGATATAATCCGTATCCGACCCAACCTCACCTAATAACGATTTTATCCTACTAAAGTCTAAACCACTATTAAAATTAAAACAAAACAAGAACAAATGCCAATGTAGTAGTCACCTAAAACCCGAAGTAAGTTCGACGTTCAGAAACGCCATATTGTTGATCGTCACGTCGGCGTAGCAACCCTAACGCATGCGCAGTTCCTTACTGACCGGATACGGGATACGGGGGTCGGATACGGAATATATCTAGTCAGCGCTTATCCAATAGGAACACGAGAATCGTCGCGATGGTAGGATAATATTAGTTATTAGGTGAGGTTGGGTTGCTGTTCTGACATACCGGCACATAATGCCATTTTGGGCAAAATGAGTCAAGTTGCATTTCATAACCTAATGCAACCTCCTTAACTACCGAGATATGATCAGTAACAAGAGTGCGAATCCCTACTTTGGCCACTTTTGAACAAGAAAATGGCTTTCAATAAGATTTTTTTTCTTCTATCCATTTTGGAGTTTCCATTATCAAATTATGGCCAATCTACTCGGGCATGTTCAAATTCACCTTTGGCCACTTTGTGTGCAAAGAGAGCTCTTGTATTAGAATCGTCATTCAGTTTGTAATATTGAACATAATCAATAATAATCTACCTACTAAATGTTGATAGTTAGTTGAATTTGAACAAAAAGCATATTTTCATCCATTTTGTCCATGATATACCATAAATATTTGAATTTTAGACAGTATTTTAAACAATACATTGACACATATCCTAACATCATTATCGGAATCATAAAGGCAGTTTTTTCAGTTGAAAGCCATTTTCTTGTTCAAAAGTGGCCAAAGTAGGGATTCGCACTCTTGTTACTGATCATATCTCGGTAGTTAAGGAGGTTGCATTAGGTTATGAAATGCAACTTGACTCATTTTGCCCAAAATGGCATTATGTGCCGGTATGTCAGAACAGCAACGTTATACCGTATTATATCACTGTCCGACATTTCCAAGGTATTGCTGTTGCCCAATACGGTAATAGAGAGATCATGCGTTCTGGAATTAACGGTCATTTTGGAGGGAACACCAAACTCTATTCAAGCATCTCCTGGCTAAAATGCATGATATTTATTCAGATAATCTTAACATTTCAAGTAAAGGTTATACAAAATTGGAGGTCATTACCAGGTTGTATTGAATGATGAGGGTTGTGGATTCCAATCTGATTCAAACACTTTTTGTGTTCCCTCTTAAAATGGTAGTTAATCCAAAACAAAGGATCTCACTATTACACTGTAAAGCATCAAATATTTGCATTCATTTAAATTTCACGACAGCAGTACACCGCTGAACATTCATTGCACAAAATATTATCTTTCAGATCTATGTAATGAAGAACACACAGCATCTTGTATCTAAACTTGGCAATTGCAAAATGTTCATTCAGTGAATAATGGTCAGTGTACCACATCGCATGCTACTAATATTTCATACTTTACAGTACATTACTCAAGAAGATAGACGGACATGATCCCCCCAACTCAACACAAAAGTTGGTAACCATGATTTTTAAGTCTCCCTTAGCAAGGATTTTCCATCAATTGAGATTAGAAATACATCCTATTTTTTTGGTTTTCAATGACTAGAGTTTCAAACACCCCTTTTCAATGACACTATCGGGTGTTTATGGTCCTGTGTTATGAACTGGTGTACCCCAAATTTGTTACTATCTTCTGATCAAATAATTAAAACCATACGGGGATGGAGCAGCCTCGCATTTGATAAGGGTTGTGTACAAACTCCTGAATTTGGTGGAGACTTGACGAATAAAACATCCCCCATTTTCATGATTTCAAGGTCCGCACTGACACTCTAAAAATAAACCCCTTTTCAAAGATATTTAGAACAATCATGGTTATCAACTTTGAGTTGGGGGCCGGGCATGATCCTGTACTTCACGTCAAAGAAATACTTGCATTGCATATAGCTTTTTTCCAGAAGATTTCGTTGTTGACCTAATCAAAAACCTCAATTCATCTAATAGAGACCTTCTGTGTTTCGGATTAGCGGCCATCTTGGAGGTAACCCTTAACTCTATTCAAGTAACTTTAGGCTAGAATGCACATTATTTTTTCAAGTAATCTTCACACTTCAAGTAAGGGTTATACTAATCTTGAGGTCATTCACCTGGTTTTATTGAATGGAGAGGGCTGCGGGTCCGAACCCACCATATGTTAGCAGCTAATCCAAAGCATGGAAGGTGTCTATTGTTTCTTGATGGTGAACGCTTGTAATATTCAGGGGATACAGGACAAAATGTTGCCAAAGATTACAGAAAGGTTATGCGGTATTACCTTCATGTAAGGGAGGCAGAGTTAGTCTAGGGTAAAGACTTCATTGATGGATTATACTGAATAAAGCTTATAATCCCAGAATGAAGTTTTCACACTAGACTAGTTTCATGATTCCCAAACATGGAGGTAGAACCGGTTATCCAATAACTATAATCAATTTCGTTTCCACAAGACAGTGACATCACGGCGTCATTCACTGATCGCAGTACATAAATGTGCACCCCTACATGAGGCACTGCCGCATATGTATACATGCACACACATAGAAAGAGCATTAGTGCCTGTAATGTTACGTCACTGTCCTGAGGAAGGGAAATAGACTATAGAAACAATGTACATAGATCATTTAACACAGGTGCTATAGTGTATTTGTCCATCACGAGACAGTGACATAACTATACAGGCGCACCATTTACGCAGGCGCACACGTTTATGTACTGCAATTAATGAATGACGCAGTTACGTCACTGTCTCATGATGGACAAATAGACTACTGCAACATTGAGGTAGACACAAATTAAGTCAACACTACAATCAATATACAAAACCATCATTGCAATATTTAATTGTCATCTCACAGATCATCTTTCAGAAAGACAGCATATATTGCTCAAACTTATGCTAGCCCAACAAAAATAGATTGTTTAAAATTGGCATCCAATTTGGGCATTATGGATTTCGTGTATTGTCCCTACTGTAGTATAAACCGTTTTCTTTACAGTGGAACCCAGTTAACACAAACTCTGTTAACACAAAATTCCTGTTAACACAAAGTATTATTCAAGTCCCAAGCTTATATTTTACCATTATAATATGACTGGATAACACAAATTCCTGTTAACAATGTAAAACTAAAATGTACGGCCCATGCAACTTTGTGTTAACGAGAATCCACTGTATTGATTGATACTATTCTATACTAATGCGGTAACACTTTAATAATGGTTAAGAAAATGAGGGATACAGTCAGTCTAATCATACTGCAAGAGCATTCTTACAAAATCTTGACATAAAATTCAATGAATAGTCAATGACTTTCCGAGAAAAAATATGGTATTATTGTTTGTTTGAAAAACAAATTTTTGACAGTGAAACAACCTGATTTTGTGATCACATTAGAACATCATAACCTATTACATGTAGTACAGCAACTTAATCACAATGGACAATTTCAAATGAAAACTGAAAACATTAGGGAAAGGGGGGTCATCAGACTGTTGGCAAAAAGTATTTTGGTTCAGAAAAAAGTATTTTAGTTCCAAATTCCGAACCCAAAATACTTTTTGTTTAAATGCATAAAACAGAACAGATGAATGTTTGGAATCAAAAAGTTTCTTGTTCCATTTTTGGAAACCTTTGATTTGAAATGGTCTTATTTTTGTCCAAGAGATATTTTAATATCCACTTTTAAAGTACAGTACACCAGGTAGTCTGTATATAATTTGTCTTTAATAAACGGAGGATTGATGCTTACTCAATAAACGATGTCGGTGTTTCCTCATGCCCATATTAGGTAAAAGTAAACTCCTTTAATATTTTCGGGACATTGACTACTATTCTAATCGGCAACAATTCTTGTGTATGTTTGAATAATATATGTGGCTCAAACATATCTTCGAGGTAAATGCAGACTGTTATGGGGTTTAAAATGTGTTGCTATGGCGATAAAAAAAACACCCGACTGACCCATTCATTATTTGTCTCAATTTTATTTTACAAAAAAAAACACCCTCTTTTTTGAAAATTTATGAACAATCTTTTTTTTGTGTTGGAATTTAAAAATTGTTGAAATTTACCTAAATGTTGAAAAAACAAACACAAAAAAACATGCCAGACCTGAGAACAGGTTTTTAGTTTTTTTGTTGCCTAAACACTATTGCTATGGATCATGTATGTATAGTATAAGTGAGCCTTACTGCCTCTATTGGGCTATTCAAAATGTCAAATTACACTGCAACCCTATGACTCTATATAACACCATAGATAGAAACTGTTAAAACAAATCAAGTTAAAATGTGGCTACAAAGAGGTCAATTACACAATTTGAGATATTTTTTCACATATTCTCTGCATGTTTTTATGCAAATATTAAATCATATCTTTGGATTAGTAAAATATACAAATTAATTGGTAAAATGCCTCAAAGAAATAAACAAAATTTACACTGAATCCTGACGACCCATTTTTGATGGTAACGTAATTTACACAACGGTGAAAATATTATTCACTAAATTAAAACTATATCCGATCATTTGATAACATTTACAAATTAAAAATCAACTATGGACATAAACAAACAAATGTGCAGCATTTGATGGACAATGACATATCCTCAAGTAAGTCCTGCCTGCTTTAAAAGCATTCTCTATCCTCTCTTACTTTTTACTCTTTCAATCCATTCCTGTTCAATTTGCTTCAAATTATAGGGTTCTGAGTTCAGGGAACTCTATATATATAAAAATAGCTATACTATCATTTCACAAGGGGAAATCACAAAATACAGGTTAACCCATGCTCATTGGTATAGTGAAGGCACATTGATAAGAACAAAGAACCTTTTTTACTCTGGGGGTTTCTATCACTACGGTATAAGATGCCCATCTTTAAAATCAATAGACTTAACTAAGGTGTAAAAGTCAAATTCAAAGTTTTAACACTGGTCATCAGCAAAGTTTGTGTTTGTATCAGACTTAGGAGGCACACTGACTGGGTTGGGAGTGGGACTAGCCCCGCGGCTGCCTCGTCCCCCACCGCGACTTGCTTTTCCCCCACTGCGACTTGCTCGTCCAACACCACGACTTGCTCGTCCCCCACCACGACTTGCACGTCCCCCACCGCGACTTGCTCGCCCCTCACCACGACTTACTCTTCCCCTGCCCCTACTTCTTCTTGCCCAAGCCCCTCTTCCTCTGCGCTCGTGATCAGGTCGTCTGGGATCTGGCGGGCCATCGCTAGGTCCCTGACCGCCCCAATGGTCATCAGGTGGACCATCGTGATACCCCCCTCTTGGCGGTCCATCATGGCCTCTCAGACCATCGCCACCTCTAGGACCGCGACCACCGCGTCCTCTTGGACCATCATATCCTCTCCGTCCATGAGGTCCACCTCGTCCTCTGTGATGGTCCATGTGTGGACGACCTCTATTGTGTCTTAGACCGTAATCTCTATCTCGTGGATGTCTGTCACCAGAATCACCATACTCTGGTGGATCCCTGAGCTGATGGCCACGATCTTGAGTCCTGTCCTGTTCTGGCTCCTCATACTCTAGATCTTTTGGCATGTCATGATACTCAAAGTCTCTTGTCATATTAGTGTCTACTGGATTTTCATGTCTCTCCATGTCACTAGCTGGTCCTTCCTCCGGGCTTTTACCATCGACATTGCCTTCGCTGTTAGGTTTTGCCTCACCAGTCATCTCTTCGGGCTGAGACTGGAATTTTTCCATGGCTGATGTTGGTTGAACGCTAGCCATGCCAGACTCATCAGAACCCTCGCCAATCTTAACGGGGGCTTCATCCTCAAGTGGAGTTCCAGGTACTTCTGGTTGTTCTTCCTCCATTGGCTCATCCATCAAAGGTGTACCGGGACAATCGTCTATTGAAGCATCGCTGCCTGGTGTTGGAGGCGGGGACATATTTGGAGAATCTCCTCCTTCATGCATGGTACATTCTTGAGGAACACTGGGTGTTCCACCATCGGGTGTAGCTCCCTCTAGATAGTCATTAGGTTTATCAGATACTTCAGCTTCAAGTGTATCTGGTATCAAAGGTTCATCTTGATTTTCATTTGAATTAACAGGGCTATCAGCATTTTCATCAGGAAAGGTGTCATTAGCATCATCATTGGCAAAACCCACATGAGCTGAAACGGCCGTCTCTATTTGTGCACCATCACCGTTCTTCACCGCTGCATCACTAGCAACAGGAACACTTGGAGCAGAGGATTCCTCTGTCACTCCTCTAGTACTTGTCTCTTCTGTTGGCACCGTCTTTAAAGGAATCTCCAATTTTGTTAGACTTTCTGTGCTGAGACGAACATCTACTGGTATGACACGAGTGGGAATCATTTTCGGTGTACCCCACTCTTTTGCAGCAGACCATTTAGGTTTAGGGCCCTTCTTCTTTTTAGTCTTGGGCGCCATCAAGGTCAAGTTTATCTCATCTTTAGACATAGACATCTCACTACTAGTCCTATCTGCTTCTGAAATAGCACCATCCGCTTGAACAGCCATCTCAACTGGTTCTGGAGTAAAAATGTGTTCTGGAGGAGTGAAAGTCTCTGCGGTAAGAGTAAGTCCCGGTATAGCTGGCAAATCCATCTCCTCCATCGGAACTGGTTCTTGCTCTTTTTCTATGACCTCCTGAGGAGACTCCTCGGTCTCAGGAATGTGTACCTCTGGTGACTTCTGTTCCATGTCCGACTTGACATCTTCCATGGTGACATCAGATATGGCAGCATCAACAGGTTCTGTCTTTACCACACCCATTGACACAGATTCCTCTAATTGCTGTTCACTGGGTTCAGATTTCACTGGCATGCTGGATTGGGAAGGTACCAGCTCTTGTTTTACACTCTCTGCAGCTGTGTCATGCTCCTGTTTGACAGCTATCGCTTGGTCAAGCTGTGCAGATGTCTGCTGTTCAATTTTAACCACCATTGTTCTGTTCTCCACCTCTTCCTTCACAGCAACTGCATCATCTACTGCAACCGGTTCGGTTTTCATGACAGGAAGTACCGGTGGTAGATCTTCATGAAGATCACCAGACTCTTGCTTCAATTGAACACCGACTTTGACGTCGTCACTTTCCGTAGCACATTCCTCTGAGGTGACTGACAAGTTTTCTTGTGGTTCTTTCTTGACCTCTTGCTCTGGGGTGGTGGTGGTGACTACTTCAGGTTTCACCACGGAGGACGTATGTTGTTCTTGTTCGGTCGGTGTAGTCCCTACTGCCAACAATGGTGATTGGAAATTGCTTGAGCCATCGAGGGATGATCGTGGTGTCTTTGCAAACGGTGTACCCGGAAGGTCTTCAAATGCCTCTATGCCACCAAAGTTCTGTTGATGTAAATAAATGATAAATCCATTAAAACATCTGTCTAGCAATATATGTTTGAGGAATCATGTATGAGAGTAATTTTTCAATTTCAAAAATATACTGAATTCTGTTCACCATTAATCCTGCATAGTTGTGACATGGGCTTTACTTCTCTATATTAATTGGTGCTGTTTAAGGGACACGGCTAGGGAGGCAATGTTTTGCTTGTTGCATGCTCAAAATAAAGAAGTGAAATGTAAGAATTTGTCAACGTTTAAAAAAAGGCATGGTCATATTACAGCATGGTTCTTCTAACCCTCCCCGCAATTTTTTTCAAGTCTGCATTCAACTTATTCAAGCATGTGAAAACATCCATTTTTGGAATACAATGTAGAGAAATAAGAAATCTGTACACAATGTCTTGCAATTTGCACAGACAGCAGTAGCCTAATATTGGTCTACAGTCCATTTTACTTTTTCAAGTCAGTCAGGTCACCTGACAGGTGCAGTATTTACACCTCCATATCAACCTTTAAACGTGTTCGCGTGCACCATCGCTTCATGTATGTGCACAAGATTTATAGTTTAACGAGATGTGTTGTTTTTTCTCTCCGTGTGCAAAGTAATCCAAGCATATGCACGCTATTTTGGCATGTACAAGCGTCACACACATGATTTGATCAGGTTTGCCAATTTAAACTTAACTATAGTACTGCTATCAGACGATGACGAAACGGCGTTACTGTCTTGTGGAAGTGAAATGGACTATGATTATGAATTATTCTTAATAAAGTACTCACTACCCACTGATGATTTTGGCACATTCAGTTTTAGACCTCCCCATATTCTCAAGCAAGTAGCTTAGCACTGAATCAAGTGATTGCTACACATTTGGTATCATTGTAAAGGTGAACACATCACATCAGCTATCTATCACAACATGAACATCAACTTTTTTGAGGGGTTTATATATCAAACGAGAAAACCATTCTTACCTCAGCTGCATCTTCATAGCACTGGGGATGATATGTCTAAAATGGAGAAAAGAATGAAACATCATAATTAAATTCAACACAAAGTGTAACAACATAATAAACTGGACCTGTGAACTCTAAACGGTCAAAACCATTAGAATAGTGTTACAATTAACTGTGTGCTGCGAAATCCACACACTGCTTGGAGGAGCATGCAGTCTGCCTCAAGCTCTGCATATTCGCATTTAATCACTGCATACTACGCATTTAAAGGAATAGTGGGTTAACTTTATTGTTGACATTGAGGTTGAAATACAATGTTGCGACTGGTTATTGCCATCCAAGAAGGAGTACAGTTCAAAAGGCAAACATCCAATTCATGGAGAAGAACATTATTTTTAATCAGTCTTTCATTTATCAGGCACAAGAATTAATTTCTCTGGGGAAAAATAGAACACTTATCAGTGGCCTACCCAGGATTTCGAGATCCAGGGGAGGGGAGGGTGGAATCTGCCAATTTTGCTGACAAAAACACCAACTGTACCGACTGAACAAATAACAAAAACAATTTGATATTTTACACTGAATTCTCGTTATATATCGTTATTCAGGTAAATTTTGGCTTTAAATAAGCTTTTTCTGGGCAGGTGCCCGTGAATATGTGTTCGTTTTTTGGAACTAGCTTGATTATCATAATTCCATAAATCAGGGGAGATGCAAGGATCCAACATTATATTTGCTGACAGGCCATGATGTGCTGCTAGACAGCAAAAGCTAAGGGGTGGGGCTTACCCCTGGCCCCTCCTTTGTTTACACCACTGAGACAATAATCCATGTCACCCAAAGTTTGAGGGCGAGATGACCATGTATTCTAGTGATTGCATCATATTATTGAGCATGTTTTGGGATGACGTTTGCACTTGCACGATTAAAGGAGAACCTGGCCTTGGTAACAAAATACTAAGCATATGACTAGATTACGCGATTATGTCACCTTCCAACTAGAGGCGACATTGAGTAAAGGGAACTTCTATCAAAAGGGGAAATATGCATGAAATTCAGTCAAAATTGAGGTGAAAAAATGAGGAAATTCCTGCTTATAAAGGGAAATCCCTGTAAGCCTGGGTTGCGACAAATTTACCTTGTTCTTATATCTGAGGGCGTCCTTCAACAGCCATTCTTCTTCGTCCTCATCCCAGTACTGTTCAAATGCCTCGTGACAAATCTTGCATATCTGACAAAAAATAATAATATCAAATGTTGACAGTAAATCTCCAAAGATACAACAGAAAAATCTGACAATACGGTCTGTTGGCCTGCACACTAATAAAACCCTATTGTACATTTCACGGACATAAATTATGCTAATGAGCTCATTAAATGACGTCACTCGCATCATCGGGTTTTCCCGATGATTGAAATACGTTGATTGAAATTCTAGGTCGAGTAAAATGATGTTCTTATTTGTTGTCTGTGAGCTTTTCTGATTTTTTTCCTGTATTGGAATATTTTTTTATTGAAAATAGACAGTTCAAAGTAAACGTTGGTTCCAAGTTCAACTGACAGCACATGTATTAAAGGCGACAGCAACGGCAATATGCAAGCAACATTTGAGAAAAAACGATGCCCGACTTTGCAAGAAAGTGTACGGGGAAGTGTACGGGTGAACATGACAAACCAAAACAGCCTAGTAACTAATCACCTCCGTGGCGCAATTGGTTAGCGCGTTCGGCTGTTAACCGAAAGGTTGGTGGTTCGAGTCCAGCCGGGGGCGTTGTTACTTTTTGCATTTAATGCAGATTGACAAACAAAATCACAGTAAAAATATAATATTGACAAAATCACAGACCACTTACACAAAAATCGCATCTGCGCATGCTCCTGTCGTGATCGAAATCTACCACACAAGCAATGGGCGAGTTTTATAAGTGCTGCATATATATTCTTGACAATAGAGGTTCATCATCACAAAATTTGATTAATAAGTTGGAGAGGGAACCTTTTTTTAAAGAAATGGTAGCCAAATGAAAAAGGACTAGTCAGTTGTGCTGATGACTGCTTTGTTATGGGACCATTGGAATTGATTATAATGACATGACATTACTTTGTTCAACTAATGCTGAAAACATACTAAGGTCACTTCGCGATTTAGTCGCTCCTATGCAGGTTTTTACGTCATATTCAAAAACCTGATATATCGATCAAGAGATCGCTTGACTGGAAACGACCGGTCATGGCCAGCTGACTTCATTTCAACTCAAAGATCGGTCGCTCATGACGCAATGAACACCATACTTTTTGAACCAATGGGGGAGGTTATTTCAACAATTTTGTATTCAGAAACAGAATTTTGAGACATTTTGAAACTAAGAAAATGTTCATAACATTTACCAAATGTGTAACTTCAACCTAATTCAAAATAGTCCTTCATTGATGTACTAAATTCTGTACCGAGTACCCCCTCTCCCGCATTTGTATCAACTTATACTGCATTTACCTCATCGTTTTCAACTGTGTCATCAATAGGTACACTGCTGATTCCATCTTTGCCGGTGATGCCCTGGGTCTTCTCCTCATTCAAAGATTCAAACAGATCGCTTTTGGCTGGAAAGGGGGAAAAAGAACAATACAAATTTCAATTAATTAGGGAGTAATCAAACAATAAAGTTTCAATTCATAATAGCAACTTATGCCATAGGTGCATAACTAAAATATGTCCCAAAACGTAGTAATATATACAGGGTGGTCCATAAGTTTCAATTCCTTTTCAAAGCTTATATCTCCAGTAAAATAGTTCACAGTATAAAACTGAAAGATATTTGGATAAAGAAAACCTGTAGAATTATTTTGATACCAAACTTAAATTACCAGCTATCAGTGCTGCCAAAGTACAGAGGGAAGGTTTCTGAACTATAAAAAATGAACTTTCATATAAACGTGTAGTGTAATGAGCTTATGTCATCAATTGAAGGGTAAGAGAGAGGGAAAGATGAAGTGAAACTGTAATATTATAGTCGTCGTCAGAATACTTCAGCACTTTTTGAAATAGCCAATGCACGAGATCTACTTAATGAGCGTGTGGGCGAAGACATTCATGACCCAAAAACACAAAATTGTGGAATTTATCAAATGACAAGAAAATGTTTGAAATTTGGCAAACCGCAAAACAATTATACACGCTTAAAACAACCCCCATAAAATAAGTTTTCTTTCAAATGTACTCGCTCGCCATTACCTTCTTCTTCGTTCATCTCTTCAAATTTGACCCAATCCTCCAGCGGATAGAACCACTGGCGAGACGTGGCCACATTGTTCACCGAGTCCTGTTTCTTATTTTGCCGGAAATGCCAGTCGAGATGCTTGCGATACCGATCCATCTCGTCCATCACGAATCGCATGCCGCACGATGAGCACTGGGTGCCGCAGTATATCCTCCTGATCACTCCCGGTTGACGTCTGAATTGAAAGTGGGAGAAAGATTGAGAGAGATGTCCATGAAATTTACCCCCGAAACAATGTTTGTGATTGGATAGTTACAAAATGTTCTCATTTGAACAACCAATTAAAATATTGCTTCTGAAATATTTCAATCCAATCTTTATCAGGAATACAATTATTCTAACAATGTTTCTGATTGGTGCAACAAATTATGCTTCCATGTTTCTGACCAATCAGCAGGTAGTTAGTTCTCAAGAGGTTAAAATAAACATAGAGAGTCAAATTCAAAAAGGTAAAAAAAGGAAGAAAAAACAAAACAAAACACCACCACAAAAGATGATTTGTTTTATCTTTTATGTATAGCCCAATGACATATCAATTTCACATCCGTGGCAAAAGAATAATTTGTGTATATTCATCATATTGTACAGAATTACACATAGGTACAGCAGTAAAACTACACATAAGACTTTAAGCTGTCCCCAATATGCAAATTGCTAGTGAAACCGTTGAGAATGACAGCAATTCAAAAACCACTTTTACAACAAAAAGCCATAACCCTTCTTTCACCACCCAATTTGCATATGCAAATAACTTACTTTTTTAGTTGCTTCGACATCAGTGTTATCTCTGGGATGAACATCTCCTCGGGAGAACATGGCTCTATGGTGATCTTCAGATTGTCCAGATCTGGCGGCTTCATCAGCCCTGCAGACGTCGATGGTCCCGATGCCATGTCGTCATCACCTTGGACTGTTTGGGGCGAGTCAGGTTTGAGCTCGCTGATGATACCACTCTTCACTAGGTTGGCAAGTAGATGGTTGATATCCAGTTGGGTGTTCATCTGGGGCGGTGTGTCTGAAATTGTGCAAAAAAAATGTCAGAATAAGAACAAATGTTTAAAATCAAGAGAAAAATAACACTCATGTGATAATGTTCTGTGACACAACGGTTTGTATGATCAGTCAAAGGAATGTTAACCCAATTATGCATGTCTACAGGATGTCAACCTTTTGTCCTCCAATGCTGCCATTTTATGGATTTATATCTGATTCATCTGCGACAAGGAATTAAACAGATTTCCATTACAGCGTGTTCACACTCCTAATCTTGATTGGTCACTTGTTGAAAGATTATGTTATGCTTTACAAATTAAGATGAAGACTTAAAATTGGCAATTTGGTCACAACTATAATACAAACAAACATTTCTTGTTTATAGATACACATCATAAACAAGGATCCCCCTCCCCCCGAATACATGTTTTGGTTCACTGCGTTCATGTCTGGTTTATGAGCAGCATGCATGCTATGTAATAAATTGATTGAAAATTGTTTGCTTTGACTTTAGTAACATAATTTATTATGATATTGATCATCGTTTCACCTGCCATGATCAATAATTATATGATGCCATAAAACTGTCACTATAGTCCGATTCATTATTGAACAAACAAGTTCCCACTAGCGTATACGTAGCACATGCTGCTTCAACATTTTTATGCAGTGCGCTATTCCACAATTGTTCCTTCAATCATTAATTAAGACTATAGCAAATGTGTAAAATGTGTGAATCTTTTGATATGATAATGGTTTAGCAACTACGATTGCCAGCTCTATAATATTCTGAAGTCCCGTCATGATATATAGATCCATACAGTGACAATGTACCGTATCGTATGAAGTGGTTAACAAATGTGTTAAAAGCTGTTACTTATTTAATAGAAGAAATTCAAGTAAAAGGAATTGCTCATTATTCTTACCTCTTCCAGTTGGAGGTGCCTGAAGCTGAGCAGCCAAGTGTGGTGGCATACCAGGTATAGCTGGTGGTCCTTGCGGGTGCCGTATCATATCTGGCATAGGCGGACGCAATCCAAGATGCATTCCTGGTGGTCCTGGGAGCATTTCTGGCCCTGGTGGTATACCCAGACCAGGTGGTCCTGGAGGCATTCCCGGACCAGGTAGTCCTGGAGGCATGCCTGGACCAGGGAGTCCAGGATGCATACCGGGTGGCAATCCAGGATGTAATTCTGGTAGTCCTGGATGTCCAGGGGGCATACCTGGTCCCAGGGTCAGCATGCCAGGTGCCATTGGATCTGGGATTAATTGAACTGGACCACCAGGTGGAATTGGTTCACGAATCATGAGGCCTGGATCGCCTGGGAATGTAACTCGCACCATAGGACCGTTGGGACCTTGAATGATGAACTCTGGTCTCACATCAGTTTGGCCGGGTGCAAGAGGCCTGAATGTCTCAAACATACCTGGTGCTCCTGGCACCGGCATACGGATAAGCCCTGGTGGTCCAGGTTGACCAGGCATACCTGGTGCTCCTGGCACCGGCATACGGATAAGCCCTGGTGGTCCAAGTTGACCAGGCAGTGGTGGACCGTCTTGTTTGGTGATTTCATTGAAATGCTGCGCCAGTTGATCGAGAAGGGCCGGGTTGAAATCCGCTGGTTGGCCATCTTCTTTACCCGGAGGACCTCCAAGTAGCTGATCCAACACCTGGGGCGGTAGCTGATTTACCAAGGACTCCAACTGCTGGTGGGACACATGGGGTACGCTGACTTGGGTCTTGCGCCTTGCTAATATCGCTGGTAATATTTCTGCTAAAGCTGCCGGCGTCAGGGGAATCATGTCTGGCGGGCCTCCTGGTGCACCCAGAGGAGGGCCTCCTCCAGACGGACCTCGTGGTGGACCATCAGGCGGACCTGGATGCCTTTCATGTTCTGGTGGAATTCTGTGATAAATAGACAATAATGATAGTATTGTCATCATTAAGGGAAGTGTCAACCCTTGCCCTTTCGATCCTTGTTTTTTGCTTCTAAGTTTGAAATTATTTAATAAAAGTATATAAAAGTAAACATTTATGGAAAGTAAATTGAATGTGCTGCTTATGACATCAGTTTGAAACATAAATACCTATATTTTTCGAAAAAATCACCAACTATTGATTATCGTAAGACAATTTGGCCTAGGATCATTTTTTTCCCTTTTTTTTGAAATAACGCATATTTTTTGAAATATTTACAAAAACATTTGAAATACATGTATGTAAATTTTAGTATTTTTTGCATACATTTTAACTGTTAATTGGTGAATATCTAAAGTTAAAATGCAAAATTTTTAAAAATGAGTAAAACAACAGTTTAATATGTTATAGCTTTCACTTTGAGTATCTTGTTTGAAAATGTGTTAAATTCCTTCAAAATTAAACTTCTAGAAAACATTGATTTAGTAACAATATTGACATTTTACACCATTTAAAGCAAAATGTTCCCAAAATATTTGAGGCGTATGACTTAAAAAGCAAGTATACTGTATGAACAAGTAGTAAACATCGAAATAAACTATCAGATTCAATTTATATTGTCAACATGTGAAGATATTGGAAGAAAACATGAATTTAAATGATCGTAATATTGGCCTTTGTTTACATTCTTAGACATTGTTTTGCGCTCTTTTGCTTCTTGCGTCTGCGTCGCGGATAATAAGCAGCGCGTCTATTATTATGCACTGGAAAATTCAGCGTGCGGCGCAATGCTAGAACAGCTGTTGCAGCATTTGAAAAGGGTGGAACTCCGCTTACTTTCCCGTCAAATGAACATGTGCCATTTCCTGACTCAAACTTGCCAAAACAACCATTTTAAATCACATAAAAGAACAGGAAATGATCACTTCCGATAAGTAACTTATGATGATAATGATCATGATAATAGAATACATTTTAAAGTATTTAAATCATACAGAAATGTGAAATTCTGTTTTTGAAATAAATTCCAGGTTTTCACTACATTAAAAAATATCTTAGTTCAAATAAAAATAGTAGGGCCAAGTGTGTACATTTTCCCCGTCACTGAAAGTATGGACTATCTCATTCAGCTTGACTCATATCATTAAATGAAGCAAACATGGTTCTTTGAATGGGGGATGTGTATATTTGCGCAATTAAACTAAACTAGATTCATTCCAATCATATCATCAATGAACTGAGTAATTTTGAGTAATTGTATTTTCATGTCCTGAGAGAGGGAGTAGGGCTATTAATAGGATTGTGACATTACTTGTTTTTAAAAATTAGAACTTTGTTGTCATATTCCCTGCCTCGGTGCAGATTCATCGATATCTGCTTCAACCTCATCCCAACGGTTCCACATGATGGATACACTTATGTGTTAAGGAAGGGGTGGTGAAGGCACATATGCATGATAGGGGGCGCCATTTATTCAATCAAAATAATGAGACAATTTTGAAAATGATCATTCATACAACTTACCTGTGACCTCTAGGGGGTCCTCTTTCATCAAAATCAATTGGGTGTCCTCTTTCATCTCTCGGTGGGCCTCTCTCATCTCTCGGTGGGCCTCTTTCATCTCTCGGTGGTCCCCTGTCATCTCTCATGTGCCTTCTGTCTTCTCTGGATAGCGGCGGTCCTCTATCCTGCCTTCTGTCACCTCTGCCACCTCGTCCTTGATGAAACCTTCCGTGTCTTCTATCTTCAAAGTCATCCGGGTGATCATGTTCCATGTAGTATGGTGGAAAATCTCTGCGATCATCTCCTCTTGGTGGACGCATGTGTCTGTCGTCTCCATGTGGATGTCTGTCATCACTGTCTGGTCCTGGTCCACCTCTCCTACCGTGGAACCTTTCCCTTTCTCCTCGTCTGTCATCCATATGATGAGGGCCAGGACGATCGTGAGGTGGACCTGGGCGATCATAAGGGGGACCTGGACGATCATGAGGGGGTCCTGGACGATCATGAGGGGGTCCTGGGCGATCATGAGGGGGTCCTGGGCGATCATAAGGGGGACCTGGACGATCATGTGGAGGGCCTGGACGATCATGTGGAGGGCCTGGACGATCATGTGGAGGGCCTGGACGATCATGTGGAGGGCCTGGACGATCATGTGGAGGGCCTGGACGATCATGTGGAGGGCCTGGACGATCATGTGGGGGTCCTGGGCGATCAATAGGGCCTGGGCGATCATCTGGAGGACCACGACGTTGTTCACGAGGATCAGGGAATTCTCTGCGCAGCTGGGGAGGAGCGTCCCTGCTACGTTGATCAAATTCATGTCTCGGAGGTCTAGGTCTCAAATTGATAGGATCCTCACGTTGTAAAGGTGGTGGTCTCTCATCAGTACCTTTACCACCTTTCTTGGGTACACTTCTAACTCTACCTCTTTCTGGTTCCCTGAGATTAGGAGGAGGCCCACCACCACGGTGTAGATCCTCTGGTGGTAACTCAGACCTTGAGCGCTGTGGAGGCACATCTGGATTTATTCTGTGGGATGGACCACTGTCCGATGTAGGAGGCTCATTCAGCAATATAGCCACTCTTTGACGTGGTGGCTCATCTGGCCCCCTTCTCCCTGGTGGGCTAGCAAGCAGGGGTGGTCCATGCCTTCGTAAATCCGTATCTTTAGCCATCAAGATGTCACGTGGCTCCAGTGGTGGTCTATCGTCCTTATCAGCACCTACAAGCGGAAGTCGTCTCTCATCTCTGTCGCCACCTGTTGGAATTAATCTCTCATCAGTATCAGCACCTTTAAGAATTTGTCTCTCATCTTTGTCACCACTCAGTACAGGTGGTTTCCTATCATCTCTATCTGGCCCAGGAAGAAGCCTTTCGCCAGCACTTGCTGACACTTTCTCAGATGGACGACGTAGATCAACGTCTCCAGTAGGTAGTTTATTGCGATCGTCTTGGTCCACCGCTGGAAACAACTCTCCCGCAGGTACATCTGAATCCCCGGCAGGCACTGTTGATGGTCTGTTTGGGTCCATCATTCTCATGTCTACGTCGCGAGCAGGGAACAACGCTGTCTCGTCCGAGTCTGATTTCCTACGACCCCCTTCAAACTCGCTCACCATGGCTCTAAGACGTGGATCCGCTGGTCTATCTTCACCACCCTGGCCCCTTTCCAGTTCTCCCCAGGCTTCTTGCACGCGCATTTTCTGAAAGTTGTAGAGCTCGTGGAGCTGTTTAAGAAGCTGCTGATGCTGCTCGTGGCTAAGCTCTCCAGAATGCAGCTGTTTCTCGGCCTGGATTCAACATAAAAAATTATAAGTAAAATATTGTCAATAACTTAAATAACAGCTACATGTACTTGAATTACATTAATGTGCACATGTGACACCATATACAGGGTAATAGACGAAAATGTCTTAAAGATAAAACCTACATTGTGTTTACTTCAATTACATGGAACTATACACATTTAATCTGAAGTGCCATCAAAACTAACGGTGACGTTTGCTTACAGTAAATGACCATATTACTATGTGGCTAAAGGCAAGGGAATCAGTGTTGGTAGAGGTATGTGATCAGTGGTGCTTAAACTTAGAATTAGAGACAACAAGTAATTTTCAAAAGTGTCACTAAATCAACACACCTTCCCCTCATTCGATTGTTGGAACTGGGTGATAGGTTTAAGTGTACATTTTATGTATCCTACATAGACCATTTCAAATCGAGATTGGAAAACTTCGGAAATCCATGTCACGTTGAGCAGGGTTTCCGACAAGATGACATGCACAGAATAGTTTCGCAGACGATGATCCAATACGATTTTCTTTTATCCGGGTAGCTACTGTTTGGACTAAAATTGTGGCTTTATATGAGTGATGACACATGGTCTTCACCCAAAATTGTATCCTCATGGATATACCTACATTTCTGTATAATTATGTGACTGTTTGTTATCCTTAAAGACTGCATAGCAAAGCATTTATCCGGACTATACATACGGTTTAAATACAAATATTTCACAAACTTTCTTGTTAGTAAACAAGATTGAACAATCTCTTACACAGATCTTAAAATAACACTATTACATTAATTTGATACATAGGCGCATGTGGAGTCTGGTGACACTGATTCATAGTCCGGACGGCACGCTTTATACAGGGTGGGACTTCAGAAATCAAAAAATCAACAAAAGGGTGGGGGTCAGAATATTTCTGATATAAAGGGTGTAGTTGTATAAAGCGTGGAGATAAAATAAAAAGGGTGGCGGTTTCTCAGCGATCATCAAAATAATCAAAATACTGACCTTGTTGAAAAACAAAACGGGCCCCGGGATGTTTCTGTCACTTTGTCCTTTCTTCCAATGCAATGAGTGCCTTTTCAAATTTGAATGCACAAAATGATCAAAATGTCCCCTTTTCGGTATATTAAAGGGTGTGGGTTGAACATTCCCAAATGAAAAGGGTGGCTCTGTAAAAAGGGTGGGGCAAAAATAAAAAGGGTGGGGGTCTGACCCCTGTCCGGACAGTGTGATTGTTTCGGAGGTGGTCTGGGACATGACTATGGTCATTCAGGCAAGTCGTCAGTCATATTTTCTGAAAACTTCTGATTTGAAATGGTCTATAGCACTTTATACCTCAGGAAGCAAGAAGCTTGTGATAAGGTACATGAGGCTTACAGGTAGGAAATGACAATTTTGAATATCTTTACCTCAAACCAAATTCTACAACCACACCTCCCTGCTTCCCGGAACCCCAACACCCCAAAAACAATGTGTCATATGGTCTAAATCTCACAAATGACAACTTCACACCTACTGACAACCTCTGAAGTAGCGTGGCATGTGGTCTAAAACTCAAAATTACTCATCTCTATCTAAGAAGTGATCACATTTGATATCATATACAAGTTGTAGACTATGAAAATGTACGAGCAATTCTAAACAAATAGTCTTAAAACCCATATACCCCTCAAATATGTGTATGCAACACAAACCTGAAGGCTGAATTGCTAAACACCACAAACAATAAAAATCATAAATGTTAACACTTTAATTTCTATTGAAATACATATTTATTTGGGGATTTTTATTCCGATGAACATGTACTTGCACCAATGTTCCTCCCCTACACACCATACAAATAAGTTGTGATTGTGATTCCTAACCCAGTACACCATGATCCACAGACACACAGATAAGCCCATTTCCTTAAATATGTCACAATGCATGTTAAATAATAGAAACAACAACATTAAAATGCAACTGACATGCAGAGTTATACGGCATATTACTGCTGAGCCTTGTGTAAAGTTAGAAGGAAAAATATTGGGTATTTTCGTTTACTTTAAATTTGTTGATCAAATCATGAGTCCATTCAACATAACAAAACACCATGAGTTTACACAGATACAGGAAATGAAGGCACACAAAGTGAGACGGAAACAATCCAACAAGCGTTTATTTTTAACAACACAAATGAACGACAAAAGAATTGAGACCAAGATCGTAACCAGTGCAGCATTCCTGAAAGGTAACATTGACACATGTAAGTGATATCTATAGTCAATTAATGATCAACAAAACCGCAGCAAATACTGGCCATACAATCGGTTACCTCATCCATCCCCATGTAATGAAAGAAAATTGTCCAACCCAAAATGTACCAAATGAAGAGTGGAGAAATGCCAGACATTTATTTATATTCAAGCACCAAAATGCCCAATTAATACAAACTTACACTATCTCCAGTCTGCCGTATCATGTTCGAATGTATAAAAATAAACAAAATGAATGTCTTGAGCAAGTCGCATCTGCATTACTCTCAAACCATTGAAATCGAAATGTTCAGACATTTGATATTAAAGATTTATGAATTTAATATAAATCCTACTTGTTATTATTCATACACAACTGCACACATCCTGCCATAAGATTTTAGATACAGATCAAAGGCAAAATGAGATCACACCCAATCATGATTTTAATCTGGTAAATCTGCTTGAAAGCGTGGTCGCAAAACCCATCGAAATTAACTCCAGAAACCAACTCGCCTGGACATTGCTGTTTTGTGCATAAACAGTAATCACTTTCAGCATGCCTAGGCTGTGCAGAAACAGGATCAGAAATTCGACAAGAATCCGAGGATCCACTATTTGTGACGCTATAAAGGCCCACAACATTATACAGGTATGAGAATGAATATGATTGGAAAAAACACCTGACATAGTGCATGTGACAATGGGCTAAATACTAGTAGTCCAAAAAATGGGCTGAAATTAAAAACAAAGTAAGAAAACTTGGACACAAAAAAAAACCACTTTAAAATTGTCATGCCTGATAACATAGGCAGCTATGAGCCTGGTACGGTCTATGCAGGCAGGAACGGGGGAGCTTGATTTCTAGAGTATATTTCCATGACAATGACATAATCATACTTTTTTGTTCAATTCTTGATGGCTATCAACGTAAAATTTCTGTGTTTCCTGTCAATTTGTGTTTGTTTTTCATCCCGGTTTTAACATGGTGATCAGTGTTCCCTTAAGGTTCTTGATCTTGGGCCAATTCTACAAAAATGTTCCAAATTGCTTTTTTTTAATTTTTAAATTTTAAATAAATCAATAAATCAATCAATAAAATAAATTAAAAAAATAAATCCCACATTCTGTTGGGCCAATTTGACACAGTTCTGGGCAAGTTTGGTGTCATATTGAATACTGATGGTGATCAACTATTGGATAAAACCAAGATATTAAAAAAAGGTGGAGTAACACCCTATACACACACACCCCTTGACTGTCTTACCTGTTCAAGTATAAAACGATGTTTCTCAAGTGACAATTCTTTAGGTATCTTAACACCGGGATCGATGCTAGATCTTCTGCGCTTGCCAGGTGGTGAACCTCCCCTCGCTGTAGATTGTTTC
Organism: Ophiura sarsii; assembly: GCA_035610835.1. Classification (NCBI taxonomy): domain Eukaryota; kingdom Metazoa; phylum Echinodermata; class Ophiuroidea; order Amphilepidida; family Ophiuridae; genus Ophiura; species Ophiura sarsii. Next base: position 54,338,131 of record CM069450.1, on the reverse strand, counting down.
CCACCTTTTCCTTTACCGCTCCTGCAAAGATGATAGACAAATGGTCTCCTTTGTTAGTACAAATAGTATGTGGTTGAATAAATGCAGTGAATTAACATTTGTTTATCTCCATCTTCATGAACTACTGGGTGTCCAAGAATGATTTATACCGGAAAAGGTGCATTTAATTAGCTATGATAACCTTGGTTATTGGTAATGTGCTTATGATACTAATATTAACAACATACATTTAGCTTTCCTAGGAATTTTGAATTAAACAAATTGGATGTTTCTGACAGAATATTTTGGAGTCTTTTGTAAAAATGGTAAATTCCAAGTTTGACCAACATATGTTTCTGACAGAATATTTTGGAGTCTTTTGTAAAAATGGTAAATTCCAAGTTTGACCAACATTACCTCTTTGAAACTCATAAAATCATTGTTCGACACAAAGCTCGATTTCCATGATATGCAGGTAATTTGCTGTGTCATCTTTTCATTTCTAATACAAAATTAATATATATCAACCGTTGGTGATGTTTTATGAAGCAATATTTGAATGGTGTGAGGAAATTGTTCCGTTTCAGTGATTTATATCAAACTTTCTTAAGCGGCAGTTTTGAAGTTTGGTGTGAGTTTTATTAATTGAAATACGCTGAAAGTGAAAAACAAGGTTTTCATCGAGTTTCAATGTAATGTCATATCGCAATGGATAAAGATATTTTGATGAAATTAACAGGGTTAGTTCCCCAGTTTATTGCAGGCATTAGACTTGGAGTTGTTTTTATATTTTTATTATTTTTTAAACACGTTATAACTCATTCTGGGACACCCTGTATTTTGTGAGGAAGTTCTGCTATACTTCAATCAGCTCCAAATTGGCACGCCTCCTTACAGGAGTGAATTAATATGTAGTTGTAAAACATGGATGAATGCTACAGTTCACTGTAAAAGCTGAAATTTTCACAGTGGTTTTATTTTCGCGCTTTTCGCGCAAATTTTTTTCCGTGAAGGTCGCCTGCTAAAAAAACAATTTGCAAATTGTCTATGATATCAAAATGTAATATATGAAATTTTTTGGCTTTTACAGTACTTCGCACGCCGTTGAGATTTAAAAATAATACCCGCCCATTTCAGATCCTTGCCCCTGTTTCTCCCATAATGAAAAAAAATCTAGTTATGCCATTAATATTAGGTGGGAATCACATCAGGCCTCGTGACCATTAATTGCATTGCGACTTTTGGTTCATCCCACGAATACCCAAGCTATTTTCTGAAAAACAACTCGAGCAACCCTACAAGTTTTGTTATTAAATGCTATATGCCATTTTGTTTGGACCACTGTATAGCTATGTTTTGTCTCACCTTTCCATTGACACCAAACAAAGTACAAACATTCCCGATTATGATGTCACTATGACATCATAATGACCCAGAGCCAAAATAGTGACCTCATTTGGCAAAAGATTTTGGCTTCCGTGACATGCAGGGCATTGCCTTGACCTATCATTTCAATTTCATATGTCAGTTGGAAGGTTTCATGACCCTTTTAATTTACCAAGTTGTATCTACACAGTTCAACAAAAATAAGTTCCCCTTTAGATTATGCCTGATATTTTTTTTAATGAGTTACCCCATCGAAAAGATTTTTGGCACACATAATGTATGTGTTCACAGCAACACTAGAATGGGGCTATAACTGTGCAGGAGTTGTAAAGCTTGAATGAGCACACATTGAATGGAGGAATACCTCAATTCAAAAGTTGCTAAATGATGTATTGAAGGAGGATGGTTAAGCAGCTTGAACCAGGGTCTTTACTTGAACACTGCACAGGTGTTTACTGCTTATTTGTTGTACTCATTTAGCAACTTTTGAATTAAGGTATTCCTCCATTCAATGTGTGCTCATTCAAGTATTACAACACCTGCGTAGTTATAGCCAGTTTTAGTGTTGCTGTGAACACGTACATTATGTGTGCCAAAAATAGTTTCGATGGAGTAACCCATTTAATAAATATCAGGCATAATTTAAAGGGGAAATTATTTTTGTTGAACTGTGTAGTATTACAAGATTCCTGACAGAAAGGAAAAGATGCCCTAGTTTATCAATAATAAGCCTTCAAAAATGTTAGTCATATTACGATTGATTCATGGAGTATGAACAAACCGTATAGAGGGGATAGACTTTTTATCACCCTAGTAGAATGTATAATCTCATTCTTCTTGACAGGTTGAATGAGAAATTTCAACGTAAATTGTGTTACTCAAGAATGCACCTGCTTCATCACTCATCGGTGCTATGGTCAGCATCATAATCATTTGGATCTTAATTACATACATCAGATTACATGTGTGATTATACCCAATTGTGCCTTCCAGAGGCTTTCAATATACAGGGTGAGTAAAAAAAACCGCAATAGTAAAAAGAAGTCATCTTCATTTTTTTAACCAAGATAAAATTTGGAACTTTTCAAAACATGGAAAGAAAAACCTACTTATAAGTAACTTTGTGTGAAAAATTCCGCCAATCGCATATTCCTGTTTTAACAGAGGCACCAGGTTACATGTTGTCCATGAGGCATCCAAAAAGTGCATTAGAGTACAAAATATGTCCTTCATTCAATTTCGGAAACCAGCGATTGATTTTTGTGTATTTGAAACTTTACATACAATGTATTCTTTAGATGGGAAAACAGTCTAAATATTCACTTGGCCTACAAAATATTAAGTTATTGCAAAAATGTGTTGGCGGGATTTTCAAATGTCAAAATGGAATGTGTGCAGGTGGGATTTTCAAATGTCAAAATGGAATGTGTGCAGGTGGGATTTTCAAATGTCAAAATGGAATGTGTGCAGGTGGGATTTTCAAATGTTAAAATGGAATGTGTGCAGGTGGGATTTTCAAGTGTCAAAATGGAATGTGTGCAGGTGGGATTTTCAAATGTCAAAATGGAATGTGTGCAGTGTATTTGAAATAAACCATGCCTCCTGGATAAACTTGTAACTTGGGTACAGCAGTAAAATAGGTTAAACAAAGACAAACAGTAAATGCAATTAACTTCATTGTTTCACACAAGGTTACTAACGAATCAATCATTCTCAAGTTTTTAAAAATATCAGAAATTCTTCATTGATTCAAAAACAAGATGGCTTCTTTCTTTCCAGTTACCCTTGCAGGTTTGTATATCAATGTTTCTGGATAATATTAAAGGGTATAACTTTGTTTGCCTATTTTTCTTTAATGAATCAAACATACTAAGACCTCCATTCCCCCAAACCAATAAACAAATTAACAGAAATTTTAATTACCATGACGATGGTCCAGAGTCATCGTGTTCCACTTTTTGTCTCTTGTTGGAAGCGGAGTCTCGTTCCACGGATGGCGACCTTCTCTTGTCTAACTTTTCTTGGGACGCTGATCTCTTTTCTTGAGAGGAACTCCCTGAGTCTCTATCACTATCCCTACCACTCCTTCGTGGCAAGTTGGTAGATTTTTTGTCAGCGTCTTTACCCTTGGCCTTAGTTTGGGTCCTCTTGTCGGCTTCTTTCTCTTTTCCTTTAGGTTTTTCTTTCACTTTCTCCTTGCTATCTCTCCCCCGATCACGGTCTTTCGGCCTATCTCTATCTTTGCTGTTGCGATCTCTTCTATCTGATGCACGTGGTAAACGAGAACGTGGCGAGCGTGCTGGGGATCGAGATCTGGATCGCGGTGATCTTGACCTGGGAGATCTTGACCTGGAGGATCTTGACCTGGGGGATCTGGAGCGAGATCTTGATCTGGTTGATGTTCTTCTTGGAATTCGATAATTGTCTCTAGTCTCCTTATCCTTACCAAGCCAGCTGGTCTTTTTCAAGTCTTTCTTTTCACCAACTTTCTTGGGTTCTTTTGCACTTTTCCCAAGGTCTTTTGGTGGGCTTTTCTCTTTGATGCTGTCCTTTTTCAGATTTTTCCCACTGTTTTGATTGGTTTTTGTTGCATCTGTTTTAGTAGTACTGTTTTTGGCATTTCCTTTCTCAGTCTTTGGTTCAACTTTCCCCTTTTTAGGAGATTCATTAGTTTTAGAGGTGTTTTTCACTGGTTGCTTTTTCTTGGCAGTGGTTTTTGCTGTGTTCTTTTTAACAATCACTGGTTCTGGAGGTTTGGACTGCGCATGAATTGGAGGCGGAATAGGCGGTTGCTCTATTAATTGCGCCGGCATAGCCATGGGCGGAGGTAGAGGCATAGTTGGCGCAATGGGCAGCATTGGTTGCATAGGAGGAGGAATCGGCTGCATAGGCCACGGTTGACCTTCAGCGACTTGAGGCATGCCTGGGTACTGTGCTAAAACGTGGGGAGGTATAGGTTGTGGTGGCATGGGCATAACAGGAGGCAATAAATTCAGAGGGACTGGGGGAAGGGGTGGCTGAGGAAGGAGATTAGGCTGGAATGGTGGAGGTTCTGCCACTTGTATTGGAGGGGTGGGTGATGGAGGGTCTATATCCATGTCCATCGGTGGAGGTAAGGACTGAGGAGGTGGTTGAGGTTGCGTAGGGGCCACTGATGGTTGGGAAGGAGGTGTTGATGATGATTGTACAGCTGCTGCAGCCCGCACTCTGGGATCACGGCTTGATAAACGTGGATCACGGCCACTTGCGAGCCTAGGGTCTCTTTTTGACGCGGCTGTGGAAGCAGGTGTTGGTGTCTGCAAGATATAATATTGATATGGAAAACAAAATTATTACCAATATTTTGACTATTTGATAAGCTACAGAATGTTGTGATTTTATTTATGGTAACATTTTGCATAGATTTAAATTGACTTGAAAGTCATCGCAATATTCATATTATAGCTTGCCGTTCATTATAAAGACACTTTCATATGCCGCCTCGTTTAATACTCAAGTTAAACCAAATTCAGAGGTCAGGGGAACCCTTTGTGTAAGCCTATCAACAATAGGAAAAAATATCTTAGTTTGTCAATTGCCACACAAATATAGGATTTATGTGTTATCATTTGCCAAAATAAATGAATCCAATTCATCATAATATCAAGAAATAATGGATTCAGTTTCAGTTGATTCAACACAAAAACAAACATACAGCGAAAATTCATACTTAATAATGTGGTGGCTCGACCAAATCAGAGAAGGGCTCAGAAAAAGTATTTGGCAACCCTAGGAAAATCATTGATTGAATGGTTAAGTTGGTTGGGTGTTGGCAAAGGCATGAATAATATAAGGCATGATGGCTTAGAACCAGTCCCATGATATTAGGCGAGTTTGTAGAAATGTCGGGTAATAGGGCCCGCGTCTAGTGTGTGTCCTATATAGCTAGTCTAATGCATTTCGACTGACATATCTCTCTCGATCAATAATTCAATACACTTCATCATTGTTTTTACCTGTATCGGCATGCTAGACGGTAGAGATGGCATGCCTGGTGCTGCAGATGCTGGGGCCGCAGCGGCTGCAACTGTTGATGCAGATGAAGATTTTGATTGCTGCTGCTGAAGCATGAAAGCCTGAGATTGCTGTTTCACCAACTGAGCATTCTTGAGTTCAAGTTCTTTGGCCTGTATAGTTATAAAACAGACATTCATTTGTTAATAGTGTTGCTGGTCTAATAAGAACTAGTAACCAATTGTAAAATACATAAACATATATGTCCAAGTCAAGTCTAGTCTAGTCAGATTAACAGTGCCCATTAATTAATTAATTTTTACCTGCTCATCGAGTTTAGTTTTAGTCTGCTGTAACTCAAATTCTAACCGCTGTTGATGTAACTGCAGTAGCTGCTGTTGTTTAGCTATCAGCTGCTGTCTCATCTCCGCTTCTTGGCGTTCGCTGTCGTTCAACTGATTGGTGGCGCTTTTCTCTGATGTTGCTGTCGGCGTGGCTGGTTCCACCTGCTGAAAATGTGAACAATATAATACTAATTAAATCAGGATTTCAAATGATTCTACATTAGTGATTGGCAAGTTAAGCACTTGTAGCCAATGGCTTGTAAATTACAGCTATTTATTGTTGCAAGGCAGAATACATGCTCAAACAATATACAACACTTAACCATGTATGATAGCACCAAACTAACATTCAGGGATGCCAGTAGACCTGAAGGAGGAAGGAGAAAGAAGGAAAACCCTGAAGTAGTGCATGAATTTGGGCCAAAAATAAATGATAAGTGCTGAAATCTTGGACCAGCAAAAAGTAGGAAACAGAGAATTACCTGAAAACTAGCATTCCTGAACATTTCATCATGGTCATTCCTCAGCAAAAATTGACATTGCTTTAACAAGTCCCCCACCTATATCGACAGAAGTATAGGGTGTTTGCATGCAAATCACCATCAGAAGACAAGCACATGTTTAAGAGGACAATATCAATAACCTATCAATACTGATATAGCATTGATCCATGTTACTGCATAATACTCTTGTGTATATCTTCTGGTGCACGATTCAAACTACTGACCTCTCATGCACGCCTCCTATATGAATGCACCATTAGGAAGCATAGTGTGTCGAGTTAAAACTACATAATTACCTTTTTGAGAAATTTTGGATTGATGTGGATGGCTGCAGGTTGTGCTGCAGGTTTTGGTTTCGGCTTGGGCTCCACAACTGCCATGACCGGCCATGCTGGGTCCATCGTCTTCACTTTCATATCAAGAGCATACAATTTCTTGACGGGGAAAAAATCTTTCCATGTGGTCCTCAACTTAAATAGGGCTTGTCTTGTTTTTTCGTCAACCTATTTGTAATATAAAGTTTTGGTTGTTTTGGTTTTTCATCAAAATAATGGAAATCATTTTACAGATTAAAATCGAATTTTCTAACAATACAAACATTTTTATATGGCAAAGAAAAAAATGTGTTCTTTGGGTCCATCTGACCAATAATTTGTGAACAAAATTTGAAAGCAATAATAATTATTCTTTGACATTTTTCAAAAAGGCTGGAAATGTTTTCAAAACATAAAAAGAGTAAAATCTCTAATTTTGATATTATTTGATAGACAATCCAACCAACCAACCCTTCATTTCCGTCTCGTCTACTCATAGAACAAAGTCCTTTATTTCATCGCCTTAATTTAATCCGTTCAATATTTTCCCGATTGGAGAATCGAGCTGCTCACATCCATCCAGATATTGAACGCACAATGCTTAGTGTAATGACAATGCTATTCCATAAACTTGAACGTCCTTTGCAATACATGGTTGTTGTGGTAACTCACCAGTTTCATAGGATGTGCGGGAATCGTTTGAAATGATCAAGAAATTATTGAACTGATTATAGTATCACACATCATATCACTCGGGTAATAATATAAATTGAAATAATCAAAACTTTTGGATAAAGAATTTCATTCCGAAATAAATAAAGAAAGAAAAAATCACCCGTACTCTCATAACATTATTTTGAAGAGCAAAAATCAAACATATTTCAATATTAATTTATTTCATGTTTTTTTGTATGTTTGATTTTGTGTGGAATTAAAACAAATATAGACACAATTTAAGTTCAAAGATTATTTGGCCAGAAGAACATTTTTCCTCTTTATTGCCTAATACTACAGTGGAACCTTGTTAACACAAACTCTGATTGTACTAAGCTCCTGATAACACTTGTATGTTTCCAAATACCAAACCTATAATATGTAAGGCCAAATAAAAATTTAAAATAGTTTCTCGTCCTAACTTTTGGAAAAAGGAGGAGGGCACAAGAAACTACTTTATTTTTTACTTGGCCTAATAGATAAGCACAACGTTGAAAGTCATTCTTGTTTATTTGTTAAGTCTACTAATGATAATACATTGAGCCCAAAAGAAACACCACTTCTTTGCAAGGACACAAATTAAAATTCTTTGCATACAAATTAACAATATTTGTGATCGAGTTATTCACTAGATCATTGAGACATACGCTTAGTAAATTGTACTGGAGTATACCTGCCATGCAGAGAATTTATTTTAAATATGTATCCTTGCCAAAAGAATTGTAGCTCAAGTCTATATGCTGCTGGTTCCCTTGATCATGAGCTCTGTACAGTATTCATTACGCAGACACGGTCTAATCAAATTGATTTGCTGGTACAGATTCACACATGGTCACCTAAATTAATCATTTATAACTTGGGTTGACCTCTGTTACAACTTGAGATGACCTCAGTTAGAACTTGGGTTAACTTCTGCTACAACTTGGGTTGACCTATATGTTACAACTGAGGTTGACCTCGGTTACAACTTGGGTTGACCTATGTTACAACTTGGGTTAACCTCTGTTACAACTTGGGTTAACCTCTGTTACAACTTGGGTTAACCTCTGTTACAACTTGGGTTAACCTCTGTTACAACTTGGGTTAACCTCTGTTACAACTTGGGTTAACCTCTGTTACAACTGGGGCCGACCTCAGTTACAACTTGCGTTGACCTGTATTTTCTCCCAGAACACTGCGAGAGCAATTACATGTGCGAAGTGTTGTTTGTCCCACAGCAGACTGCCTGAAACTGCATTGCATCAAAGGTAGGAGTCTGTGCTGGGATCCAGGATGAAGGGAACCATCATATTAACATGATACCATACTGGTTTTACTGACTTGTGGACACTGATACACTTGTTTTCAACATGTTTAAAATGAACTAGATATAGGACCATTCCTCCATGTAATATCCACAACAAAATTAATTTCGCACCAGTAGCTTGCCAAGATAATGTACCGGCTTCCTGACTGGGAGTTTGGATAATACCTTTGGGCTTAATTACCAAAATGTTTGGTGCAACTGCTGAATACAAGCTATGGGTGCAAATCTTGCTGAAACAGTGGTGTTACACTATTTTCTAAATGTTGGATGCAGCAATCGCCCTAATGTTTCAAAATAGACCACTTTAGCAACATAACTACTCTGTTACACCGTATAGAGGGTTGGTTTTTTCATCATCTTTATAAAGAAAATGGTAAAACCCACATAATTCCTCTTAAAAAGAGGGAATCCCCCACATATTGACCTTATTAACAATAACTATTCTTCGACTATTATAATCTAACCATACCTGCATGTTCAAAGACAAGAATGTAAATACAAAGACGAGGGGGAAAACCCCACAATATTATTAGGCTCATAACACTAGTCTTCTAGTACTCTTTTATGTGATTGTGATCTACCTAGAAATACCTGTTTAAACACAAAACTTAAAAATACAAAGAGGGAAAACCCCCACAAAATTCTCTTGCCTACATAACATTATTTGGCTTTATAAATATGGTATACTTGACCAAATAAGTCATTCCTAACCTGTTCAAACACGCTGGAGAATACATTGACGATATTGAGAGTAAACAGCTCCAAGTAGCGCCCCTTCATATTCTTGATGATGGAATCCAGGAGATAGAATACACATAGCTTTCCTGTTGGCTTGTTCTGTGGTACAGTGCGAGGGGGGAATTACAACATACTTTATAAAAATCAAAATTATTACTCATGCATGATGATTCCATGTACCATATTAATATAAATGTATAACATTGTATTTAGGAACAAATAATAGCAATTAATAAAACATAAATGGAACATTCCCTTCATAGAAAGGCAATGATAAATGATATCATATTAACTCCTCCAAAAAGTTTGGACATTTGTTTCAATTGCTGATTTTTCAGATATTTTGCGATAAATTCATATTGAGTTTCATATCAATGAAAAGCTGATGACTGTGTTCCTCTTTCCAACGATACCTCATTCCTAGTAATTAGGTTATTTGTTTCAGAGTTTAGCCACCTGCTTGAGAATGTAGGGAGAGTACATACATTATGTGCCAAATCCAACACTATTTGTGCTCATAAAACCCTAGTGGTCTCGTCAATGAAGTGTTACAGTGATAACTACAGTGTAGGGCTCAATTGACTTGTGAGCACAAAATAGTGGTAATTTTGGCACATTCAGAAAGAACCCTCCCATATTCACAAGTTGCTGAGCGCTCAAACGAGTGATTGCCAAAGTATCATTGGAAAGATGAACATATTATCAACTTGTCAGTGATGTGCAGAACACTATGAAGTTAAACAAAATATAGGCAAATGAAGAAAAAAAATTCCAAATTTTATTTGAGGAGTTTTATTTAATTCAAAACCAATATCAATATATTGATATAAAATTAAGCATAATTTGTAATAACTTGATCGCTTGGTAATTGGTACCAATAGTTCCTACAAACCCTGCAAAATATTATATTATTGAAGACATTTTAAAAATCTACTGTTTCCTCTATTCTACTACTTTCATGAAAACAAAATGTGAAATACCGAACAATTTTGCTTCAAGCTGGAGACGTGTAGCATGTTTCATGGTGGAAATAGGGAGTCCAGATCACTTTTAAGCATGTGTATTATTATTAACATACGAGAAATAATATTGAGTAATAATGAAGTTAACGATATATAATATGTCACTCATCACTAAATGTTGAAAATCAAAGCAATACTTCTGAAAAGAGGTGGTAAAGTCACCATTTTTCGGTCAGCACCAATTTTCGGTCACTAATTGCATCGGTCGTCGCCATTTAAAAGCAATACCGGGCATCAACTATGCGGCGGTTTTCTAGCTGTCAATTTTTAAACGACGAGGTCATTTTCATTACACGATTTGGGCAAAGTGACCGAAAATAGGCGACTTTACCCTATATACTTCTGAAAAAGGTAAGTTTTCATTTTATTTGACAAGCTTTAGCTATTTCCCTCATCTTAAAATGAGCCTGGTTGACAAGGGCCTTATTGCATAGAAGTTTAGAGTAATCTTAAGTGGACTTAGGAAAGCTTGGTTAAGAAGAATATTTAAGAATTCCTAAATTGAGCTTCATGATGATGAGCCAAGCCAAGCTTCTTTAGTTTGACCTAGGGTCTATATCATGAAGATCAACTCACAAATTCCTAAAGAAACTTCTTAAGAGTTGAAAACTTAAGAATAACTCTACTAAAGATGAATCTTACCTTTTATGCAATAGGGCTAGATGTACCTTCTGATATGATGTGTCACATTTCTTTTAACTGCACTTTACATTGATGGTCTTTATACATGGCCAACACTATAAAATCCTTTTTTATTATATTTATGGCACCATTTTATGTAAAGGACTAGCATTCAGTTAAAGGTCGATGGTCCGATCAATTTAGCGTTTTTCCCCAGCAAATAATATTCAGATATGCTTTTAGAGAAATATCATAGACTGAGACACGGACAGATGCACGTAACATTTTTCAAAAAACTCTTTAAATTTGAGGTATTGTAGTTTATGTAGTCTACTATTTATCCATCACAAGACAGGGACGTAACTGCATATTCTACTAATTGCATATGAGCATACAAAGATTGAAGATACGTTCGTGTGCATAAATGCTGCACCTGTAAAGTTACATTGCTGTCCAGAGGAAGACAATAGGGAGCTTTCGATTTTGACGACGGACGCTTAAGATGACACCTCGAGTCATCATGTGCGCATGCGTCGACTTAGCAATCCATCGGTCGTCCAATTTCTAGGACCTGTCTTCGACTGATTATTAGGGAGCTTTCGATTTGCACGACGGATGAATCTAGGACGGTTGAATGACACTTTGAGTCATGTGTGAATGCGTCAATTTTGTCATCCGTTGGTCCTGTAAATGCTACAACGCGTAAAGGGACTAACAACCGATGTGGGGACAACGGTAACGTTTTGTGTTTTACCGTCGTACAAGCTTAAGATAACAGGTCCCAGAAATTGGACGATCGACGGATTGCTAAGTCGACGCATGCGCAAATGACTCATAATGTCATCTTGTCGTAGAAGCGTCCGTCGTCCAAATCGAAAGCTCCCTAATATAGTAATTGTGCAGATTTTAAAAAAAACTGATTAGCAACAACTCTCCGATTGATAACGAGATGTAGATGGGGGCTGTTTCCATTCATCAAAACAGCCAACACACATACCGGTCATACTATCCTATACTATGTTGAAAAGCCAAAATAAAAGAATTGCAGCTTGTCTTGTTTTGCATGTAATATCTAATACAGAGTGTCCCTAAAAAGGTGTAAGTGTTCAACATCATTGCTCTCATTTAATATTAAGTATTTAGCATAACGCTTTGTTAAAACTAACCAAAAGATGATTCAGCTGACCGTTTATTTGATTGCATTTACTTTTCCTCAATCTAAATGTTTGATCATCTACAAGCACTCAAAATCGGGCTTGTACCACTTTAAAAGATTTGTGCAGTATGTGTTATTTTGATCATTAAAATTTCTGATATGGATTTGATATTTAAATGAGCATCAAGAAAACTAAATTACCTTTTTTTCAGACACAGTTTACTTTGTTGATATTGCTTTAGCCTATCCAAAGATATCCTTGTTTAAAGGCATATTGTGTGATCTTTTCCAGAGAGCGCCCTCTATTCATGATTTTTTTTTTAGAAAGTAGATTTTCTTGCAGATTTACATTTCCGATCATAAATCATACATACATTCCAAGTTAAAGAGCGATACGATTCCTAATTACCTCAAAATCATGGTTTTAGAGTGAATTTAGAGTGAAAAATATAAACTGTCGGAATTCCGACAGTTTATTTTCACTCTAAAACCATGATTTTGAAGTAATTAAGAAACGTATCGCCCTGTAACTTGGAATGTATGCATGATTTATGATCAGAAATGTAAATCTGCAAGAAAATCCGCTTTCTATTTTTTTTTCGATGTTGAGGGCGTTCCCTGGAAAGATCACATAATATACCTTTAACCGTGAGCGAACAAAATCAAAGTTGTGACAGATTTTTGAAACAAATCATCCATAAAAACAGCATAAATTTGACTTTTAGTGCTTAAATCAACTAAGTATACTTTGGGATAAGATAAAGCAAATGCGACAAAACAAAATGGCATATTAAATTATTGTGGAGCTCAGATGGATATAAATTAATTAATTCTGAATATTAAATGAGCAAAATGACTCTTTCAACAACAAAAAGTGGCACAACCTGTTTTAAGTACCTGTGGTTGATCAAACATATTGTTGGATTGGTGAGAGCAAGTAAATGGCATTTGAAGTCAACTAAATTATCTAAAAGCTGATAATATAAACATTAATACTGAATATTTAATGTGAGAAGTGACACGGAACACATGCACCTCTTTTTATGGGACACCCTGTAATAGAGGAGACATTACCTCAGCATTTTATTATGATTTGATATTTTAAAGGCATATTATATGACCTTTTCCAAGTAGCGCCCTCTATCATTAATTTTTACTATGAAAGCAGATTTCTTGCAGATTTGCATGATCATAAATCATATAGATCTTCTAAATTACAGATCAATACGATTCCTAATAATTCAAAATCATGGTTTGAAAATAGATTGTACCGAGCGGTACAATCTATTTTTCAAATTTTACTCTAAATTCACTTTAAACCATGATTTTGAGGTTTATTAGGAATTGTATCGCTCTGTAACTTGGAATATATTTATGATTTATGATCAGAAAACCTGATTTCAATTTTTTTCGAGGATTGAGGGCGTTCCCTGGAAAAAATCACATAATATACCTTAAAGTTGAAGCAATCATTTTAGAGTTCAAACATTTATAGGCATAATACTATATCAGGTATGTGGTTTTTTCAGTACTGTACATGCTTAAAGTTATTGGACAATCTACAGGGAACTTGACCATGAAACATGCCATGGTGCTCAACAAAGTTTTGCTGCCCTCTGTTTAGAATTAAATAACTTATTTTCAAGAAACTAACCGTATAAAGTATTACTCTTGAGATTGGTAACAACCAGTTTTAGGATTTGAAGATATACAGGGCGGTTCGAACAAATTACAGCCACTTTCACCTACTTTTTTTTTGTTTTTTGAGGCAAAGGGTTTACACAATTTTGAAGAATAAATTCATGAACTGGCTTATTTTGTTCATGATATACTGTAAATCATGAACATTTTGTGTGCATTTTGCATGCAACAATTCATTCCACGACTGCTAGCCAAGAAAGAACTTTGCAATAGGGAAATTTTCATGCCGGAAAAATTACCACTATTGGCAATTCTTCAAAAATTTCATGTCGCAAAATCTTCATGGTTTACAGTATAGCAAAGATGGCAAAAGCAGAATTGGTTTGTCAATGAAAGACTTTCACTCAAACGACTTATCATCTACTTGATTCGAAACTTCTGAACATGATTTAAGGCATCTTAATTAGCACAACATATTCAATTACGCAATGAAAAAAACCCTGTTCTACAGCCGAATTTATTTTTGTTTTTCAAAAATCTTTGTGAACATTTTGGTGAAAATATTTTTCAAACAATTTGTAAAAAGGATGTTTTTTCTCAAATTCAAATAAAAGGGTGGTTGGTCAGGCCTGTAGAAAAGGGTTCTGTTTTTAATCATGATTTATGTGTATAGAAGGGTCCATACAAGTCGCAATACTGTAAAAGTGGATATTTTTGCGCATGTAAATGTTCGCGTTTCATACATTTTGAACAAGTTTGCTTGTTTTTATTTCGCGATTTTGAGCTCCCTTACATAGACCAACATAATAAATGAATATATTTGCACATTTTTATTTTTCGCGCTTGCTGATCTTGTAGCGCGAAAATAAATGTAGCGCGAAAATTTCCACTTTTACAGTAGTCCACAGTAAATGTTGCCAGATGATTTGTTGTGGACAGAGCTGAGAAAGGCAGTCATGGAAAATTTCATTTCGAGAATAATATCTTCTTACTACTGTAAAACAACTCAATTTCACTAGCAATTTAATTTCGCTAGGAGATCAAATTCGCTAAATTAAATTGCCGCCAATTATATTATTAATAATGGTTATACGAAGATGACACAAATTAGTGAAATTATATTGCCGCAAAAAGTAATGCTTATTCGCTAAATTAAGTTGTTTTACAGTATCATATTTAAAAAACAAAGTTAGCCATTCTAAGATTTGCATTCATCACTCGTGATGAACATCCCCTGCTTCAAATTCAATGAAATGTAGGTGAAAAGTAGGTGAAAATTGCTTTCAAAGTGGGTCAACTTTTTTTTACCAACCATCATTTACAAATGATTCTGAACAACCAAACTTGCAATGGTATTCAAAGAATGGTATTTAAATGTCAGTGCAAATGGCATTGCTGTTACCATAGCCTGCAGCTACAATAAAGTGATTGACCATAAAACCAAAAATGTTTGTATGTATTTAAATTTTGCAAATTTCACGAGGAGCACTTACTCGTGAATATTTCATGGTGCAAATATTTTCGATTTAACTTGTAGCAGTGCAAAGTTACATTCACAAAATGTTCATGCCGTGAATTAGGCCAGTATTGCAGATTCGTGAAATGTATAACTTGTGAATATGTCTGGTTGCACAGTAACTAATTATGTCTACTCCAGATCATACAAAGATGAACGGAGGATCATCTGTCCAACCTTGAGTGAAAGTGGCCAAATGTGATATGGGTCAATTACTATCATAACAGTAGAAGATCACCATTATTGCGGGACCAATTGTCAGTCAATAAAGCCATAATAATAAAGAGAAACTCTGCTTTAAGCGCTTTGGGACTGTGCTTGCATTGTGGAAAGCGCTATATAAGAACGGTATTATTGTTATTAATTATTATTACTATCTCAAAAACCATGAAAGATGGGTTGTTCCGGATCATTAACTTTAATGGTATCGATCTATCTACCGACTTTTAATTCAAGGAGTTATTAGTTCCCCCAAGGCGAAAACACTTTTGTTGAGCACTACGACTTCCCTTGCATGTTAAAGCACAATATGTGTGCCGAAATTTGCATGAAAACAACCACATGTTTTAAGCGTAACAAATTAATACATAGGTATTCTCTTTAATCAAACAAAACATTTGTTTAAAAATCCTTGCGTCTTGAAAAATAATGTTCCCACATTAAATGAATAACATTTTAATGACAAAAACTGTTCACATCATAACATATAATTATTTTGTACTATGTAAGAGGACATTTTTAGGCCGCTTCAATTTCCAATTATCTTTACACAATACACGTTGCGTGAAAAAACCCCACAAATATGGTAAATAAACAAATCTATCAACATGCACATTTGGTAGAATGCCCACAAAAATGTCTAATTTTTACAGCAAATAAAAAAAATATATATATTAAAGTGAAATAAAAACAAATTATATACAGTACATAAATAAACAATACATTCTTTATGGCAACATAAAACCTCTGCAGCATCTGTGAACTTCGCTCTTTATCCGGTCCTGACATGCGCCAAACTTTTAGGTACCTATGCTTGTGCAGAAGAATTGAAAATGTCCTTTTAAAAGTGTGACAATGGCAAAAAGCCTATCCCATTTTCTCACAGAATCACATTTTTTAGATTAAATTAATACAGCCTGTTTTTCACAAGATGACAAACATGCCTTAATTCAAACAAACCCACTAAGTATAGTGATGGAAATGTTTCATTGACGTTAATTAACCCGATTGGGAAGGATAAACCTTTCAAAACAATATGGTAATCTAGAGAATACAAGCGCATAAAAGATGCTGGTAATGTTGTCTGATCCACAGTTTAGCAGAAGATGGGGACAGATTAACCATTTTATTCACTTTATGTTTCTATAATTAGCTAAAAAAAATAATTATGAAATAAAATTACATAAATGAAGCCAAAATACATAAATAAATGAATTAAATCACAAGTTTTGAAATTCAACCTTTCATTCTTCAAGTATTACACAAGCATGGGTACCCCCTAAGTGTGGCGAGTGCCAATACCCATCAGGTCTCTCTATCTTTCCATGGTGGTAGTAAATGGCCGACCGACCCCTCACTTTTAGCTTGATTAGTTGAATGTCATCAACATTTTTTGCCACACCTTGAGGTCAGATTTAGCATCTTATACCAAGGATTTTGTTTTGATGCTTGCACTCTCCTTTACAGGTGAATCAACTGCTATTCCCATCCACGTAATCTGGCACAAAAATGTTGCAGGAATCTATTCACAATTTGCAAGAAAGCTGGATCGCTCCCAAAACACCTCACAAACTGCTAATGCATATTTAGATGGCTGCCATTGCTGGGTATTCATCACCAAGTTCAATTGCAGGAATTGCATGTCTAGCTTCCATTCTTTGAAAGGAAACCTTTCAGCTCTAGCGTTATTATAGAAGTCCAACTGCTCCAGTACCATATAATCATAGAGACAAGATGAGCTTTTAAAATGTTTTTTGACTCGTCAGCAAAAAAGTGATCCTTTTATCCAAGATTCATTTTGAGTATATTCGTAACAGGCAAAATTCCCGGGGGGCGGGGGGTCAGTCAAACATAATGGTGTACACATGCGTGACCAAATTTTTTCCAGACACCCCCTAAACAAGTTTTACCCTGCAAGCAAAATTACCACCTAAACAAGTTTTTAGCGCGCTTTCCTTGCAAATTTTGACCCCTAAACAAGTTCTTGCCAGAATATGACCTCTAAACAAGTTTTGTCTATTTAACGGGGAACAAAATAAGTTACCCTAAACACGTTCGACCTGTATTTTAAGCCACCCTTTTTCTTGAAAATCAGCGTTTTTGATACCCTTAACGCGTCACACGTCCAACACTGAAAAAACACCCCTTTTTACGTGTTTTTTTGGTCACATTATGTTTGACTGCCCCCCCCCCCCCCCCCCCCCCCCCGGGGCAAAATTACCCTTTTAGTAATACAGATGTGGTAAATATGAAACCCATTTGACCAGTCTTTTCTAAATATGGGCCATCCAACTTGTTTCTTGTATGGACATACATACAACCAGTGGAACATAATGATTACAACAACGAGTCAACTTTCTTTGCCTAAGGAAACCTAAATGAATAATTTTTAGGATCACTTTTGTGTGTGAAAATAACCATCAAAGTTAACTTGCCCTTGATCCTGTCATGTAGGACAAATTCTAACCAAAGTTTGCATTATCAAACGTATCTCAGAAACATGCACTTGTACAATGCAGTCATTTGTGTGTGCCTGTTTAGGAACACTTATTCAATTTAAAAATGCATGCATAAATAATAATATGATCAAACAGGGATTTTGTTGCCAACTTTAAACAACCAACGGATCTATCGCCTGCTAACACCCTACATGTATTATAAAAAATACTTCATGGCTAGCAGGGAAATATGACTAACTTATATTTTCCAAAGATACTGGCAACAGACCTATCTTTCGAACCCACCTATCACCCTGAACAGATAGGCCTGTACGCCAATGTGAGGGAAAGTAGTGTGCCCTATTTCCCCTTAGAAACCATGTACAAATGTAGCATGTTTTATTAAGCCTCACTATGACTCTGGGGATGAGCTTGTTGGTATCATAGCCGATCACCTGTAAATACTATTTCAATGCCTTTCAATGGGCCATCTTAGGTGAAGCATTTCAAATCAATCAAACAACAAGAAACACACTGAATATGGAGCAGGAGCATTAATGCAATACAAGCTGCAATGCAAATTATAAACGTCAATGGTCTAGTATTGCCAAACCCAGACAAGTCCAATTGCAGCTTGTAAACTGATGATTTTTCCTTTGAACACTTCACCCGAGACAGTCCACGGACACCATGTGAGATAACTATCAATACCTCAGCTATTTGAGAAAAACAGACTTCACCCACTTCCACTATGTATTAAATAAATGTGTTATTTAGTAGAAATGGCTAAACCTACAGCGCTGATGTTTAACGATTCAATATTGGTCTGGTTTGGAAGTAGATAGTAAATAATTAACAGCCATGTGGGAAAGGCTGTTCAGGGTTCACATCTTTTGTCAAGTTGCAATCCAATTAACCGGGCGCCAAACATTTTGAGTATACGAATCCATAAAACAAATTGCTGTAAAATGA
Source organism: Ophiura sarsii (assembly GCA_035610835.1). NCBI lineage: Eukaryota > Metazoa > Echinodermata > Ophiuroidea > Amphilepidida > Ophiuridae > Ophiura > Ophiura sarsii. The sequence continues at coordinate 54,319,269 of CM069450.1, read as the reverse complement.
AATATGGGCCTATCTTTAGTGTAAGACAAGAGTTAGACTAACTATTACAGAATAAAGGCTTTTTTTGGTTATTAAAATGTGTACAGTACAGCTTTATTCTGTATTAGATTTTCTGTTGGACTATTTCCATAGAGTCTTGCACTGAAGATAACCCTAAAACATAAACAGACAAACACATTTTTCATTTTGTGTCGGATAATTGACGCAAGAATAACATCAGAATTTCCGAAACTTATTCTAACTTCAATACACACATTTTGTCACTTTGTTTGCTGTAGAGCATCTGCAAGTCAAGTCGCTCAGTCTATTGGTGCCACTTTGGCACCAGAGACTTTCCTCTGTACTGGGACCACTGGGTCATTCACTCTGCAGTCTCTGCATCAAGCTCTTGGTGAGCCAACTCTACACCGTCACCATACTGCTGTTAGCTCAGCTACAGAACGATCTGCAACATCACTACATTTTGTTTTACTAGGCGCACCATCTTCAGTGGCTTGGTTTGTCGTGACTCTGCACTTCTGTAAGTTTTGAACTTTATTTGACCTATCGCGAGACTGCTATGTTGCAAGAATAATCACTCTATTCAGAGAATCACAATTTAATCCAAGAGCTTTTTTTTATCGGAGGCTACATTTTGAGAGGCGAACAAAGGATTGCTTCAATCTGTCAGCATTTTTGTGCAAGAAATATCTGTTCCTGTGCGCAACTCTCATCAAGTAACAACTATCTAATGGTGCTTGACCCTATTTTTTGATGAAACACGAGACCAACAATTCCATAATAGACCATTGTATTACAATGGACACATAACAACAGAAGAATATTTAGATGGCTATGCTTTCAGTCAAAATATCCTTGCATCCAAAATATTTTTTACTCATTTGTTGACTGAATTTATATTTTCACCATTGATTATTTTTCTCTTGCTGTCCATTGTATTGCAAATTGGTCATGGTATGGCGTTGTGCAGTTGTGCTTATACCAACGACCGGCTAGATAATATTGATGACCATTATAACCTTCCGAGTGTTTATGCTTGGTTTTATATGATCGCGTTCCTCTCAAATGAACGTTTGTCATCCAATTTGTGCGAGACACCTGTGTCAACCATTTTGTGTGAAACTCAACCAATTGTTGCACCCACCACCTAATAAATTTTACACTTCAACTCACAAATGGTTCACATTTGAATGTTCTTAAAAAAGGCTATAAGGACAAATAGAGTAAGAGCTTGCAGTGTATAATTGTCTGAAAAACTTGAACATTATCGCTCATGTGCAAAACCAAATCATGAACAACCTACTATAGTGGGATTTATAATTGAACGAACACTTTGAAGCAGCGTATTGCGTACTTTGCATGAAGCGCCCACAGCCATAAAGCGTGATTATTTCGGGCGCGATCATCTTTGTGCTGCGTGCGTGTTCGTTCAATTATTAATTAGACTATAATGATTTGCACTATAAACAAATATTTGAAACTATTAAATGATAAACCTGCACATTGTGAAGCATAAAAAATTGGTTGTGTTGCTCTCATTTGTACAAAATCCTTTTAGGCTTTTTTAAATCATTCATAACGGAAATGCGGTGCATTCCGTTCCCTGTGTTTACTTTAGAAGGTATAACACTCAGCATAACTGAATCATTTTCCTTTCTTTGTCTTTGTAGAAACCAACGGTAAATAAGTCTATAGTATGATTAAGAAACCGCCGTTACACATAAAACATATGCAGTGGCTTGTTAATGGTGGATTTAAATGTCAAATAAAGGCCAGTGGTTAGTTTGAAAGCCAAATTGTACTGTCTCACAGTAGACAACGGAGTTGGCATCTGGCAAACATCATCAACACCATCTTGAGCGACTGAACGATGTGTGTAACAACACCTCCTCTCCACATTATAACTTCACACACAATAATAATACAGGTTCTTGTTTTGCACTTTTATTTACTCAAGGACATCAGTTTATATCAGTACATAAACCTGTAAGGAAAGCATGTGGTTAATAATTATTAGTTAATGACTGATGAATGATGATCATTTGAAAGTTTGCCTTTGAAATATCCATGAACGTGAAAATTATAACAAAATTGGTAGTAATGGATAGATAGTAACATAAATGTTATCTTTAAAAAAAATCGTGGAAAGTTATGAAAGAAATAACTGTAGATGATCATCACATGTCTTATTTGTGATATCAATTTAAAATGAATCCAAAACATTTGCAAAGGACACTGTTTTCTTCAATGTGAATGATTGAATTCCAGTTCTGTATATTAAGTTGTGCATTTAATGAAATCGAAAGGACACACTTCATTTGATACAGGAGGCAAAATGACTATAAATAAACTCAAAATGGAATGTAGCATGTAAAGCGGCTTCGTGCTCTTGGTCTAAGTAATTATTCCAAATTGGGGGATATTATGACTGTGAGATATGATATTTCCAAATCTTTGTCCGGATTTCTGCTGACGGCAACATATCTTAAGGATGACTAGCAAGGTGATAAAAAGAAACAACCAAACCCTGCCAACAATATTACCTTTTAGATCAAGACCATATCCTGCCAATGATATTTCATTCATCCAGACTGTAGTTGCCAGTGACGTCACAGCGTATTTGAAGCATAATATTACTGGTAATACCAGAGTCTTTTAAAACACTTACAGCGCCCAGATAGCATAATGCTACTTGGCTAACGGGCTTGGTCAGCCCCATACATTTTTATCCTGGATCCGCCACTAATTATGGTGCACTATGAGGTGTTTTAGGCCTTTATCATGATATAACATCAATCAACATTGATGGATATAAAGTTCACATTACTTCAATTTGCTCCCTGATATCTGTTGACATCGCACGATGCACAAGGAGTATAAACATGACTGAAGCAAATAATGAAATGTTTATTCAATCATTAGGCTAGACTTGATTGCCGTTGGATTATCTGTATTCAAACTATAGGAATTGGGTGAGGACTAAGAATTGCCACTTATTTGGTGTCTTATTTCAAGATTATGTTGATTTAATTGGAATTGCCTTAGTGTTGCTCTCCTTTTTTATTTCCATGTACTCACACACACACACATCATGATGAGTCTATGACTTATAAATATCAAGATATCCTGCAACTTCAGCATTCAAATAAACTGCAATGTCACTATCAACTTCAGCCTGAAAAGAACAACATCTGAGAGACTAATTAAGTTGTTAAATATGTGCATAAAGTTGAGTTGATTAAAAAAGAAGCATTACATTCATTGAGTTTACACACTTAATATAATTATAATGGGACAAGTCAATACAAAATGGGGCATTCCATAACAACAGGCGCACAACGCTATGTGCATGGGGGGGGGGGGGGGGTTGATTAATCAAATCATGCCTTAAAATGCTTGTTGAACTCGAATCAAATCTACCAATATGTCAGATAAATATTTTTACGAAAAAAGTATTGGATAAAAAAAGAACATTAATGAAAAAATTGCTGCAGCTTGAATTTAAATCCCAGTGGGATGGTGAAAAAAGAGGTCAGGAGAATGTCACAATTTGCTTATAATTTTATAGTTGATTAATTTGTTTTTTTACTTTTCAGAAGAAAGGCTTAATAATAATATGATTTGTGAAAATAACAACATTTTTTTAATGGTTCATTCAATAATATTCATACATTATTGTGTTACCTCTAGCTTTTGAAAGGGCAAAATAAAACTGACTGATCACACCGCTGCCAGCATCTTTAGTTCAAAACACATGGCCTGAATCCATTATTTATATGCCGACGAAAAAAACACCAGATCCTTCAGGGTTGTCACTAGCCAACATTTACTGCTGGCTAAATGGAATTTCTTTTACAAAAATTTGAATAGGAATACTTCATCTTAGTTCTATGATGACAATAATGGCTTTTTACAACAGCTGTAATGGTTTTTTTAAGGAACAAAGGACCAATTGTCATTTTTCTGCCGGTTGGAAAAATCTGACATTTCCTTGTGTTAAAAATGAGTTCCAGAATGATGTTCTAGCAGATCAGAGTGCTGGTTACTGCCGACCTGTGTGATGACACCTCTGAGATCCTTGTATAAAACTGTAAACTTTCTCATAAATTAGGACAAAATTATTAAATTAAATCGCAGTAAGAATAAGATGATAATTCTACAATTTTACATAATTATAGGCCTTTGCAATAATTTCAAAATGTAGTCGCTAATTTAAATCAAATGTGTAAACCCAATGATGTAACTTACTTTAGTCTTAAGGAATCTATAACTATTCTATATTCAAATAGATTATAAATTATTGTGTCACCATCACTCTGCTTGCATTGGCAATTTTTATTGTCACTCACAGCAGAAACCACCAAGAATAGTCAGATTGAAAAATGAACAGATTATTTCATCAACAGTATATCATCAGGCTACATCAACCAAGTATAAATACTTAATTTATTCCACACAAATTCAAGAACAAGCATGGATGGCAAGGTATTTTTGTTGTAATTTCTGCCATGTAAGCAGGATCATATTTCTTAGTATAGAGGGCGTCCTTTATTGAGAGAACGTGTTCACCATCATCATGACAAGTATCCAGAATTGGGCATTATTTTTACTGTGTAAGCCAATGGGGGAAAATGAAACATTCATGTTTACTCCATTTAAATCATGAAAGTAGGCATGGCATGTTCATAACATTTTGAAAATAAAATTATTGAAAATGGATTTACATGGAAACAAAGTACTTTACAATAAAAAATGATGGTTCAACCATGTCTGCAGGCTGATTAATAAAAAAGTTATAACCAAAAGTAGTTTGCCTCATATTGCTGAAAACTGGGCAAGTCATGCACATTTTAAACCATTTAAAGTTAAAAAAAAGGTTTACTTTCATGTCTAGTTGCTTGTGCGGGGTTATATAGACATCAGTGAATACATCCTAGTCACATCATACTATATCGCTGTAAAGTGTATTTAAAAGAGGTAAACATAGAGTTTTCTATATATTTTGGCCAACTAATTTTCAAAAAAATGTCGCCCTCTGTAGTCAATGATATGAACATCCCTATAGGTAAATCAATAATTGAACGAACATCACGAACGCAGTACAAAGATAAACGCGCCCGGAATTATCACGCGAATGGTTGTGCGCGCTTCAGTTCACGCAATGTACGCGATACGCTGCTTAGTTGTGTTCGTTCAATTATTAATTTACCTATAGTAAGGCTCATTGAAGCTAAGATGGTTTCAAATTAGTACAGGTTTCTATTGGAGAATGTCTAAACTCTATGGCCAGAGGTCAACAAACTTTTTTGATGCACTTTTTAGCCTTTATTATTTAGGCAATTGAATAATAAATATTTATAAATAAGGCGACATACTTTTGGTCATAATTTTGTCAACATTTAACCTACAGTCATAGTTGAACCATCATTTTTTATATATAATTGCCATGTATCTTTTTATTGCATTTTGAAGGAGATATTTTAAACTTCAACATTTTATTGATGATCCTACCATATGGAAATTTGTGTGTGTTCGAAATTGTTGAGCAGTACACATCAAACAACAACAAAACAACTTTGTCTGTTCAATTTGTAATCAAATGATTTGCCTAATCTAAATTTTAGATCCTTAGCATTAATTTGTTTCGTTGGAAACTATTATAACCTTCAGCAGTCTGCCTTCAATCAGCTTTACGATCTCGGGTGCATGGGCTATGCTCTCTTCCGCCAGCATCGTCAACATATTGATGAGAGGTTTGCTGTTGAAAGTCAAATCTCGAAGGGACGAATCGTATTCTTTCACTGCGTCCGTCATCTTGCCGGGAACCTCTTAAATCTTCTTTAACTTGAATTTCGAAAGTTCTGGTTCACGTCATACTTGCATATGGAATTAAACGTGACAGCATAAGCACGTATATTTTGGCAACATTTGACGACAATTGCCACACTCGTCGACCTATCACGTCGCCATTTTCCCCGAATGATCAAATTGGGCGATCGTGACGAATGCTGGGTAATTCCATCTCTTACACAAAACCTCATCACACTAATGCAATGATCGACTACATACAAACTTGATAATTCAAAAATTAAATAATATTGAGCCAATCGGAAAAAAGCAATTGATCATTTTTCTGATGCATTGTGGTATAGAAAAGGGAGCATATTTTGCCCCTTTTCAATCCCACAATGCAACAGAAAAGGATAATCAATGATTTGGTTCCGATTCGCGATAAACCTTATTATTTCGATATAGGCCTACTTTTACGGAAAGTAGCCTATAGTATATCCGACAAAGATTCGTAAAACAAAATGACCCTAATGAGATGACACTATAAAGAAGACAAAGACAAAAGACAAAATCAGAAATATCCGAAACTAGGATTAGAAAGCAGCCTGTTGGAATTGGGGGTGATTGAGGTGCTGCAGCCCCCGATGATATTTAAGGGGTACGCATTGCGTACCCCTTACGCAACACCCCCTAAGATGTTAAGATGTTTGAAAAAATGTAAACTGTGTCCAATAATAAGTTCAAGAGCTGGAACCCGTAGGGAAGAGAAGCCAGGGGTAGGCTTACTTATAAAAGTAGAAATCGCACATGTATATTCAAGCATAACAAGATGGCTTCGGGAACGTTTTCTGGACCATTTTAGTTAAAAAAACTGAAAGATTTTGTGCGTTTCACTTTCGCGCGTATTAGTTTCAATGTTTAAATAGTCAAGCATAGTTTAGGGGAGTTTAGGCCTACACAAAACGCGCAAGCCCCTGGGAAGGGGTAGGCTTACCTATCTATATTGTATTATAAAAAGGCCAAAAGGGTATTGCACTACACAACGATTTAATATGACCAAGTAGAAATTGAACATGTACTGCAAAATTAGTTTCAATTGTTTAATTATTCAAGCATAATGCATGGCTCTATTACGTTTTCTGGACCATATTAGTGGGGTTTTAATGCGCGTTTCGCGCGTATTTCAATGTTAATTATACAAGCATAACAAAATGGTTTCAGGAACGTTTTTAGAACCATTTATAGTTTAACAAATTGGAAATTTTTGCGAGCTTCAAACATGTATATTCGTTTCAATGTTTCAAGCATAACAAGATGGCTTCAGGAAAGTTTTCTGGGCCATTGTAGTTAAAAAAACTTAAAATGTTTGCGCGATTCGCGCGTTTTAGTTTCAATGTTTAATTATTCAAGCATAACAAAATGGCTTCAAGAAAGTTTTCTGGACCATTTTAGTGCGCCGTATTTATATTCAATATTGTATTATTCAAGCATAGCAAGATGGCTTCAGGAACGTTTTCTGGACCATTTTAGTTTTAAAAAACTGGAAATTTTCGGCGTTTCGCGCACAATTATGTTCAATAGTTCATTTATATTCAAGCATAACAAGACTGGATTTAGGAATGGGGGAAGTGGCGTATCTGTTTTTTTTGTTAGGGGGGGGGGGGGGGCATAGGGTATTTCAATTCCCCTGTTCGGCCTTATTGCCATAGTAAAAATGGCGAAATGTTAACAACATATTTACACGAAGTTGGCAATTTTTCTTTTAAACGGGCTTCTGTAATGATAGGGGAGGATGGGGCAACTGGACCGGTTAAGCATATTTCATGATATAAAAGCTTAAAGCTCGTGTAAATATTTATGTAATTGCTATGAAAATATCACCCATGTAACTGTTTACATATAACATATAATCAATGTTAAAAAATATCCAAACAAAAGGCCAATTATACCACTAACTAAAAACTTTACTTGGCACGGTCCAGTTACCCCATCGTTGGGGCAAATGGTCCTATATGTTCCAACGGTTAGAATACACAGAAATCATTGATTGACAACACGGTAACTAAGCAGTATTTTCTTTACAAACTCATTTCCATATTATTTAACGTGTAAAAATGATCGGTCTCATGAAACCCATGTTTTATACAGTTTTCGTGGTTAACGTGTAAAAAGCAGTAATACTAATGGTGTACAAAGCGCCATTTTCGACTGCACGTTTATTATAGATAAAACGGTATATGAACCTAGTTAAATGGTTACATGGTTGTGATATTCAGACGCTCCATACTTGTCTATATACCCTTTTCTTTAATGATTTTATTTACTTCATATAATCATCATTTAGTACTTATAATAAACCATCATGATATTTAGCCAGCTTTTCATGTTACAGGGGAAGTTAGTCAATATGACAATGATGACCCAACGGTTGATATACACAAAAAGCAGTGAATAAAATACATAAATCATGATATTTCGTCAAAGCAAATACCCTTACAGACACCATTCAAAATATAATAAAGATGTAATTCATAATACCGAGGTTTTAAACATTCTAAAACAATTTCATGTCATATTGTAATCCTTCAATATCAGAAAAAGTGGTATTAGCCCCGAAATGTCCCAAAATGTCTAAGAACTTGAAAGAATGTGAATTATTTCATATTCTATTCACATTTCAATACCGAGTCATGTTTTATTGATACTAACAACTCATTTTCAAAATGAATTTTACAATTTTGATTAACGGATTTTGCAGGCGGTCCAGTTGCCCCACACTACCCCTTCGGACCACTTACCCCAAATTAGCAATATGCGCCATTTTACGGTCATTTCAACCACAACCTATGGTTTTAATCATATTTCGGAAAGTCCCTAAGTAAGCACACTACAATATAGCACCCATCAAATGCAATATGCACCTAGTATCTTAAGACGACTGTACTGCATGTATATATTTACTGTTGCATATCTGTCAATCATATAAAGTACATTAAACATGATCTAAACCCATCTTCATATATCGCCCATACTATCTGTGAATTTTCAATCAGTCACTCAAGGAGTTAGCTTCAAAGATATGGAGACAAATCACATGTGTAAATACCCTAAAGTTCCAAATGTTTTGGATTGTAGAAGGTAAAGATATATGTCAAGTTATATCAACAAAAGTCGTATTGTTCAAAAGAAAGCAGTATGCCCATACAATTACAAAATCCTTCATTTCGGACCACTTGCCCCACGGTCCAATTGCCCCATATTCCCCTATTCCTGGTCCTGGACGAATGCGCGCGTAGCTGGAAAATTGCCATTCTAATACTAATTAATTGCGTATTAGTACTATTTAAACGGAATAAATAAATTTGGTTAAACTAAGGGGGCTGGCATTTTCTTCGGAAGGGGGGGGGGGGTCCCAAATATACTGGGGGTCATAGTTTTTTTGACATGAAAACAGGGGGGGGTCATAAAATTATTTCATTGAAAATGGGGGGGCGTCACAAATTTATCAAAGCATGCTTGCGTGAAGAAAGAAAAAGGTAGGGGGGGTCATAAAAATATGCAGCTCTTGGATAGGGGGGTCATGAAAAAATTGTCTGGGTCTATCCTTCCGAAGAAAATGCCAGCCCCGGGGCCAGCCCCCTAATGTACGAAAAAAATAATCGCACCCCGCCCGCCCCGCACGCGGCAAATATAAATGTGCTTACACGCTATTTATATGTTGGAGAAACGATCGGTAACAATTCGTGAAAGAGTTTACACCTGACGTAATTGCTATTTAAACTTATTTCGTCAGCAGTAACAGTACTTGCTAATGGTCAGATTTTAACCGTCGTTCATGCAGCTTTTTTGTAAGTTTGTACTCTGTTATGATAATCATTTGCATCAATTTATTCAATAAAAAAGATTAAATAAGTTCTCATAGTCCATCTGTATTGAGTTGACATTTCTGTATGTTAAAGTGTATAAAACTTGCGGAAGAATGAAATGTATTATCTATATTTCCTCCAATCAGATTTCTTGTTTCACTAATCAATATATCATAAAATTAAGCTTCAATTATATACCAGAAGCCTTTGCAAAACTCATGATTTTATAATTGCTTCCGGTTGAAGGTTCATTTCGCCATTTGTCAAAGAAAAATAATATTGATGTGCAGTCGATTGGAACTGTCATTTTTGTGTGTCATAATATCTTTGTTTTTATTCGATCCCCATTGGGGGTTTTCACCACCATCAGGCGCATCTCTATAACCTGTAATTCTGGAAGAGTGAGAACTATTTATCATGTTAATGAGGTCCACTTTTGTCTGTGAAATGGAGTGAAAACGTTGGTATTTTAAAAAAAAGGTAAGCTTTTTTAGTTTTTAATTTCAGCTTTTTGTTTTATTTTGATACACCTAAATAAATAAAAGCACTGCAGTCAGTGCAGTGAAATTAAGATATTTAAACATTAATTTGTCCTATAGTCTAATTGATGAGTCTCGCAGAACGAATAAAAACATGAGTGGCTCATGGGTGTGTGTAAAGTTGTACTTGAATCCACAACATAATAAAAATAATCCGATTCCAACCTTATTTTTTATTTATTTGTTGTATATGGGTAGAAAAGTCTGAATTAAAAACATATTTGTGTACACAATACAGTATATTTGTAGGCAACCCTGTAATTTAGGGGGATAAATTGATCTGATAGAATAAACTGTATAGGCCTAGGGCTAGGCCTACATTTTGTACTTCATGAATTTGACTTCTGACGAAATGTACAGTCAATTCATGAAGTTTGTAGCCTATTAATAAATAGTATTATAGTTTTTATACGGTTTATTCCGTCAAATCAATTTATCCTAAAATACAGGATTGCCTATTTGTAGCTTATATTAAAATAATGTAGGAATAGAAGTATGAAGAATGCTACATTAATAAATAATATGTGTTACATCGCATAGATTAGTAGAGATAAGTTTTTACTAATTATTATTACTAGATTTATTGTCCAACGTTTACGTTTCTACCATCCAGTGTTTGTCAAGGTAAAGTGACGGAGGGTACATTTATTATTGATCAATGGGAATAGCAGTGGATAACCGCTGCACAGGATCATGATGGCGGCGCAAAAGATGATGCGGAAGAAGGCAGTGACGTACTTTTCGTCTAGGTTCTTCATATTGGAGGAGCGAGAAATAAAAGTGAACTGACAAGAGTTAACCGATGAATGAAATGTGCGCGGAGCGTGCGAAAATGTGTGCATTTACACTTATGTTGCTATGATTGAGGTACATTTTGGCTCTAAATGAGCACATGCGCACGTACCGCGCGAAAAATTGCTATCTTTGTACCAAGTTGACCGTCATAATTTCATAATTCCATGATTCCCCTTGTCAAATGAACCGACAGTGCCAATCTCAACCGACAGACTCAAAATATTGGTGGGCGATCACCCCCTTGCCCCCCTACTGGAAGCAGGCGGTTAGTGGTGGCGCAGAGCGTGTGTGTGATGTAGGAGTGTGTGGGATGTGTACATGTATATTGTCAATAATATTGGCAATGAGGCTGCTGGTCGCTTGATTTATCTTAATTTGCATTGAATGACTTATTACATGTACATGTATTCACGATGTTCCATAATTTATCTGAGTAATAGCACATACACAGCCTAGTCCAGAGTTCCAGAAATTTCACTTATAGTACACCTTCAGAGTGCTATAAATTTCACATCGTAAATAATCTGATTTCTGACAGCACTGTTATTATTACCCATTGGTGTGTGTGTGTTTAGTAGATGATTATTAAACCCATCTGTGATTAAACACAGCAGCTCAGCTAGAGCCATGCATGGATTGAGACAGTAAAAATAGTCCAACTGTGATGAGAGGTGTCCTGTCCTACTGTGCAGGGAATTGTATAACAGAGTTCTGCCACATAAGTCATCACTAATAGTACTGTCGATGAGTGCTATTAATTCCTTTATAGCACGAGGCAGCGCACTTATACTAATCACCATCAGTCCTACCAAAGGATGCTAAAACTGACCAATTCATTGCTGTTGCTAATAATACTAGTAATATCAGGTCTTGGCTAAGGCAAGCACATTCATTCTCGTCTGTTTATGGTTTTCAGACTTGATGAACGCATTCACAGATCTGCTCTTATAAATTGAAATAAAATCTTATTTACAAGTCTACAGTTTCTGTTCTCCTACATCCTTTTTTATTCATCTTTATTTGTGTCTACTCCATACTACCCATTAAGCTCATAAACAAGCCTTACAATTGATGGCACCAAACTAAGAAAACAACCTTACAATTGGTGGCAGCGGTGGGATTCAAATTTATTGGTCATTCGTCCGTCATTCAGGCCTCGACAAATCGCCTGTCCGATAGCCCATGGCAACCATTTTTTTGTCCGGGCTAGCTGAACCACAGGACATGCTGCCCGATCGGGCAATACAAATGCTCACAAGAAAGCATAAAGTCACCAATTTGGCAATAATATGAGTTAATATCCTAAGTTTGTAGTCAGTTTAACCTTTGTAATAATAAAACACAAAGATGTACCCATGTCCCATATTCCTTCTTTATTAAATTCCCTTCCGTTATTATTATATAAAACAATGCCGCTCGTAACTTTTCATTCATAAAAACAAGAACCTCGCTATCAGAAAACGTAATTTTGGCGATCGAAGGCTTAATGTTTTGAACCGCGCATGACTGGCGATTTCGCAAGATCTCAGGAAATCTTGAGTAATCTTGAGTCAAAACATGTGGTCCCTATTTATTAGCATGACGTCATTTTCTTGGGCTTCGAAAAGTCAGAAAAATCTGAACGAAATTTGCACAGTCACAACGCATGCGACGCGTAATGATGATTTAGGTCAGTTAAAGATAGCGGCTATTGCATGCTGTGAAGGGAAAATGGTGACTGCCAAGATTGTGTAGTTTGCTACCGATTGCCGAAATAATTATGGCAAAAAATTGCATAATCGGCAAGAAATCTGACCCATCAATACCATTTTCTAAGTCTTAAAAATATCGGGATATTATTCGGGCATAATCGGGCAAGTAAAAGTTGACCTAGCCTTGCCTGATCTGGCAATTTAAAAAAAACCAGTAAGGTCATGAACAAACCTAACAATCGATGGCAGCGGACTTAGAAAACGACCTTACAATTGATGGCAGCAGACTATAGAAAACAACCTTACAATTGGTGGCAGTGGTGGGATTTGAACCCATGCCATCGAAAATCTAACCAATAACAATTGGAATATTAAAATAATAAATAAATAAAGATAAAAAATAATAGAAATAAGTAACAATAATATCAGATCTAACCTTATATCCCCCATTGGTTCCAATAGGAGATACACCATGACTTGAACAGCCAGAGCTCAAATTGACAGGCCTAAAATTAACACATGGCAAGTTGCCATGTGTTCATCTTAGCCTTTTAGCCTTTTAGGCCTGTATTGGCAAGCAAGTAAAATGTTGGCCGCATTGGTGTTTTTTTATTCCTAAAAATGGCGTAAAACTATAAAATACAGTCCAATGGCGTCTGAAAATAAACTAGCCTAGCTTTAGCGCCCTCATTTTTGAAGGATTAAAACATGGCCACGTAAAAGGTGGTGCCTGATTCATCGGGCGAGTTTAATATTTGTCTTTCTTGTTTTACCACTTTATTGAATTTGTTAAAATATAAATGTGTTGTGAACATATTATTAGGGGGGTCAAAGGAAAATTTCAAAATGCTTTTTGGGACCTCATTCTGTTTTCTTTGGTTAAAACTTGTGCAGAAATGAAAAATACTGTTTAAATCGTCAAAATCGGAGCATTATTTCTTGCGTTGTGACCAAAAATGTGTTCCGGAAAATGACCCAATTTCTTGCGAAAAAGGGCCAATTTTGGCAGTTTTGCAGATTTTGATTTTTAAAAATGTCATAAAATCAAGTCTTGGTACCCTACAAGTCTGAAAATAACATATATTAGGAGTATAACTTGAATATTTTACATTTCTGCTTACATGAAAGGTTGAAATTACAGTGTTTTTGTGTGAGAGCATGTCAAAAAAGCCCCAAAATGTCCGAAAATGCCTCTGTCAACCAACAGTCCTCCAATAAATTTGAATAAGTCCAGCTCATTAAATATGCGAAGGCTATATTTCATACAAAATCAGGGAATTGAAACATATCCCTGACCCATGGTTTTTTTGGGTGTAGAATTCATTTTTAAGGTCAAAATAGTGCTTATTCTTCGGTAAATGCACCTTTCAGATTTTCGCATATTTAAGGGAAGTGTCAACCCAAAATATATGAATTTTATCAAGCACTGTAACTTTTAAACTAATAATGTAATGTACATAAAAGTATACCATTTTTCAAATGAAATGAGTCGGATAATCCATTTTTTGTATTAAATTTTCCCAAAAATAGTGATTTCTAAATTTTTGCCCAAAAATCACTTTTTTGGCGCCAACAATTTTCAGACAACCTAACAAAATCAGTTTTTGATTCAAAATTTCAAAATTTCACCAAAATCATCTAAAGTCAATTATCTAGGAAGCACTTCTTTTTTTTGGCTTAAAACTTTTTAGTTTTGAAAATATTAACCAAAAAGTGCCAACAAAATGGTTTTTTATCATTTTTATCACATTTTTGGCACATTTTGGTAAATATTTTCAAAACAAAAATTTGTTAAGCCAAAAAAAAAAAGGTGCTTCCTAGATAATTGACTTTAGATGAATTTGGTGAAATTTTGAAATTTTGAATCAAAAACTGATTTTGTTAGGTTGTCTGAAAATTCTTAAAATTCCTTCAAATTTGAACTTCTACAAAACATCGATTTAGTAAAAATATTGACATTTTTCACCATTAAAAGCTAATGTTCTCGGAATACACAGGCGCGTGACCTAAAAAGGCGAGTATACTATTATGAACAATCAAATTAAACTATCAGATTCAATTTATATTGTCACAATGTGAAGAAATTGGAAGAAAACTGAAATATAAATGATCGTAAGATTGGCCTTTGTTTACATTTTTAGGCATTGTTTTGCGCTCTTTTTTTTTTTGCGTCTTCGTCGCAGATATTAAGCGGCGCGTCTAGTATTACGCACGGGAAGATTCAGCGCGCGACGCAATGATAGAACAGCTGTCGCAGCATTTGAAAAGCGCGGAACTCCGCTTAAATTCCCGCCAAACCATGCCTTTTCCTGGCTCAAACTTACCAAAACAACAATTTAAAATCACCCAAAAGAACGGGAAATAATCGTTTCCGATTAGTAACTTATGATAGAAATATGAAATACAATTTTTCAAACAAGTGCCGGGTTGACACTGCCCTTAATTAGCCTAATTTGCATAATGAAATAGTAAAAGCCTTATATGGCGATAGTTAACAGATTTGAGATGTGTAAATTACCCTTTTAATGTTGTTTTTTGACGTAGAATTCATTTTTTCAATCAAAATTCAGATGGGTCTGTGGCAAATACCAGTTTATAGTAAAATTGAATAATTTTGCATTATATTTGCATAATTTCGGCATGTAGCCTTTACAATTAGGTGATTTTTTTGTTTCCAATACAATGGTAATATATCAAGCTTCGAAATTATACAATGCTATTAAACTTGGTATCTTCAAAACATTGATATTAAGTGAGTTAAAACTTTAATTTTAGCATAACCTTGTTATAAATGAGTGTGACCCCCTGGAGATAATCTCAAAATATAGATCTGCTTTGTACAAACACTTTTCATATTGACAACAAAGTCCCAAATAGTAGTGCTTTGGGCCTAAAATCAATTTGAAGAAGGCTGTTTATAGACATTACATTGACAATATTGATATAGTAATTGTGTACAGTAACTTGCAAGAATGTAAAGAGCAATGTTGTGACCCCCCTAATATTATATTTTATTTCCTGGCCCGAAAAAGTTGGCAAAGGAAGGTATTTTATTAAATCTACATACGTGTTGGATGATGGTTTCGAC
This sequence comes from Ophiura sarsii, assembly GCA_035610835.1. Classification (NCBI taxonomy): domain Eukaryota; kingdom Metazoa; phylum Echinodermata; class Ophiuroidea; order Amphilepidida; family Ophiuridae; genus Ophiura; species Ophiura sarsii. Next base: position 54,303,500 of record CM069450.1, on the reverse strand, counting down.
ATGCATGACAATGTAGTCAGTACTGTGTATTGTTTGTTTATTTGTTTTGTAATCAACTGGCTTGTTGTTATAATTGCATACGTGTATGAGGGGTAAATAAAGCCAATATTAATCATGCGGGGTTGGGCTAGGAATGGGAGACGGAATGGTTAATGTCGAACAGAAAAGAAGAAAAAAGAAGAAAAGAAGAAAAAAAGACATCCCGCCTCACTTTTCGAAGACCCGTGCTACGAGAATCAAACCCTTTTTTTTAAGTGGTTAATCATTCCAATTTTATTAATATTAAACAACATTGAAAAGCTATCGAAGCTTACAGACAAAGCTAGACTAGAGGATGGAGTAGGCAATGGGCCTTTCACTATCATCCGCAGGCATTGCACAAAGTACATAAAAATGAAATTAAAAAACACAAAAGGAAGCAAACTGCACTCAGCAAGCATGTTTGGAAACTAAAGGACAATAACATGGATTTCAATATTACATGGTCTATCCAGGGAGGTGTTCATCCTCAAACATTCCAACTCATATTCTAATGTCTCTAAACGCTACCAATTGTGCCTGTGGGAAAAGTATTTCATCATCACCGCGGACAAATCGATAACTCTGAACACTAAGTCTGAATTAATTAGTAAATGTCGCCATACCAACCTCCAATAAAGGAGACAGGAAAAGAAAGTTTGAAATTGCTGGTTTTGGTATTAAAATGTCGGTAAGGGTATGGTGTATAAGTCCCAAGTATGCAAATGAGGATAATGAGATTTATTCCGTTGTTGAGTACTGGGTAGATGTGTGGTAGAGCATGACATTGTATTCAGTGAGCTCATTTGCATACTTGGGACTACTACACCATACCAAAATGTCATTTTGTTATTTTATTTACGCTAACAAAAGTTTTGGGCTTCATATTTCGACTTAAGTCGACTTTTGGGCGTGTTATTCCATGCAAGAATTCTTTTTATTTTGATCACATATTTTGGCCTCATAATACCCAATCTACCTGTCTTCCCCCCATTAATTAGATTGTTGATTGTATGTATTATGCTTTGTCATGACTTCCCTCTTGAGTGCTTTAATCCATGCACTTATCTTTTACACTCAGTTGACTCACAATTGATCTTATTTTGTAACAATTTGCTTTGAGTGCATCCATCCATGTCTCTTGATATACCTAATGTTTTTCTATAGTGACCTCATTCACCCGATGAGCCTTTGGGCGAAACAGACTGTTGTGAAATAATCATGGAGTAAATTTACTTGTATTCTTCTTTCCTGTTTAAAAATGAAAACATAATATTTATATATCAATAATAACCTTCCATGCAATTGCCCTATTAACCCTAACCCCCCTGAGTGCTAAAAAAATGCTAATCCTAAGTCCCTCTCCAAACGCATGCGCCGTCGGTTTTCGATGACGTAGTCAACCGAGCCTATAAAGTGAGCGCAGTATACTGCGCGAATGTGTAGCTGAGGGCCGTGGCTTAGTGGTTGGGACGTGGGGCTTGAGAACGGAGGGTCCTCGGATCGAATCCTGGCAGGTTCCCAGAGATTTAGTTGGCATTTTTTCCTCGAAAATCGTGATCCCGGTCAAAAACCCTAAACTGGGCATGTGGATCAATGGCACAGTTGAACATGATGACATAGCATGTATTTCTTTCAGCCCATCACATAGGCATTATTCTAGTGATGTTATTAAAATTAACCATTAGGAATCATACTCAGGGGTAGAATTTCGTAACCAACCGCTATCTGTTAAGATTCTCGCGGAAGAATTTTGCGAGAATCCAGATTCTCGCCAATTTTGAGAATCCATGAATTATTGCGAAATTAATGAAAATAATATCCAGAATAAGGCTATAAGCATGGCCTGAAAAAATGTTTTTTTCCCGGCAAGCGATTCCAAATTTCCCTCCGAAATGGAGTACATTTCTTTATGAAAGAGTAACATTTCCCTCCAAATGCCAAAATTTCCCTCCAAATGCTCAAATTTCCCTGCAAGGAGCTTTCCGTATTGCCTACTTTTTCAGCCTGTGGCTATAAGCTTGCACAACTTTCCAAATTCGGCATGTTTGTTGAATAAGGGTCAACTACCAGTCATCTAATGTCCTGTTTTTGACTTTTTTTCTTCTTTTTTTTTTGCGGGAATCCAACTGGATTCGCGCGGTAGTGATTTCAGGGGTGTACTTTCGCGACATCCTGCGAGAATCCAAATGGATTCTCGCAGAGGAATTTTGCAAGAATCCATGGATTCTCGCAAATAGATTCTCGCAGAATATTTTTGCGAGAATCCTTTTTACTGAATTTAAATTCCGCATTTTAAACATTTATTGTACTATTGTATACTTAGAAAATAATAGTACACAAATTGAATCAAACACTTCTTAAAATGAATTAAACTAATATCAAGAATAAGGCTATAAGCTTGCATAACTTCCAAATTCGGCATGTTTGTTGACTAAGGGTCAAATACCAGTCATCTAAGGTCCTGTTTTGGACTTAAAAAGAAGAAGAAAAAAAAGTTTTAAAAAAAATAAAAAGTTTAAATTTTTTTTTAAAAAAAAGTTGTTTTTTTTGGGGTTTTTTGCGAGAATCCACCTGGATTCGCGCGGTAGTGATTTTACGCGAATCTTTACGCGAATCGATTCGCGGATTCGCGCCGAAAGTACACCCCTGGATTTGACGCGAATCTATTCGCGCCGAAATTCTACCCCTGCATACTATTACTACTACTATTATATAGTAGTTAGTATACACTATACAGTCTGTCTATAGCAGGGAGATAACAAATAATGGCTGACAAGTGGTAATTTGTATGAAGATTTATTTTAAAATATTTTTTTCACTGTCAAGAATTGCTTCAAGTTGGCCTTTTGGATTTGAATTTCCCCATATCATGCATAGCTATTATTGTTTTTGGAAAAAGGATACTGAGTATAATAAAGTAGAGTTTGATGGCTGTATAGTTATAGACTCTTCAATACTTCGAATGGTAAAATGCACACATTTTTTTCCTTCAGTTCACAATGAGGCAACTATTTCATTAATTCATTATTCATTATTTGCAAGATTCCTTATTTTTGAGAAAACAGCAATTCAGTACGGACCTTGCATTGATGCCAAATTCTGCACCTTGACATGTCCAACTATTTCAACACAACCGTGTATTTCATACATATGTATACATAAAACACAACCATCCGGGGCGAGAAAAAACCCACCCAAACTCAATTTTAAGCAATTTAAAAGTGAGAGCATTTTTAGGCAAATGCGCGATATATACAAGATGCACGCAAATCAAGAGTCATATATAGGATGTGAATCCATGGGCTTTTAGAAAACAGAGGTAGTTCAGGAGAATCAGTGTTGGACATGGATGGTTAATGTATAATGGCAGACAATCACATTTATTATTATAATCACATGATAATGAATATGTCAAGGAAATGGATGGATTGACGTCATTGAAAGCATTGATGAAGTTTAAAAAAATAAATTATATTGTTTTTTAGGGATTTCTTATATAAAACGCATTTCAAAATTGACCAATGCGCTATACAATCTAGCAATGTGTTGTAACTTGTAGTAGTACTGTAGTACACAGTTTATTCCGTATGGGGAGTCTAGCAAGATAAAGCCGATTCATGCATGGATTATCATTAGCGCGAATCAAGTTTGATTCAAGTACTGTACAACAAATTTCTAGCCCTGATGTTTCTTAGAGTGTCTACTCATATCAGCTCAAAACAAAATATCATATGGATCCACTCATCTATACTTACATCAAAAGTCTGCACATTTTCCCTCCTCATTTATTTAAAATATCTTGTTTTTATTTTATTTCCTCATAGGATATATCCAAACTAGTGGCTTTGTTAGTATACTAGAATCTGCACAGTAAAGTCATACACTTTATTGAAATTAATCCGGCATCTGGGCAAAACGAAAAACCAAGCTAATCCATGTTATAGTTGTGGCGGCAGCAGCGGAGGATCTAACATTCTGGACCAAGATCATATCCTGACCAGTTACCAGCAAACCACTCCAGCCCGATAGTCAGTGTATCGTCAGTCATGGAAGATTACAGATATCTCTTCAAAGTGGTACTAATAGGAAATGCTGGAGTTGGCAAGACATGCCTGGTCAGAAGATTTACACAGGTATGTATGTAATTTGGTATATTGCTGGTACGGTAGTGATATGCTCAAAAAAGGTCTCTGATACTGAATAAAATACATACAATAAAAATAAAATATTTCTCCTGAGCTGACCTTCCGCAGGCGGTGGGTACTCACATAAATAATGTATACGGGAATGTGCCGCTCTAAAATAGGCCACTTTTTGGCAACAAATCCTTAAATATGGGTTATGATTTGTGCTGGAAAACCCTAAACATGGGTCCCAAATCTCGAAAAAAATCCCAAACATGGGTCCCAAATCGTGAACAAGCCCTACATGGGTCCCAAATTGTGACTCCCCCGTCAAGAAATGTGTTGGTCAGGCCTGTAGGACAGGGTGGTGTGGAATAATAATTAGGGTTTCAAAAAAAGAATAGCCACCTGAACACATTTATCATCACTGTTCTGTCAAAATCTTGTATAATCTTTATCCGGGCCTTCAGCATGTTTAAATTAATACTTATATTATAATTCTTAGGTATAACCTTTGGGCAGTCTTCTCTAAACATGTTCAAGGGCCAAAACACATATCAACATTTCTCTTATCCCTGAACATGTATAGCAACACTTATCAAATCAATGCATTACTGTTTGGAAGCTTTACTCTATAGGTTTTATGCATGCTGAAGGGCCGGAAAAACATACAAGGTTTTGACAGAACAGCAATAATAAAAAATGTAAGGAACAAAATACACCAAGGATCAGTAAACTGATACAAGAGAATATCTCAAAAATATAAAATGCAAAGAACAAAAGCAAGATATACCCCTTGATTTTGCAAAAAGGGGTTAAAATTGATGAAAAATCCTTGCAAACAAGTACTTTGAAAAAATGAAGAACATGCATGGTTACCAACTTTTGTATTGAGTTGGGTGGTCGGGGATATACCAACTTCGGTGAAACAAGCAAAGGGATAATCAAGCGATAAAATAGTAAAATATACTAAAGACAAGCAATGAGAATTGCTGTACACTTAAAAACAAATACTGTAAAAGCTGAAATATTCGCGGTGGTAATATTGCTTTACACATTCATGCAATGCTTTCAGACGATCGCCCGCGGAAAAAACAATTCGCGAAATGTCTTTGATATCAAAATCCGCGAAAATATCTGTACGCGAAAATATTGGCTTTTACAGTAACAATAAAACACAGATATTCACTGATGTTATACTTTATGACATGTAAGTGGATTGAGAAAGGCAGACGCCATTCCAGCTTGGGGGTTATATAAAGGGGGTGCAAAAACGCAATCTTGTGTTTTTCCAACCCCTAAATGACCACCTACCCCTATATGTGACCAGTCGCGACAAAAATGACATGTTGTCGGCAAACACAGTTTTGAGACAGAGGCCAACATATTTGGTGAAATATAAAGAAAATAATAGAACAAATTTTGCTTCTTCAAATCACAATGATTATTAAGTCCGTTTACATTCAACATGGTATCATTTCAAAGTTTAAAATGTGCTCTTTCAAGTCATACCAATAACTTTAAAATGTGCTCTTTCAAGTCATACCAATAACTTTAAAATGTGCTCTTTCAAGTCATACCAATAACTTTAAAATGTGCTCTTTCAAGTCATACCAATATTTCAGATTTGATTTGGGCCACCAACATAGTCTATTTTGACGTGATGGGTCACATAATTATGACCAAATAATATTACTGTATTCAATCAAAATAGAACATCAACAAATTTCTACTAACTGAAAACTCAGTTTGGTAGCTTGCAACATAATTGCTACATAATGTATTTATGTATGTTAATGTTTCATAATTGTGCTTAAAATAAATTAAAGCGTATTGATGTGTACACTATGTTCATGTTACACTTAAGTTGGTCCAAATTGTTTCTATGCCACACTTTCCCACAATGCATTACCCTTTTCCATTTTCTGTACTGATTTGCCACAGTGGGTAATGTGGGTTGGACTCAGGGCTCAAATTAATGCCCTCTCCATTTCTTATTTTGAGGCTGGTTGGACCGAAAATGAACTCAATTTTGACGAACAGAGAGCACTGCCAAATGCCAATTATCTGGCAAATAAATTGATTTGTGACTAACAAACCATGTTTTTGTAGCCAGATTCTTCTCATTGTGAATTTTGTTGGTGCAATCTGTGCAACAAATGTAGTTCGGGTCCTCATCATTTGATAAATTTAAGGTGACACACATTTACTGTAAACTTCATGATTTTCACATTTTTTGCGTTTCGAGGAGCTACAATGAAAATTAAAATGTGTAAATATTTGTTTTGTGTTTTGTAAGTCTATGTAGCAAACTGTCAATTTGCACATTTAAAAAACGAGCGAAACCGTTCAATATCGTCAAAGTGCAAAAAATGCCACTTTTACAGTATCTGATTTTGCGATTTGCATAATTGTGACGTGTTCTACCGAAACCAGACACAATTGGGCAAGATATCAAAATTGAGTTAGTAATTGATTATTAAAGTAGAGATCTTTGATCTTCAGCTTTACAAAGGTACTTTCTTTTCTTTAATCAGACTTCCCAAAGCAGAGTGAAATAATTTTCAAGTTCGTTTTTATGAAAACTCCAAACTGAGATATTGTCCTTTAAAGATGTATTTACAATGTTTACCAAGTACAATGTTCTTACAATGTACTTTAATTTAATTTAATTTTTGGTTTGATTTTTTAATCTGAAACTTTCACAATAATGTTATAAACACTCTGCAGATTAATTATTTACAAGAAACTCAAATTCCCAAAAAAATCACCCCAATTAGGTTTTGGGCTATTTCTCAGTTTGGAGCTCTGCCTAATTCCGTCTGGTTTCGGTAGAACACGTAGTGAAGGATTATGGGACTGTTAAAGGATACCTCCTCCGATTTGGCCCATCAGCACACACATGTCATCAATACAGCAAATATTAGTTTGTCAATCAATGATGCATATTATTTAAACAATATTATACAGCAGACGGGCACATTATATGTTACCAATTGGAAAAATGATTTCCTGTGAGCCAGAGAGTATAATAGTGTCTGTATACTGTATAAGTTGTAATTTTGCATAATAAATGTTTAGCATTGCCGATTTGCTCGTTTCGTGTGTTTTTAAATTTGCGATTTGTAGCTTCATCACATACATGTAGACCTGCATACATGTAATATGCCAAAGAAATACATTTCTGTGTTATTATTTTTGCGGTAGCTGATTTAAGCACAAACATATATGTAGCACGATAATTTCCACTTTACAGTACGCTTTAAAGTATATAATGATAAGATCGGAAGACGGCCATTAAATATTTATTATATTATAAATCGGTGAAGAGGGGCTACTTATACATGTATGTATAGTATCCACGTGAATGAACGCTCAGTGACCACCCTTATTAATCATGTATTATAATCGGATGACAACATTAAATATTTGTAAATGTAAATCAAGGGGGCACTCTTGTTGAAAAGTTATAATAAGCATTCTTGTAAATGATGTATGATCAGAAACTGATTCTCAAAAAGGAGAAGGGACAGGTAAGACTAAGTCAAATTTTAAAACATGTGTTCCCCCCCCCCCCCCCCCTACCAATTGTTTAATTTTGTTCTTCTTTTTTTTTCTGTTTATTTTCTTGCCAACTTATTTAATTACTGTAGTTGTTGTATTGAAAAGAGATGATGAGAAGTGCTTGGGTAATATTTATAAAGGCATTCCACACAATTCTCACAGGCTAGTGGTATAATAATGAGGAAAAAACAAAAAAATAACGAGGGCCTCCCCTGTTTTTATATGACAACAAAACTTCAACAATGGGAATTTAGCACAGATTATGAAAATAAATTTGTGAAAAATAGCTAAAATAATAAGGGCGTCTCTCAACGATTTTTTTTAAAAAGGTCCGGAAGAGAAACATGTTCTTTTTGTTAAATGGCTTAAAGTAGTTTGTGTGGTGGATGAACCACACCCATAACAAGTTACTGTATGAGGTCCCCAAGATCGAGTTTAAAACCAGAGTCAGAAGTTTGTCAACGGGTGCGAGAATCCATTTAGATTCTTGCAAAGGATTTGTCAAGAATCTTTAAATTAGACTCCATTAAAATATATTTTAATCAGTTCCAAATTGGCGAGAAATTTGCCGTCACTTACTGCTAGTACGCTAAGAGAAAAACTGTTGCAGCAATGGACGTTATCTATGCCTTGAAACAACAGGGACTCACACTGTACAGTTTCGGCGGTTAAAGTCAAGCAACACCCATACCAAATGGCTCTTTTCAGAGCTACTATACTTCCCAAAGAAAGAAAAAATGCATTCATGTTGCCCAGATCTTGCTGTCACTACCCTTGCACTCATCACTGTACTGGTTCAAAGCGGTTTCCTTTCTAATTACTTGACTACATTATTATAATTATGTACATTGACATTGATTTAGTATATTATATAAATCGTCCAGATGACTCCCGCTAAGAAATTGACAGACAACCATTGAACCTAATTAAAAATTAAAATCTTACATCCAAGCGTACGCACATGATTATAGTCACACGCACATGAGTTGGTCGTTGCTGTAAGGAGGCTTCGCCAATTTGGAGCTGATCAAACTACATGTACATGTATAGACGGGAATCTTTGCGAGAATGGATTCTCGGATTCTCTTGAATGTCTGACCCTAAAACCATTTTTTAGAATGAAATTTACATTACCTATATGATGAAGCTGTAAATGAGTGCCTAAATTTGGTTAATGATTCTTCTGATTTCATTGGCATTTTCTGAAATTTTAATCCCCCCCCCCCCCTCTTCGCAGCATAGGCTGGCACGGATCAGTGATTGTAGTATAAAACACACTCTACCCCTATGGATTATATATGGATGGTTATTTTTGAATGTATAGTCCGCTTTATCATACATATATGGATGCCTTTGAGCTTTACATAAGTGTCCTCCCCCAGATTACCAACTCAATGGGCTGTATTCTCATACATGTACATATTTAAACACGGTTTTAAAGCTAAACACACATTTAACTTTTCTTTATGAGGAGTCCAAGCACCAACCAATATTGTTTCGAGCGTCACATTTGGCATGTGCACTGCCAGTTGAGAAGCCCCAGTTTAACTAAACGTAATTTTTAGGAAATTTGTATAACTTAAACACGCGTCTGACTCATTGAAAAGTGTCTAACTTCAAACATAGGTAGTTTAACTCGCGTTTAATTAAACTTGTGCACCAATTGTACGCCATGATTACTCCTATAACCCCAAACCACTGTATACTGTAATCAACACACACAGAAATTGACATTATTGAAACATTTTGTTTTCTTTGGCCTTTTAAAAGGTGTATGTTTAAAGGTATGCTATTAAAATTATTCAAAAAGCCGAGTTGTACCGGTGCATAAATCTTTCATGTATTTAACTCAAAGAGATTGTAACAGCTTTTAATGGGATGCAATCTACTAAAATGCGCATGTCGTTATAACCCTGTAGGTATACAGTGCACCGGTATATCAATATTAATTAAAACATTAGTTTTTACAATCTTAGTCATGGCAAAGTGTTATGTAAGCATTATGCAATGAATCTTCCCTACTTAATGTAATACATAATTACATTAACGGTGAAAGTGTTGATATAGATTTATACATTTTTATAAATATGTTTGAGTGTAGTTCACAAGTTTGAGTTCCTGTATCGAGGATGTACAGTAACCATCAATTTTTTTTTAATTTTTTTTAATTTTTATTCTTATTCTTATTTTATTTTTTATTTTAATATTTGTTCTCAAAATTATTAAAAATTGCTGAAATTTTGAAAAATAAAATTATTTTTTGGGGGAACAAATTAGGGTTTGTTAAACCGCTCAACCCTTAAAATGTTAAGACATTGAACCTAGCATACCTCTTGCACTGTGCTATAAGGCCATGTGTGAAGTTAGCAAATTACACGGTGGATGGAGAATTGAATTGAGCACAAATTATATAGCGTATTTAATTGTATGCATACTCGAGGGAAAACATCTTTAAGCGTGTGTTTAAAATTCATAAGATCAATCTTCTGGATATGCTAAACTAGGTTAGCGTTTCTCGATGAAACTATTTTATGTATTTTTAAATTTCCGCAGCTTCATATAATTCGGCTAATTTCGTGAATATGATTATTTTCGAGAATCATACGATGCACCTTTGTCAGTTTGAACATGGAATTTTCTTCCATGGTTTAACACAAATTGAAAATGTCTGTTTCAAGTGCTTTGTCTACACTTTATAATTATAATTGTTATCGATTTTCGCTTTTGTTAAATCCATGAATTTTTGTTCAATATTTATAGTAAGTTATGAAAGTATTTTAGCTGTTTTTTCATGGCACTGTTACGATATACTGTAAAAGTGGACATTCAAATTTGCACTACATTTATTTTTGCGCTTTTAGCAAGGCGGAATTAAAAACGCGATGATAATTCATTTTTTATGTACATGAAGGTCAATGTAAGGAAGCGAAAATAAAAACAAGCAAAATTGTTCAAAATGTGCAAAGCGCGAAAAATTACATGAACATTTCCACTTTTACAGTACATATGCAAACTGCAAAGAGTGTGAAAATTAATGTAACGCTTACATTTTTCTACTTGAACAATAACTTAAATAAGTTGGTACTATCGAGTAAAACCGTCACCTTAAATTAAGATTCGCAAGGTTTAACCCGCAATAGCTGTTTTATAACAATACAGTGTTTGTAAGATCTTATTAGTTACTATATTTACACATGACAGATAAAACCATGTAATTTGAAGTGACGAAATAATGACTCTTCGGTCTACACATTACTTTCCTGGAAGTCTAATGATAGATAATATAGATAGGGTGCAGCTGTAAACTCTTCTTTGATTGAAAACAGATCTTTGATAGTGTTTTTTTTGTCCACCTACATGTACATCTTATATTTTCTCAAAATTTAAATAAGAATGTTGTGAAAAGCTTTTATTGCTTTCAATATGAAGAGATTCATGTCAGTTTAATACAGACACAATTGACGGAATTATGTGCCCCAATGGCATGACTGGACCCGTGGCATAGCCGGGATAGGGGGGGGGGGGGGGTCATAGCCAGATGTGAATGAAAACATTGTATCTTTGTATGCATTTCAAGTTCATGAAATTTAGTGAATACAGATTTTAATGTAATTTAATAGATTGTCTGGTAGACAATTTGGGATTTTGATAGGGTAATGTCAATGTGGAAAGCAGAAACAAAAACGTAATTGTCACCTGGCTTAAATTCCTCGCACATCTTGTATTCAATTTTAAAAAACAATGTTGTGCTATGTGGGCTGATGTGACAAGGCAGTGCAGGCATGAGATAAATGCTGAGTGAATTATCAATGCCTCGAGATACTAGCGATAAGTGAAAGTGGGTCGGTCCCTCACTTACTCGCAATTTGGTGAACCAACTCAATCAACCGACATACAGTTTTCGCTTTAATTTATACCTTTTTAGGTCGTCCGTAGGAAGAGACCTTATGGCAGCATCCTTCGTGTGTGTTGTCTGTCTGTGTGTGTGTTGGGTGGGGGTGTGTGTGTCAACAATTTGGTATACACTTTTTCAACAATTTGGTATACACTTTTTGTTTTGTCCATTTCTTTTCCATACAATGTCCAATTGCAATCAAACTTCGGTCATAGATGCAACATGGGAACCTTCATATGTTAATGAGGTCAAAGGTCACATACCGAGGTCAAAGGTCATCCGAGGTCAAGATGTATATGTAAAAGTGGCTGCATATGTAAAATTGATTACATTTGTCCATTTCTTTTCCATACAATGACCAATTGTAACCAAACTTTGGTCATAGATGCAACATGGAAACCTTCATATGTTAATGAGGTCAAAGGTCACATACAAAGGTAATCTGAGGTCAAGATGTAAATGTAGAAATGGCTGCATATGTAAAATTGATTACATTTTTCCATTTCTTTTCCATACAATGACCAATTGTAACCAAACTTCGGTCATAGATGCAACATGGAAACCTTCAGATGTTAATGAGGTCAAAGGTCACATACCAAGGTCAAAGGTCATCTGAGGTCAAGATGTAAAAGTGGCTGCATATGTAAATTTGATTACATTTGTCCATTTCTTTTCCATACAATGACCAATTGCAACTAAACTTCAGTCATAGATACAACATGGAAACCCGCATATGTTAATGAGGTCAAAGGTCGCATAGAAAGGTCAAAGGCCATCTGAGGTCAAGATGTAAAATTTAGTACACCTTTTTTTTTTGTCTCTTGTTCATTTTTTTTGTCTCTTGTTCATTTTTTTTTGTCTCTTGTTCATTTTTCCATACAATGACCAATTGCAACCAAACTTGGGTCATGGATGCAACATGGAAACATTCATATGTTAATTAGGTCAAAGGTCATATACCAAGGTCAAACGTCATATGAGGTCAAGATGTAAAATTAGCTGCATATGTAAAGTTAATTTCATTTAAACAGGTGAAGTACAATTGCAACCAAACTCAGGATGTTTATTTTATTTTTTATATCCTGGATCTGCTAGTGGTCTAACCTCTTTCTTTCTAGATGCCTGTGGTTTGAGATCCACCTTGTTTTTAATCTACCCATATAAACGGACGACCTATTTGGGACCGCTGTCCCTATTTTTTTATAAGTTATCTTGAATGTTGCTTTCCATTTTGCTATAGAATGATTGATTTGGATGACTTTCACTGCTGAGCATGCATGGCGCTTTGTAGAAAGGGTATTTTGGCAACCTCTCACTCAAAAACCCATATTCATACTCAAGTGTTCCCCCCCCCCCCCCCCCCCATCTCCCCTGCCCCCAACCACCCAGATGGCACTAAGGCTAAAATTGAGGTGTAAAGCCTGGGGTGAGCTTGTACTTATAGTACCGATGGCTGTATGGAAATGTGATGCTTACATGGATCAAATTTTTGTCTCTCTGGCATATCAATTACCCCTTTTCTCTGGTAAATTTGTATATATAAATCAGTAATTTTAAAATAAACTGTACATTGTGTCTTTCTTTATCAGGGCCTGTTCCCACCAGGGCAAGGTGCCACAATAGGAGTAGATTTCATGATTAAAACAGTAGAAGTTGGTGGAGAAAAAGCCAAGGTAGGTTCAACCAGGGTGTGGGGGAATTATTTTTTTCTGGCAGGGGCTGTTCTTGATATTTTACTTTTAGAAATAAAAGATTAAAAGAACAAAAACGTGCAAAATCATTAACTAAACCCCTGTCTGAATAAACATGCCCATATTTTGTTAGAAGATATCTTAGAAGAGCTCTTTTAGTGAAAAAAGAGGTTAACAATAAAATCTTGCAGAGTGATGGAACCTTTTTAACATCATCCGATTAAAATGTATCACATTCAAGAATCGGGTCTAGAGGTAACCCACTCAAACATAGCCAATCATAGATTTGTTTAGATCAAGCATATGTGCAACCTTTTCTACCACCCGGGCCTCATTGTGATTTTGAGATCCATTCACGGGCCGCAGTGATTGTCAAACATTCCAAAACACGTCCGGAGGAGGGATAATTTCCTCATTTTACTCGCTGTTGCTGATGCAATCGCCATTTTAACCAGGACTTTTAACACGCAATCATGCCTCGAGTTATATTTACTAAATGCAGTGCGTCACCTACTAATTATAAGGGAGCACACCACTTAATCAATCCGCCATTTGTGTAACCTAGGGAGTTTCGGTTAAAACGGGCCACATCAATGGGAAATTTGGGATTGCTTCGCGGGCCGCAGATTAGAGGCTGGCGGGCCGCATGTGGCCCGCGGGCCGCAGGTTGCACACACTTGGTTTAGATCATGGATTTGTTTTTTGTACCCAAAACGACACTGCATGTGATCAAAGTATTAAAAAATGAGGAATTCAGATACCTGGTTCCCAGGGAAATTTTGAATTTGGAGGGAAATTTTAGGTATAAAAAAAAAAGAATACACAAGAATTTGAAGGAACATTTTATTTATGAAACAATTTTTATTATATATTTTTTTGGAAATTGTTGAAAATTCACTAAAAATTTGGATCTCAAAATAGGCAAATTAACTCTTTGAATTATCAATGGATTTGCATTTTCCTAAAGGTAAAATCATCCCCATCTTTCCAGAGCCAATTTGAGCCTGTAACCGAACATTTGAAAATCACTTTTTCCCATCCACAGCTACAAATCTGGGACACAGCCGGTCAGGAGAGGTTTCGATCCATCACACAAAGTTACTATCACAGTGCAGATGCGCTGGTTTTAGTATTTGATCTCACTTCAAAAGAGAGCTTCAGTTCGCTACCAAGTTGGCTAAAAGAAGTAGAACAGTATGCCAGCCCTAAAGTTATTTCGGTACTAGTAGGTATGTGCAGGGTATAGCTACACGTAGTTCGTCTACCTCTGTGCAGTGACCCTGAAGAGTATTTCAGTGATTGCTGCAGCATGTATAGTTCAGTTGGTTCCAAATTGGAGAACCTGCTTACTGCAGCGAATGAATCCAGGAGAGGGTGGGCTCGTGAAACGTTCGCTTAGCGCAACTGGCGCTTTGTGAATCCTATGGTGAATCGTACACATAACCGTCATAACGCTTGCGTTTGCTAAATTAGCGCGCATACGCTTGGATTATTACTTTTGCGCATAAAGAGATAAAACCGCATATTTCTGGAACTGATTAAACTTAAACTACAGTAGCGAGTTTTAGACTGTGTGGGTACAAACTGTTCAGTCTATGAAAACGAATAAATTATAGTTTAATCAGTTCCAAATTGGCGAGAAATATTTGGTATTTATCTCTCCGCGTGCAGAAGTAATCCAAGCGTACATGCGCGATAATGGTCACACACACATGGTTTTGGCCACACACATGTGCCACGCATATGAAGCACAGTGCGCTAGTTGTCTTCATCGCCCCCGCCCCCGCATCCTTCTGTATTCATTTGATGTAGGGAGGCTTTGGAACTGATTAATTTATTACATTATAATTATTCCCAATCCCCATCAGTTCACATATTTGCAAAAGGACATCTAAAGGTCCTCTTTTAATTCATAGTAGCATATCAACAGAGGTGTAGCCATGGTGTCATAATATCCCTCATTTATGCAATAAACAATTAAAGGTAGATGACCCGATCACATTTTCGTAACACAGAATTATTTCAAACATACGGAGATTTTCATATCATATGAAAGCTCGTATTTTTCTCATCATCATACTGAAATTTGACGGCCTAAATCGGTATAATTACGGAGAAATCGATGAAATAACGTCGAATTACCGCGAATGGTGGTAACCACCGATATAGTTTGTGTACTACTCAATGGGTACAGTTCACAGCATCTTGTGCGTGTAAAATAAGAACCATTAGAGCTATGCAACTCAAACTTTGGAACACGACCTTTTTAAGGATGACCTTTCATGTAGAATAGAAAACTTCAAGTTGAAAATCGGAATGTGATCGGGTCATCTACCTTTAACTGATATTCCTGCATCTATTGAATTAAGGGGAACATGCCATTAGTTAATTGCTTCTATGTGTGTAAGGCCACGAAAAATTAAAACCCTAACGATCCCATTTTGTTTATTTTTTTGGAATTGTTTGAAATTTCATAAAAAATCTTGAAAGTTAACCAAATTACCCCTACCCCCCCCTCTCTCAAGTTTCTGACACGGCAGCACCCCCCCCCCCCCCCCCTCTCAAATTTCTGTCTCGGCAGCAATTCTCAAAAGTTGATGGCCTGGTAGTTAAAAAAAACACCTGACCGTCCGTCCCTACCTGAGAGGTCCGTTTGCCCGTAGAACAGGGGGGTTGTTCCCATCGCCTAAATTAGGATATGTTGGCAGCATGGCTTCATCTCTTCCAACATGCTACTGATTAATAGTATTTTTCATAGACTAAACAGGGTATACACATGCCAACACATTACATTTCAATGTGCCCAATAACTGGCATCTACACCCACGTCCGCAATAACCAATGTCTTCCCCAATATACACAGAATAGCAACAGTTGTCTGATGATCGCACAAGCGTGAAACTCGGAGTAGCAACTATCGTTCCAAATAGTCTAACTTATATAATGTATAATACATGTATAATGTATGTATAATGTATAATCAAGTTTCCTACTTTCCTTCTTTTCACCAGGAAACAAAATCGACCTTGCCTCTGACAGGGAGGTACCACAGGAGGAAGGTGAGTCATTCGCAGAGAGCCACTCGATGCGCTTCTTACAAACGTCGGCCAAAGAGTCAGACAATGTAGACAAACTCTTCATGGACATAGCAGTAGAACTCACCAACAACGTACGCAACTCAGAGATCAAGAGCACTGGCATGGAGGAGCCTATACGTGACCATAGCAGTGTATCCAGCTGCTGCAGAGTGTAGCACTAAACTAGTTACAGGTAGCGGTAGACTTAACAAAATTGTAGATAGGATTTTAACAAAAATTGTAGGGGAAGGGAAGAGGGTATATCTACTGTCAAGTATGAAATATTTGCTGCATAGCAATTTCACGATGCCAACTGTTGCCATATTTGCATGAAATTTCACAATGTGCTACACTAGAGTTGTAATCGAGTCACTTGTTTTGTAACTGGAATTGATTCTTTTTGACGCATTTGGTGACTCGAGTCAAGTTATCACTTGTTTCACTTGTGTTATTTCATTGGCAGGAAATGTCTTGTCAAGAATTCGAGTCATTGGCACTTTTAAAATGGGTGCTTCCAGACATGACTCGTTACAACTCTAGCTTACACTGGCCATATTGGCAGCATGACAAATTCTGTGATTGCCAAATTCAGATACCTGATACAGTTGTGGTTTAAACCTTATGGTTTAAAGAAAAGAAATAATGGGTTGTGGTATGAAAATCTTACCATCTACTATCTTTTAAGAAATCGTAAAAAAATGCAAGTCAATATTTCATTCTTCAGAGTAAACATGATATACCGTGAAAAGTGGTTATTCTTGCTCGCTTAATTTTTTGCTCACTACCAGTTTAAAACTATATCGTTATCTTACGGTCACATTTTTCAGGTTCTATACCACACATTAAAAACACCATTGGGGTTTTTTTTGCTCTGAAATTAATGTAATATGAAAAATAGCCACTTTTCACAGTATAAACCCTCAACACTTGCTCAGTGCTGATAAAATGTAAGGATAGCAGATTGAATTATATGAAAGGTATACTATTGTTATGCCCATCTTCCATATGTATTACAAGCGTAGAAATAAAGGAGAGGAACCAGACTACCCATACGGACTGCCTTGTTCAAATTTGAAATAAAAATTACCTTCAAAATTCCAACATGTGATGAGATATAAACAGTAAACAGCATCTTCAAAAAATTGCGCTAAAATGTTGACGATTATGCGGCTTCACTGTGCCTATGGGTTATCAGCATTATGCTGCATGTGTGTTTGCAAAGATCATGCCGTATGTGACCAGCCACATCAAAAGGGAAAATTGAGATTTTATTTCCATGCAAAAGTGTATTTTGTAGACTTTAAAATGACACCTCGCTTGATAAAGTGGGTCGATGCATTCAGATTTTATGTAAAATTTCACATGGTAATTCCTTTTTATTTCTTTTGTTTTTTCATGCTTTACTTCCTCAATATCTTAAATTGCATATTGCCAACAAAAGTCCCTTTTGATATGACTGGTCACATATTGTACATGTTTGCATTCCAAGCCAAGGCAACCAAACGCATTTTGGCATGTCCTAGGCATTCTAGGGTGCACCATGGATGCAAAGATGGCAGCAATGGTGCCAAAGTCTGGTTTCTCTCATTTATTTCTATGATTGCAAACAGGTATGCACCTGTTGGTCTCCTTAGGATTGGCATTGTAAGGGAACAATGATGTTGAGACTGGATATGTTTTACCCAATCATTTTAAAATATTGTGCACAAAAAAATCTGTGAACTTTTCAAAAAGAAAAGCAAAATCTTACAGATATTATTGGATACAATATGATTTGGTATCATAAACAGATGGAAAATAAATGATGCGTCGCTGTTCTCTCAAAACCTCATGTTTTTCCAGCCCTTCAGCATGTAAAAGTAAAACTACCAAATGGTTATACATAGGAAGTGTTGCTTTGTATACATGTTCAAGGGGCAAGAGCACTTACAAAGGTTTTGAGAAATGTTTTTTGGCCCTTGAACAGGTTTAAAGTAGACTGCCTATACATTATACATGGGAAGTATTACCTTATACATGTTGAAGGGCCAGATGGAGATACAAGGTTTTGACAGAACAGCAACGTAATATTGAATGCCATCATGCATGTGGTCCAGAACAGGAATTATAGCATACTTCTCTCGAACTAAAGAACAAATCTGCACATTTTGTATGCTTATATACATCAATCAACCATAGACAACACAAACTGTACTGGCATACTATTCCTGTCTATTCTCATCAATTGTAAAAGATTTTTCAATGGACAAATAGCTCCGACCTCAACAAAATTAATATGTAAAC
This sequence comes from Ophiura sarsii, assembly GCA_035610835.1. Taxonomy (NCBI): domain Eukaryota; kingdom Metazoa; phylum Echinodermata; class Ophiuroidea; order Amphilepidida; family Ophiuridae; genus Ophiura; species Ophiura sarsii. The sequence continues at coordinate 54,284,845 of CM069450.1, read as the reverse complement.
TCAGTTTTGACAATTTTGCTTTGGTAAAATTTCGATATGCCGTTATATTTCCGTGAGGCAGTGAGGCACAGCATTTTGGATTTATATTTTACCCAGATTTTTACTATTTTCTGCTTGAAATGAATAAGTTAGCTTGAATAATTTGTTTCTAATCTATTATCATACTAGAAACATACATCAAATTGACATTTACCAATTTTGTCTTGACATAACCACGGTCTGTCAGTAATATTTGTCAATAAAAAAAAGAAGGAAAATTGACCGACCGACCGACCAGACTTCAAGATTGTTGGTACTTGAGGGCAGCACAACAATTAGCCTTATTCAGTGATTACAGGGCATAAAATCAGAAGTTTCAGAACCCTCTCGTATATAAACTGGTGTACAAAATTGTGTAGTCTTTAAGCCTGATGTAAATGTAGCATAACAATGCCGATATCAATGTCTCACTCACTGCCTTGTGGATGCAAAATAGAATATCAAGTAATGTGTCGTTTGCGGGTAAATTATATTTGCGTACATGATAATTGATTTCCATCAGTTACACAACATATATGTCCCAATATGGTATTCATGTATGGAGGGTGGATATATTAATTCCTACAAATAGATGAATGAGCTGCCCTTTAGTGCTTTCAGATTATACAGGGTCATAAACAAGTTGCTGAATCTCATTCAATTCAATCCATAAATGGATAAAGTGTAATTCCGGTCCAAGGCGTACATTATTTACATGGTAAAATACGGTGTCTCACTATATGGTACACCATCGGCAAGTTTCCACTGAACGCTTTTTCTGGATACTTTTTTGTGGGTACTACTCATGGCAGATCCCCTATGATCCAGCTCGTTTCAACTAACAAACGAAATATGTGTCATTGCCGACATAGTTTTTTTACCGAACTAACAGGAAGTTCCAAATTAAAATGTAACTCATAAATTGAGTGAAAATTGTATAAAGTTCAGCCATTTGGTTCTCACTTCCGTGTATCCAGTAACCAGTGAAACGGCATGTTTGTACTAGTCGGAACGCACGCTTTTGTCCGGTACGATCTTTCTGTTACCACTTTTCTGGGCTTGTTATTCACATGATCTGCCATGAGCCACCTTGATGCGGAGCAAACGCTGCAATGGAAACATGCCATGTGTTCTACAGTGTACTGGAGGCATGCCTTGGACTTAAAATACACTTCATCCATTGCCCATTAAGTGTCACATATATTTAATATATTATTTGTGTTTGAAATGTCCATTTTTAAATTTTTAAATTCAAATTTTGTACATATAAAAATAGATAAAAACACACTCAAAGTTGTCTCTCTGCATGTAAAAATGATAACGATTATAATAAGCTCCTGCCCAAAATAACTAACCGTGCAATATAATATGGTAGATGTAGATGAAATATTATTTAATATGACCCCAGAATTTAACCAGATCTTGATTTGTTTGGTTTGTGCTCGAAAACCGGCCGGTTTTGAGGTACAAAATCTTTTGATAAAGGTCTGAAATTGTGAGAGTGAAAATTATTGTATGGGTTTTTTAAAAGTAGAAAACCCTTAAGTATGGGTCAGTGTTTCAAATCTCTTGTGGCACATCCATGTAACAAAATAATTTGAGTACCAGGGGAGGGGAGAGCAAATAATATTGAAGTCTTGCCCCAACGTGACTTGTCACATGTTATGTTATTGGAAATACTCAGTTGTGAAATGACAACTGATATATAATAAAGCTGGACCATTTCTTTTTTCCTATTAGTTTTATATAGTGTGCAATTCCGGAATTATTTTAACTTGCCAAATCATTTTTATGACGCGCTGTGTGCATTTGACTTCGTCCTTTTATTTTTGATATAGGCTATTTATATAATGTACTTATATTGTACATTAATCAAGACCAACTATAGTTAAATTAATAATTGAACTAACAATTGCAGAATAGCGTACTGCGTAAACAAATCAGTGTGTGATGCATATGTTGCATCATTTGTACATACACACGCTTATGCTGTGTGAGCCCGAAAATACGCACAAGTCCCAGCACTAGCGCTACATCAATCGTGTATCTCGTAACTGTGTATACGCTAGTGGAACTTGTTTGTTCAATAATTAATCAAACTATAATATTGATTACTGTTATTGTTTTTTCATTCATTAGTTTTAAACAGTGTATAATGCCATTGTTGGGATGGTGTTATTTATCTGTGGCGTTACTGTAAAAAAAATTGAGAATATTATTGCCAAATAACTGAATTTTGCTAATTTTGATATGAGCTTAGATCCATCACCATCATCTTTGGAGATATGATAAAACATTTGTGTGGTCAATTTCGCTAGATGAAATATGTGATGCGATGTAGTGATCGTAGAAAAATGATCGAAACAGTTTTGTAATCAGCACAGTTTCAGCTTTCTTATGATATAAATATCTCAAATATGAAAAATCCCACCATGTGGCGGGTTTTCACAGATCGCATCACATATTGAAAAACAGAGTATGTTGACAATTTGTGGAAATTAAGTACCATACCCAACAAAATTGAGTAAGTTTGCAGTATTACCTATAATGTACATGACCCTTTTTTAGAGTTTATTTCAATCATGACATTTTCATGATTATTTTCAAGTGTGTTTATTGTTGTCTTAGCGTAGCAAAGATAGAATTAAAATGTGAACAAAAAACAGATAGCATTTGATTTGAGATTAATGAATGAAACTAGCAGCAAATGCCTTTTTCAGTTATAAATCTTACCAATTTGTAATTTCTTTTTTTAAATGCACTTTTTATGTATATTCCATGGTGCTGAATAATGCGAATATTATGATATATAATGGTATGACAATGTTCGTTGTACTCGACATGATATAATACATAAGTTCACACAGGTCAATAAGGCGATGACCAATAATAAAACCTGCTTGACCGACCCATTTAAAAAAAAAAAAATGGTGAAAAAAATGTTCCCATATTAACGCTGTCAATGAAATGACCACATTATTTGTTGGCTTGTTAAAAAAAACGCCACATTTTTACAAATAAGTCAAAATTAACCGTGTGTTTAGCTTAAAACTGTGTTTAAATACGTACAAGAATACGGCCCATAGTCCACACTTGAGCTGAAATATATTTGTTTTGATCCTTTTGAACCTTTTTGCAGTGTATTATGCTTAAGTGCAATGAAATGAAATGTGCAACTAAAAACACTTCAATGTTTTTTTATCATCTTATGTATACAAAATCATGTAATTACCTCAGTGTTATTTGCAGGAAGGCAGCTATGGTCTTAGCTGCTCATCTACTTATTGTTTGTGACGAATATTTTGCTATTGGACAGGCAAATTTTATCCATTTCAATGGCGGAAAACTATTGTAAACTTTGTGTCACTCATTATGTTAATATTTAAAGATTAAATCTAACCCATTCGTGGGTGGGGGGGGGGGGGGGGGGGGAGTAGGTTGTAGCAATAAAGCTAACATTGGGAAACAGGGGACAAATAATGGCACAAAATGGTGTGTGCTGCAAACTGGGATCGAACCCAGGCCATCGTGGCCAGAGTCCAGGTGATCGTGTGTCACTCTTTTATGGGGTCATGCAAGCCTCATAGTAAGTGGGAGCTTGGAGGTTTTTTACCCCTGGGTGCTAAGTTTTAGCTCCTGGCTTTTTCTTAAATTTCTGTACAGCAAATAGGACCAGGAGCTACTTTTGTCAACAAATTTACAAAGTAGCTCCTTGTCCACATATGCTTAATTTCGAGCCTTGGCTGCTCAAGCTCCCCAAATTAACCTTTCTGAGCCTATATGTACCCTCGTGTAATTGCGCAATGGGATTTTGTTGGATTAAGCATGGTTAGGGTTAACAGTACAACAATTGTAAAGCATTAAAAATATTGGCCATGTTTGGAAAAGGAGGAGAAGAAATAGATTGTTGATAAGGTGTGACTATTTAATGATAACTTGAAGTGTTGACAGGGTACTATTTTAAATTCAAAATATATTTGTTTTCATGTGCAAGAGGACAATTACTTTTTCAAATTCAACCAATGTTTATAAACACTTCAGTTATACATCAATTTATTGTTATTTTACCATTGTCAGATTTCTATATCTTCATTGAGCTTTGTTCAAGTGTCTGATCTGTTGCATGCTGTGTGTGCAGTGCTGGAAAAGCTTGCTTGTAATATTTAGAATGTAGTGACTATTCACCACAAAAGGGCTTTAAATAAGTTGCCTGAAAAGTTGAGATATATATGGTCAATTACACCTTTTTATTAACAAATAGAAACAGAGTTTCACAACCTCTGTATTGTTTTGTACATTTTAGGCAACAAGTAGTTTGCAACTTTACAAGATGCTACATATCATTTTGAATCTGTTTTTAGGCGGCAAAAAACCTCACCCTGTTCTACAGGCCCAACCGACCCTTTTTTCTTTTTTTTACTTCCAATTTTTTTCTTTTTTAAAAGATTTATTTTTTGAAAATGATTTCAAATTGTTCGCAAATTTTTAATTTTTGTTGTTGATATCGGAAATTGCAGAAAATTTACCAACATTTCTTTACAGACAGTGGCGTACTGTCAGTTTTTGAACTCGACCTTTGGGAATATGCTTGTTTAATCTAAGAGTTTTGATATATACGGATTACTAATTTTAAATTAAATAACAACTAACATTAAAGCATCTGGTCAGGAACTTTTTGTGTTTAGGTATATCACACACACACACACAGCAAAGGTAGAATACAGCCATTACTCCAGAGGACGTAGAATAAGGCCAAACAAAATTGATGTATTACCCCCAAGTGCCAAAAAACTTGAGGTCAGTGATCCTCGTGTGGATTTAATTGAGTTTCGCTAGTCATAGGTTCTGCTAGATAGAATCATGCTTATAGGCCATTATAATATTTAATATTTACCACATGTATTTCTGCTGCTTGAGACTCCTCAACAAAGACTTTGTATACATAGGTGTTCGTACAGTCCCTGCGGTCTAGTGGGTAATCCTATGCCGCAATAGCGAAGAGGACCGGGTTCGAGACCATATCTTTTTAAATTTAATTCATGCCAGTTTGTCAGACTCTATTTATTATTTAGTTATAAGAATACTGTACCTTTTTCTTCCTCAGTGCCTATAATCTACTTTGAAAAAATTGTATTGTTTGTGCGTGAGCTATTTACCTACTTGGTACATATTAATTTGTTTATAGGTATTTAGTATTTTTATTAGCAGGCCAACTCTGGCTGAGTGTTTTTCTTTTTCTTGTTTGTATTAATTTATGACTGACCACATCAAAAGGTGTGAAATGTATGGCAACTCCCAAGCAAAGTTGTTCATATTAGTTGACAAAGCGTAAATGTGTATGAAGCAAAGAAAATACAGAAAAAAAATACATACAAGGTTTTTAAATTTATTCTTGGCCAATGATATATAAATAATGTGTTTTGAAAGAGTGCTTTTTATTAACATTACAGTGCAAATGTGTGTTTCATAATTCAAGCGATTTATAATTTTCGAAATTGTAGTATACTCTCAAATTAAAATGTAAAATCATGAACACAAAATGAGGATTTAGTCCAAAAAGACACTATTATTTAAAATACTGTAAAACACTATAATTTTGCGGATACTTTATTTCGCGAATATAAAATTACTGCTATTTAAGTGGACATTTAATCTGGGAATCTGGAAATTTTACTGTCACTTTCAATGCAAATTGTCAGTTTTGCGCGTATTTGATTTCGCGAATCCACATCCCTCGTGAAATTCGCAAAATTAAATCCCTCGCGAAATTAAGTAGTTTTACAGTAAATGCTGCCACATGTCATTTACCATGATGGTGTTATACTTGGAAAGAGCTCAAAATATTTAACAAGAGCGGCTGTTGAAGATACGGTTTTACTGAGCTTTTCTTTATAGTTTTTGGCATACGCATAGATCACACGTATGATGCACATAGTACAGTGGAAATTTGTGAACACAAACTCTGCTAATACAACATTCCTGTCAACACCAACTAAAATGCAAGGCCTGGGCAACTTAGTGTTAACAAGATTCCACTGTACTCCCTGTTGCATGTTGCACGTCTACCATGCTCATCTGTATTACGTCGCTGCTGTATGGAAGCTCGCCAAGTGACTGAACTATAGTGTGTTTTTGGCACTAATCACTTTAGAATTGATGGTTTGTGTAATCATGTCAATCTAAATCTTTTATTGCATTTTTAAAATATTCAAGTGTCCTGGTTGTAATGTTGTAAAGTAAACTATGCAAATTGGATATGTGTTAGGAAAACTCTTATTATGGTTTAATCAATTTTCCAACACTTGTTGAATGGGGTATAATGTACAGTGTTGTGCAGTTGCCTTCAGAAATCCTGACCAATATATAGTATACAGATCTTTAAAAGGTCAATTTTTAAGTAATAAATACATTCATAACTCTCAGAAACCCTGACCAATATTAAGCATACAGATCTTTAAAAAGGTCACTTTTCAGGTAATTAATACATTCATAACTCTAAAAATTATCAACTAACAAAATTATGAAATTATGGATAAATTTCTCCTCTTCAAGTTGAGATATTGTTCACGAAGATTGGTTAACAATTAAAAACACTACACTGAAAGGAATAAGACAAAGTGCAATTTTCATTTTTCGCATTTGGGTTTTGAACAAGCTATAGTGTGCCATCCACACTGGTGTGTGACAAATATGTTCAGGTTTATAAATGGTATAAACATTGGTTGATTGCTGACTAGTGACGCGTTCATACTCCCGTCATTGCGCATTGGCTGACATCGGCAAGCGAGTTGAAGCAATGTCAATTTTTACCCATCGACGTCAGCTGATGCGCAACGACAGGAGTATGAACGCGCCTTAACAGTGCATAAATGTGACCAGTCACATCAAAAAGAGGGCATGTTGTCGGCAAACACAGTTTTGAGATAGAGGTAGCCAAAACCAATATATTTAGTGAAATGGTGAAATACAAAGAAAATAATAGACAACAATATGCTTCTTCAAATCATATCTTGTGATTACAAAGTCTGATTGCCTTCAAAATGGTATCATTTCAAAGCTTAAAATGTGCTCTTTCAAGTCATACCAATAACTTGGAATTGACTCGGGCATCCGACATGAAATGTGCTCACCACACAAGTCAAAGATTCTGAAAGCAACTATGTGTTGAAAATGTATATCTTTTTAAGGTCCCAAATAATTATGGTCGCACAGGTAAAGGATTTATGATTTAATGTACAAAAGTGTGTGTCATATAAAAGACTGACAGGAATGGAGCAAGTTTTATCAAAAATCTGGTGCTGTGAATTAGGCAGACTTTTTTTCCCCTCACAAGTAGAATTAAGACAAATATTGCGTAAATAAATTTCACAACTCATTTGATAACACTATTAAAACACAGGGTTTCCTTTAATATTGGATAATCCTGTAAAATAGCATGCAAGTAAAGGATACCACTTTTACTATAATTATTCACATGTAAATATTTGTCTCTGTGCAACTCAAACTGGTATAAACTGCCAAAATTACTCAGCATATGTCATGTGCAATATTTCTTTTTTTAATGCTTTTTACATGTAGTTAAAATAGTAACACCCGTGTGAATTGTTATTTTTCATTTTTAGATGCAGTGTGTATGTAGTGCAATGTATTTTTTGTTGTTTGGTAATATATACATGTAGTCATATAAATATATACATAAACAGATGTATATACATTAAAACAAAGTCTGCAATGATTATTATGATATGAAAATTGTGTGAATTATCCATTATTTCATTTGTATATCTCTTGTATTTAGGGTATGTGTTGTCTAATTTCATTGTGGTCCAACTACAAAATATGGGTATTATCTGGGAGTTTTCATCCCTGATGTCACTTACACAGGATATAACAGGTCCCATGTCACAAGGTGGTGTAATTTGTGTTACATGGTCAAAATTGCAAAAAAAGGTATTTTGTTATGTTTTAGGTATTGTCACCCTCTAATAATTCATACCACTTTTTTGTTAAAAATTCCTTTCGTTAAGGCAAAATCGGCTAATTAAGAGTTAATTAGTCTATTGTTGGCAAAAAACAAGAATTTTCAAATGCGTTTTTCTCAAATTGGACCTGCTGTACTAAAAGAAGCACACAATTGAAGTAATTGGTTGTATCAAACTGATACATACAGAATATATTGAAAACATACTAATACAAATTAAGCAGTGAAATTTGGTAAAAAATATTGTAATTTGCATATTAATTACAATTTAATTATAACCTTAATTTACGCGGTATACCCAGAATGAAATGATTGTTTATCACTATGTAAAATTACCCAAAGTAGTCCAGTTTCAAGTTTAAGTCCACTGCATATGATAAATAGATACATAAGAAGTAATATTGTGGTGAAGGACACTTTTGTAATTAGTCAATTAAGTTAAAGGTAGATGACCCGATCACATTCCGATTTTCAACTTGAAGTTTTCTATTCTACATGAAAGGTCATCCTTAAAAAAGTCGTGTTCCAAAGTTCGAGTTGCATAGCTCTAATGGTTCTTATTTAAGACGCACAAGATGCTGTGAACTGTACCCATTGAGTTGTACACAAACTATATCGGTGGTATACCACCATTCGCGGTAATTCGACGTTATTTCATCGATTTCTCCGTAATTATACCGATCTAGGCCGTCAAATTTCAGTATGATGATGAGAAAAATACGAGCTTTCATATGATATGAAAATCTCCGTATGTTTGAAATAATTCTGTGTTACGAAAATGTGATCGGGTCATCTACCTTTAATTAAGCGATCTTACTAAGTAGCTTCAAGAATGTTTACATCCTCTTTTGATATGCATTATTTATCCAAAGGTAAATGACTTTAAAATGCTCTAGCATTCCTTTAAAGCATTACTAAATAGGTCCTACATGTACATGATTGAATGTATATCTTTAAAACATTTTAAACCATAATAACACATTATTAATTAATTATACAGCCAAATAATTAATAATTACCAACGCTATAAATCAGAGAAAACAGAACTTCAGCATACCCTAATGTTTTGATAAATGGCAATCATTATTCTTTTTAGAGGAATTTGTATTTATTACAAATTTATCTTTAAAATGAGATATTGATGAGGTTGATAGGACAAGGGGTTACGAAAATACAACAATTTATTCAAATCGACACGACGAAAATCATGTATTTCCCTATGCTAATACATTACCCGCACCCGCCTGAGCCGCACCCGCCTGAGCCGCACCCGCCTGAGCCGCCACCCCAATTTTTTCAGATTTAAACTGCTGTTACTCCGTTATTTAAATTCCTATTTCAATGAGATTTCACACAGTTATAGATCCATCTCTCAGCTTTAAAATGATGCATCAACCACTTCAATAGGCCAAGGGGTTGTGAAGCTATAGGATTTGAATGACAAATCCATTCCGAAAAATGTAACACCGCCACCCTTTTAGCACGCCCACCCCCATTTTGTCCCTAACAATCAATAAATGTTGACTTATAATGTCAAAAATTACTTTAAAACTTAGCTTAAATTAAAATTAGTCTGAAATGTGTAATTCAGACCAAATTAAGCTAATTTTAGGCATTTTTACATCAAAAGCCCCAAAATAAATCACCTCCCCACCCTGATTTCTTCCTGCCCCAACAAAATGTTGATGTTGGTGCCACTGTTCATGAGAGGTAACATTCTTGGAGAGAATGGTGTCCTTGCGCATGTCAACTTGGTCCGGATATTGAAATAACAGATGAAATTAGTCTTTATGCTTGTGGAAATCCTAGATTAACTGAGATAATTGAGATCATATTGCCCAACATCTGCAGCCTTCAAATTCATTTCTAGATTTAAAAAATTGGATTTGTGTTCTTCATAGTGAAACACCTGATGTGTTCTTAAAAACTTAGGATCAAATTAAAACAGGGTTGGTTTAAAGGGGCATTGAGAGATACGTATGGGAATGCGCCCTCAATTATCCTGGAAATCAGTTTTTTGCATCAAAGTAATACTTAAGCATATACTAACTACCATCTGAAACGGTTTACCAACATTCGCCATTTATCATATAAAATTTCATGATATAAAATGTCATGATTTTCTTAATGATCATATCGAAACTAGGTGCTGAATTCGGAAGTTATGTGATCGTTTTACAATACATGCGTACTTTCGCGGCAAATCTCAACCCGGAAGCGCCGTTATTTTTTTATTTTGCATGAAGGCGATGTCGGAATTGTATGACATTTTGTATTTGGGCTATGTTGATGATTATCTTCATGTTATTTGCTCATTTAGTATATTGATTCATCTTTCAATGCCCCTTTAAAATCTGAGTGAAAGAATGTTTTATTTTAAAAGAATGCAAAGAAGATTTTTTGAGCATCGCCAATATGCCTCACTTCAAACGCATGACCAGTGGTTTTCTGTATCCAGTGTCTACTGGTTTTCATTGATATTACATTGGAATGGAAGGCTTAAACTTTGCTAATCAATGGTCCTTAAGTTGATTTTATTTCAGTCCAGTTCTCTGTTATTTTTCTTAAAGACCCTCTATTTATTGAATAACACATAATTCAAAGTTTTCTTTAGCACATGCCAAGGCAACTAAAAAACCACCCTGTTCTACGGGCAAATAGACCTCTCAGGTTGTATTGGTTGGTTGGGCCTTTATTTTACTTTTTGTTTTTTTTCCCTTCAGAATAACAGTTAAAATCCCCCAAATCAGTAAACATTTTGCCGCTAATTTTTGACAAGCAAAACAAAAAATTGAGTCAGTATTCATTTGCAGGTAAACATTTTTTCACTGATTTCTAAGAAAATGGGCTGGTTTGGCCCGGAGAATAGTGTTTTTTTGTGGTTGTCGCCTCAGTTCATTCTATGAAGAAAGCCCTGCCGGCACAGAGGTGATGCAAAGCATGGTGTATTGCACAAGAAATCTTCATAAAAGAGAACGTAAACAAGAAAAGTACACAGCAGAAGTATCATATATAAAATAATATATTTTTAATATCACATCAGTATTTCCACTTATTTACATCCATATTATATTGAAAATTAAGAAAAAGAAATGTTGTTAATTGTCTTACTTTTGCAAAGACATAGATACCGTTTATGTCTTGTGTCTTGCTTGAAGGCTGAATACAAGTCTCTGGTCAGTGGTGTAACTAGGGGATGGCACGTGCCATGGGCGTAGCTTGAAGGGATGGTGTTGCAACTTAAAGGGAGGGGTACCACTTGAAGGGAGGGGTACCATTTGAAGGGAGTGGGCGCCACTGAGCCGTTTCAAAACAAAATTATGGCCGAGCACATCATCGATCATCAGTAAAAGCTAGGAAGGTGCTACTGTAATTGCTACTGTAATTGACTACTTGTAGTACCATATAATATTAAGCGATATAAAGAGCTTGAGCTGATATTATGGTAAAGTTATCTAACAGGTGGGCGTTAAAAATTGGACAGAGGCGCAATTTCAGTGCTTGCCACAGGCACTATTTTCAATAGCTACACCACTTCCTCTGGTGATTGCTCTTGCTTACCCATGTGAAGATGATGTCTATCCAAGACCTTGGGATTATATCAAGATAGGAATTTCATATCCAAAGATGGGCTTCAGGGTTTGAAATGATATGAGAATCCACCAGTAGAGTTGCGTAAAAACAAGTTTCTCAAGACACTGCAACCCAATTTTGAAATCAAGAAAAAATTACGGATTCTCTTCAAATTCTTTGCAAGAGTCTAAACAGATTCTCACAATATTTGACAAGAACTTAAAACCCTGAAATAACATCCTATATAATTAATAGATTAGATTAGCTCCAAATTGGCGAGCATCCTTACCAACCTATAGTTAATAGATTAGCTCCAAATTGGTGAGCATCCTTACTGTAACAGCAGCAGATTAATACAGAAGGACATGGGCGCACATGATGGCAACAAGCACACTTAGACTGGGTACCCACACCCCTCTATTTGGCTGCCATCTTTAAAAGTGGCGGGCCAAATTGAGGGACTTCACAATTTTTCCAATCACATATTTCTGTTATTTCATGATTTGTTCATATCACATTGCATAATATCAATAGAATAAGCTGATGTGTTCATCTTTCTAATACAGGTTGTTCCAGAATGATTATACTGTGTTCGGAAAATATTAACCCTTTGAACCCGGAGTTATTATAAGGGTTCGGTACACCCACCCTGACTTCTCCGGGGGTAAAATGCTAAATATAGTACACCTATATCATCGGTAATATATGTTACCGATGAGAGAGGGCAGTATGCCATTGTACTACACGTATAACTTAACCTATTTATAACATAAAAACGCCCATTTTTATCGCCAAAATTGCCAATCATGACCGTAAAACAATGCATCCATGTCTACGTCTACCTGAGAATCATCTACGCCATATTGGGTTGCATATTCATCCAATTTCGCGCTATTTTTGACTGTTTTCTTCAGCTAAATGACATCAAAACACAACGAAAACCTTGCGAGACAATGTATTTCACATCGGGTGAACATCACATGTCTTTCAAATCACATGACCACTCAGTCATATGATCAATGTGTCACCTGTCTGCTCAGGTCGATTTATCGACCTAAATCGACCTATCGGGTTATACGACGTTCTCCGATAGGTCGATAAATCGACCTATCGGGTTCAAAGGGTTAAAAATATTAATAAAAAAAACAAGTTTATTTTGTAGCAGAATTGTTTTACTGAAACAAAAACACCAACAAAATAATGACATGAACACTATTTTAGTAAAGTTTTGTTGTTGTTGCACTGTAGGGCTGTATATGCGATTGAAAACAATTACTAACGTGACATAAGACCATTCAAGTTAGCACAGATTATAAGCAGGTATTTGACGTATGTTCTCTTGTGATTAAAGACAACTTCTGACACTGTCAAGTAAATTTTGAGTCTATCTCTGGAATATGTCACATTTGTTACACTGACGTCACATTCGTACGTCAAGTGGAATGGAGTATAACTTCAATGCCATGATCAAACACAAAAATTGAACATAAAATGCAAATATGTTTCACCTATATGTTTGTTCAAACCAGGTGTTATTTACTGTACGTTGTGTTGCATTTTTTGCATTACCATAACATATTCAACTGCCATTGTGGCAGGCTGCAATGCACCGGGTTAACACAGATGTTCTCCTGGCTTACATCGTGTCCGGTGACCTGTGTTGACCCGCCGTGACCTGTGGTGAATTACAGTAAACTGCAGCTGAAATATGGCTACAGCACTACATTGCACAGTAAACAACGCATTGTATAAATGAGCCTTAGGCGACAACAAAACACACCTGTTCTCCGGGCAACAGACCTCTCGGGTCAAAATTATTGCAAACATTTTGGTGAATTTTCATCAATTTTCAATTTTTTTTTAAAAATTCAAAAAATGTGAAAATTCAAAAAATCTCAAATGTTTAAAAACTTTTAAATATGATTAATTGTTGTTAAACGTTGGTTATGAGCCCGTAGAACAGGTGCTTTTTCGTCGCCTTATGACTGATATAACAGTGTGACATCACTACTCACCAATTTCAATGGAGCACATATTTTTCAAGATATCTAAAGTCACTTATCCAAAAGACTCAACTTGAATCACTTTTCATAAAAGCTGACTTTACTCAACTTGAGTGTGGATCTTAACTTATTTGAAAAAGTTTAGCCTGACTTAAATTTCATTAGACCTATACCACTTAAAAAAGTAACCTGACCATGAATTATTCAGTATGACTTGATATGACCTGAATAAAATCAATGAATAGACTTAGGCTTAGCATTGAATTGATATACCTTGATTTATTAGAGTGACTCGACTACAAAAATTTGAAAAAGACTGAACTTGTTTTATGATTTGGTCAAGACAATGACATCCAATGGTGGGGCAATACCGTAAGTAATTGACATATTTGAATGACTTGACTACAGAAAATTTGAAAAAGACTTGAACTTGTTTTGTTATTTGGTCAAGACAATGACAATGCAGTGTAGCATCATTTTCTGAGAAAGTGTGGGCTTTATCCATCCAAAGGTGGGGTAATATCGTAAGGTGGGTTTAGTAATTGACTTATTTGAATGACTTGACTACAGAAATTTGAAAACAATCTTGACTTGTTTGTGATTTGGTCAAGACAATGTGTGGGCTTTATCCATCCAAAGGTGGGGTAATATCGTAAGGTGGGTTTAGTAATTGACTTATTTGAATGACTTGACTACAGAAAATTTGAAAACAATCTTGACTTGTTTTGTGATTTGGTCAAGACAATGACAATACAGTGAAGCTTTTTTTTCCTGAGAAAGTGTGGGCTTTATCGATGGGGTAATACTGTACGGTGGGCTTAGTAATAGTTTAGAAAAAACCAGATCAGCCGGTAGGAATTATGGTATTTGTTGCCTTAATATTGCGGTTTCTGTGCTTTAAATAGTTTCAGCAGCATATCGGCTGCTATGCCGGGGGTCAGCACACCGCTGACAACCTGACTTTCTACATTGCTGATATGCTGGCTCACGTCCGGATGATGACGGAAGATCTCCATTATATTATCCTGAATATAGTTCCACATCCATATCCTCTGCTGTCTGCTTCTCTTTTGCTGGAAGATGTTGTGTTCGATCATTGTGCTACGATAATCCTGCATGGTGCCCCAGGCTTCGGGAAGACCTTCCTTGGTCAATGAGGACACTTTCATAACCTGGAAAAGTAAAAACAAAAACCAATACTCAGTACCAGCCCATTCTTTGTTGAATAATGGCTCTGATGTAAATTGCCTCCTTCATCCCACTCTTCAACCAACGATGACCCCTATCCAAGATTCACTTGATCAAAATCCATTTGATATCCCGTTTAGGACATAAATGATTAAAGGAGCGGTTTATAGTATACAGTCCTCAAAAATAGTGACTTACCAGGTAATAGAGGGAAATTTATTCATGCCTCAAAATCTGTTTTCCTCTGCATTTTCATGAGATATTTTGTGCTTTTTTTGAACTTTGCATCTGAATCTTTACAATTTGTTAGCTTATTTGAGAAGGAAATGTAATTAAAGGTGTGCTTTCACAAAAACATAAACCCACTTAGACCAGGTCTAACTTTAGACCCTTTTGTGCATACGGACCTAAATAGCTAACAAGCATTTTGACAAATAGGGATGTATTTGTTCATCCTGTTTCACACTGAGGGATGGTGAAATACTAAAAGAAGTAATCTTAAGTCATATTTACTTTTGGCAACCAGAACTGTGAGCGCTTACGCATCAACTTGAGGGCGCTTGTGTACTCGGCTCTTATGCGACGAGCTGGAATCAAAAGTTCTCCATCTGACTTATTAACCAGGATAAGATCAGCCATTTCCATTATTCCTTTCTTCAATCCTTGGAGTTCATCTCCGCCAGCGGGCGGTATGACCAGCACAAACATATCGACCATGTCGGCAACGGCATATTCAGACTGACCTACACCTACAGATGTATAGAGAAAAGATATTTAAGACAGAAATCCAATACATATGGGAGTTCGTCTCTGCCAGCTTGTGGTATGACCATCTCAATCATCTCTACCATATTAGCAATGGCAACCTAATATGAAGTACATATAATGATAATATATTGCAGTTGTGCATACAAATTGTATGTAAGACTAATAAAGTCGACCCTCCTTGAAAACTTATACTATCAGTGGGTTCCAATACTTGTTGAGAGGCATACTTATTTTGATATTTCATGCCCAGGAATAATATCTCACTTTGACAAACAAGTGCTAAAATAACTCCTTGGCATTCCCCCTCCATAGGATGGAAACCTCATATTTTGTAGCTACAGATACACTACAGGGTGTCTCAAAACAAATTACAATGCACCATTAGGCGATTATAACTTCCTTATTAAGTATCTGAATTTTACAATTCAAACGGTAAAATGAAGCCACATTAGTTTTCTACAATTGGAAGAAAACAGCGTTTGATTTTGTTAAGTAATTACGGCGATATCTATGATTACGTAAAAGTAGTCACGGAACACTTCCATCCAAGTTTGCATATTTTGACAGATTTTCACTTGCGTGGCTGGTTACTTACTCATTAATGTTCAATAAGCCAGCACTGTTTAATACTATGATAAAAAGTTCAATTTGTGATCTAAGAATACTGAATAATCGATCATTTATAACACTTATAACACCCAGAAACCCAAAAACAATACAACTCATTGTAAGGAGAGAGATATGACCATACTCTTTTGATGTAAACAAAACATTTATTTTGTTTTCAATTGCGATACTAATAATTTAAACATCATGCGCAAAATTGGCGATATGATTTCAGCCTTCAAGTTGAAAATATGAAAACTAGAAGCTTGATAAGTTGTATGCGCGATGTTATTAGTTCTTGAACTTGGTTTAATGACGACAATGTTCATATTTACTAAAATTACTATAATTTTGTTTCCAATTGTTATAAAAAGATTGAACTTATCGTACAAATTTTAAATGTTACTGTTCTTAAAAATAAAATGTGATGAAAATAATCTAGACAACTTTTATTTTATATTTTATGTTAAAATTTGGTCTCATCTGGCATATTATTTGGTGTAAAATAAAATCTTGAACCATAAAACATGCTAATCCATGTCATTTTGTAGAGAAGTATATTGATTTCATGTATGTGCTGTCTGAATCACTCAATATGAGCAAACTTGGATGAAAGTGTTCCCAGATTAATGTTACGTAATTGCTCATTTCTTTGGAATTACTGAACTGAATCACATCCGGTTTTCTTTAAAGAATCGCAAACTAGTTTGCCTTTATTTTGTCGTTTGAGTTGTTCTATTCTGACACCTATTCAAAAAGTTACAATCCTCTAAAGGTGCGTTGTAATTTTTTTGAGACACCCTGTATTTATGCTGCCATAACATCCATTTGGCTTTTCCCACAGAACAACTTTAGACTCAATTACCTATAGTTTCTACTAAGATGACATCATAACCAGTAGCTTCACATACAACAATGGCTTCGGTAGTACTGCGAGTGACGCCCCCTAGAGTTCCACATGAAGGTGAGGCCCTGATATATGCATTTGGGTCACGTGACAACTCATGCATCCGAGTCTTGTCTCCTAACAGAGAACCTGTGATGAAGATTGTAATCAATGAAAAGAGAAATTACTTAACCACCTAGGAAATACCTGCCTATCTATCGGTGTTTCTGATAGGTCAATTACAAGATACTCATTGGAATAACCAATTACGTAGGGTGCAGCTTTTAAACTATTTCACCCAGATCTTTACCAGCGATACAATTATTCTAAAAATGCCTCTCATTGGTGCAATAAATCCTGTATCCATCTTTCTGACCAATCGGTAGGTAGTTCAGGGGGTTAATAAGGATTGAGCTGAGAGAAAGCAATATCAACAGAATCAACAAAGAAACCAGGCTATTGAAAAACAATTGGTCTGAGAGTCTGTTATATGAAGAGAAAAAGATGCTCACATTTGCTTACTTAACCCTTTGAACCCGACGAGCCGCCAGACCGGCTTACGCATATGCCCGGTGAGACGGTGTAACGGCTTACAGGTATGTATGCAATCAACCATATGAGACGGACTATAGGCTCAGTGTAGGATGTCCAAATTGGTTTGATTACATAGATAAGACTACTGCGCATCTAAAAATTACCGGGTCAAAGTTCAGAGGCTTGTTGTTATCAATTGACGAGTGTTTCTATCAGCGCATTTTGCTTGCTGTTTTTCCGTGTCTTTTCGCATCAAAATTACATTAAAATGTGGCGTGTTTTGGACATGATGGACGATAGTGATACTGCTTAGGATTTGTTTAGATGATAGTTCTGGCATTTCAGATGATTTTGAGACCCGGGCATTGAATGGGCATTGATGGAAGTCGTAAGCTTTTCATGTATTTGCGGTAATGTATCAGTATCAGTATCAGTATCAGTATCAGTGTACGGGTGGGTTTTGGGGTCCAAAATATCGCCATTTTTATTTATTTTTGTCCTGAAAGCACAATCCAAGTAAACTGTTATTGTTTTTATATGATTGTATAATATTACAGATGATTCGGAACAAGTGTAGTATTGTTTTATCCATTTCCTGCAAAAATCAATATTTTGTGCGTTACCCCCGGAATGGCCAGGGTCAGCGGTACACATTGCCTGGCGCGGTCACTGTCAGGGTTCAAAGGGTTAAGTATATATACTGCCACGTGATATTGTTAGAAGACTAGAATGACTAAGTTCAGGGCAACAATTTGTTAATCCTATAATTCATAATTATGGGAAGCAGATTTAAAAAATAACATCGAGTAATAAGGTTTAACATAAATCAATATTCCTGAAGAATTTATTTTTTTACCAATTGTAACAGTAGTTACATACATGTATATAGACATCCAGTAGGGATGGCAAATTATATCCTTAAAAATGTGTACCTTAAAGGTTTCGTTGACTTTGACCTGACCGACAACATGGAACGCAATCTAGAATAAAATCCATCCCCTTATCCATCACCATAACTAATTTACCTCCGCTATATGAAGATGATGGGTCCACCGCTAATACCGCCACCTTGTGTCCAGATGCAGTTAGTTGTTTACCTAAGGATTCTATCAATGTTGATTTGCCAGCACCTGGAGGACCGGTCAAACCTGAAAATAAAATAACAACAAAAATGATTTGTAACAGAAGAATAAACTCAACAGGAGGACTGTAGTTGTTATTAAATTTGGTCAATTTGATCATTATCTCCATTGTCTCCTAATTGTATTGGTAGTTAGAAATTTTTATTCAAAGCCCCTCTTTATCAGTGATAGTATTCTTACTTTCCTTATAAATCACACATTTATGAGTTGAAAGGCTTTTAAGTTACACTCTCTCTGCAGACTAATTAATTCCCCAAAATAAGCTCCAATCAAATGTTGACCAATTGTTGCAATTACATGTACCGTAGTTGCTGTTCCTTTTATTTCAACAATTCATATTTTGATGCAGTTAGAGATACGGCAACTAAAAAACCAAACCTGTTCTACTGGCAAATGGACCTCTAAGGTAGGGTCGGTCTGTTGGGGCAGGGTTTTTTCCCCAAAGATTTCAGGAATCTCAAGAATTTCAACATCAAAAATAAAAATAAAAATAAAATCTTCCCAAAAAAAATCTTTAAAATAAATTCAAAATTCAAAAAGAAAGTGGTCAGTCAGGCCTGTAGAACAGGATTGTTTGTGTCGCCTAATACTGTTATATTGTATACCTATCCTGAATGACTTTGGCACTCCTTTGTTGCGTTTCTCCTCGTGTTTTAGATGCGATAACACACCCGTCAACAGCAACCTTGCTTGAGTCTTCCTCTTGTCTAACTTTGATTCCACCAGTGTTATAGACTGTGCCAATGAGGCACGATTCCCTAATAATAAACCATCGTAAAGCTGCTGCACTCGCTGGTCTTCGCATTTAAAGGTCTTTGTCCCTGTACTTGATTTACTAGAATATTTTCTTACAGTGGCTGTGTGTAAACATTGAGAAGATGATGATGCTGCACTGTATTGAAGAAATCTGCATTTTGATGGGGTTTTTGTTGATACAATGCATCGTTTCATCATTGTGGATACACTGTGAAAGTTTACACTGTGACAGTTTGTAAAAGCACATTGATTTCTTTCCAATAATGTTTTCATCCTTGGTTTAATAAGTCTATTACACCACTGAGCCTGTTTTGGCCCGGTTCCTAGTACTAGTGTATTCATTCCGGAGATTTTTTTCAAAATTGCAGGCCCCTTGCAGGTTTTTCTGTAGAATAAAAACAATATGAAGATTCAATTATTTAGAAATCAGCATTTGATCTAATTTAAAAGCAGTACGGTATATTAATTTTGAAAATCAAACAAATTTTCAACTTTGTCAAATATTCTTCTCATTCCACATAGCCACATGATTTACCTTGGGAGTGACTATAATATATTGAATCCAACATACATTTATAAAAATGGTTGCTATAGACTAAACGGACAACACTGTTTTAAGCATGATTTTGTATCTATACATACATTTGTGTCATGACTCATTTACTCCCAAGGGATGGAGTCCCAATAACTCACCGAGATATACATGTACCAACAACATTGAAATGATGAACTCTATGTATACTAACCAAAACTAGTTGGTAGTGCCCCCCTGATCACAGGCCTGTCCCGCTCATCATGCCCCCCCCCCCCCCCCCAAAAAAAATGAAGACACTAGTTGGCTGTACATTTTTATTTAAGGGTTGAGTTTCGTGCTGTTGAAGGAGATGCGTTCACCAGCTCGGTGCTTCCGCTTTGACGAAGGTGATATGAAAAAGGCATCTCATGCAATTGAGCTTCGCGATGTCGAAGTTGATGCAGTTTTAAAATGGTTGAGCTTCAAAAATGATAGAAAATGGTAGGGTATTCTAAAGTTTAGCCCATGGTTTATTTCGTACGGGACGTCTAGCAAGATTACAGATAGCCATAGCCAGCCAATATTAATTTATTATACATACATAACATTTAGATTCTTTAGTACATAGGTTACAATACAATACCACTGCATGTCTTCAATGGGGACCTTTAAAGAACGACCCATACACTTACACAGTGAGGATTTCTTATTTTAAAGCTTACCCGGTTACAATACTAGCCTACATGTACATAGTACATGCTTGTAGATTACTATAATATTGTAGACTATCTATAGTTCAGTCAGTTCCAAATTGGTGAAACCTGTTTACAGCAGCGAATGAATTCATAAGACTACTTTGTAAGAGTGTAGCACGCAAAACGAAATATGGCGTACATGCCAAAATCGCTTATACACTTGGATTACTTTTGCGCGCGTATATATAAAAAATATTTCTCTATTTATTTTAGAAGATAATTAAAGTCTACAGAGAGTCCAATTGGTCCAAGAGTCTAGTAGATTGTCGGACAACTCGGCCTTCGAGACAACTCGGCCAAGACAACTCTGCTTTTGAAACAACTCGGCCACTAGACAACAAAACATCTCGCTGACATTAATTTTTGTTCAATGTTAAATTGTACTCGCAAATTAACTTATTTAATTAATCTATTATAATTAAAATACTGTATCACTTAAAAGGACACTAAGGGATGTGTTGGAGGCTGCGCCCTCAATTATGATAAAAACTGGGATTGGTATATTCTTGCAATTGTATTACATGTATGAACTTACATTACACCTATATAAGGATTAGGAAAAATCAGCCCTCTTTGTACAACAAAATGTCAATTTAAAAATGCTGATCGAGCCGCGATCAGCATTTTACGTCAGACAGTGTCTCCCTGCAGCACGCGTGATACATAACGTGAACCATATTTACATGGAGGGCGTTTTAAAAAAAAGGTTCAATAAATAACTATGGTATTGTTTTAATCAAGTTTTGCTGTGTTTTTTGGAAAGTAGAAACAACACTAATGGCCCGGACTAATGGTAGTTTTTAATGTTCATCTTGAATTCTGAAGTAAATTAATTTATAAAACAAATCTTCAACACTACTTTGTGTCCTTTTTTAAAGACCGTATCACTTGTTGACGAATTTTTAAAATTCACTAAGCAAAATATTATCATCACTGACTAGTGACTATACATACAATGATCCCGGGCACTGATCATTAATTAGTTAATGACTCACTATACATACACTGATCCTGGGCACTGATCATTATAGTTAGTTAATTTGTCTAATAAGTTATAACATTTATGATTTAACAAAAATGAATCATATTGAATGTATGTGTGCGAGATGTTTCATTATCTAGTAGTGGCCGAGTCGTTTCATTGGCCGAGTTGTCTAACGGTCGAGTTGTGTGGGAGGTGGAATTTCGGAGGCCGAGTTATCTCGATCTCGTAGGCCAAGTTGTCTTGTTGGAGGCCGAGTTGTTTTGTGGCCGAGTTGTCTCGGAGGCCGAATTGTCCTGACACCGTCTTAAGACTTAGTCCAGTGACCAGTCTACTACTACTGCGATAGTGGTAGAGATCGCATATTTTTGGCGGCGAACCATCTAGCTTGCTGAAAAAAACACGCATCCTAGGTACAACAGCGCCCTCTACGATAGGGGTAGAGTTCGCGCAAAATAGGGGTTGAGTTCGCAAATTCTACACGGGTCGGTTGGTAGACCGTATCGCGCCTGCGGCGGGCTCATCTAAATTGGACCTAACTTAAATCGGTTCGTAACAAGCCGGGTTTAGTCGCCTCGGCCGCAGTCGGCCTGCGGCTCCTTTTCTTACTAGCGCCTAGCGGCGGGCTATCCGCGTACGGTGCCTTCGGCCCCGCTTGACACTGTGAGCACGGAACAGAATCAAGTAAAGTGAAGATTTATTTACAAATAATATTGTTTGTATAGTGTATACGGTACTTGTTGTTGTAGTGTATTTTTGAGGTATCGACCGTGCTGTATTGTGGGAGTTACTAATTTTCAGCAGCCAGGTACCCTTTTTCAGATCGCTCGCGATCTAAACCCTTTTGGCACTACTACTAGACTACTAGAACTAGTACTAGTCTAGTTGTCATCATCATGGTTATTTTTATAGTTAGTAGTTTTTAATTTTTAAAGCTTTTATGGCGATGATTGGGGCTACTTTTCCCCCGATCATCTTCAGTCTTATCTGTTGCAAAGGACTCATTGTAGTCCGGGCTTACAGTGGATATACTGGCCTAATGTTTTAAGACTTAAAATCACTTTTATAAGCAAATACCAGTTAAGCTTACTCGTTAGACGGTTCTGAACCTTGGAGAAAATGGACTACAAGCTGTTTGTAAGTTTGAACTTTGACCTTATTGTTGTCATTGTTTCTAGCCAATTTTCACAAAATATCTATAAATACATTTTTCAGGTTATTATCTATACCCATTTTTAACCTCGACTTTAAGTTAAAAGTTTCATAAACCTTTTAACATTTAATACATATGTTGAGATGACTAAAGTTACCTTAAACGATGCCTTATTTTAGGATAATTTCTGATATAAAAACACTATATTGATTGATTGATTGATACATTACCGACACAACATTCATTCTTCTCCTGGATTCTTTTCTGACTCATTCACAGTGAAAGAAGGTATTATAAATTTAAAGAACTACGTGCAATTATTCTGTGGAGTAATTCAATGAATGAGACTGAGTTTAATAGTACTACTACTACCGGTACTGGTTTTAATTTCTTGCAAAAAGCCTAAAATTGGCTAAATTTATAATTTTACATGATTATTGTGATTGATAATGATTATTAATTTTAAATTTATTATTACGAACTGGCTATTCCCAGTACGATACTGCGAATTATAACAGTTTGTCTACTATTCGCAGTACGGTTCATAGCCAATCACAAATCAGTTACCCGGAAAATACCCGGATGTCGTTTGGTCTATCCCTCAAGCTTTCACTTAGTTATTAAAATTTGCTAATATACAATGCTTTGGACACTGGCACTTCAGAGAAATGAAAGTTTATTTGACTTTTACTTAAATACTGACTTCTTCTCACCCACTTCCAATTGCATTCGTTAGTGATGGTGACAAGGGAGACTTTTATTGATGTATTGATGTAATTCCAGAAGTTTGTTTTTCTGCAATTGATTAAAATATTTACTCTATCCAGAATCCGGAACATTTTTGTTTTATATTTTGCACAAGCTTTGCCAATCAATTTGTTGTCCATACTAATGTTAGGCCAACATTAAACTGGTTTGGTTGCCCTCCCTCGCCAACTTTTTGGGAACTGAGTTTACCCCTCTCAACTACTAACCTAAGACCCTAACTTTGTTAAAGCCAAAATCTATTCTAATGACATTTAAGAGGGGCCTTAGGTAAGTAGTTCAACTACTATGAGACCCTAACTCTTTTGGCACCAACATCGATTCTAATGACATTTAAGAGGGGTCTTGTTAGTAGTTTACCCCCTCCCTCTCAACTACTTACCTGAGACACTAACTCTCTTGGCACCATAATCAATTCTAAATGACATTTAAGAGGGGTCTTGTTAGTAGTTTACCCTCCCCCCTCTCAACTATACTAACCTGATACACTTACTCTTATGGCACCAAAATCAATTCTAATTACATTTAAGAGGAGGGTCTTAAATAGTAGTTTACCCCCCCCCCCCCAACTAACATAAGACCCTAACTTTTTTGGCGCCAAAATCGATTAGGTTACCGTTATAGTAGTTTATACCCTCTCTCAACTACAACCTTTTTTGCGCCAAAATGGATTTGAATGACATTTGATACCCAAAATAGAGTCTCTGTTCTGACTTATTTCATTAAAAAACACACTTTTATGTACACATTTATAGTTTAAAAGTTACAATGCTTGATAAATTTGGCGCCAAAAAGGATTGACACTTCCCTTATTTAATAATAGGGGACATTAAAAACGTTAATAAAGTCATTTTAAACTGTTCCAGTCGTACTGCGAATAAGCTGGCGACCCCATCTTATTCGCAGTATCGTTACTGCGAATAAGCTGGCAACCCCATCTTATCCGCAGTATCGTACTGCGAATAAGCTATCATCCCCTCTTATCCGCAGTATCGTACTGCGAATAAGCTGGCCAACCCTTCTTATCCGCAGTATCGTACTGCGAATAAGCTGGCAACCCCTTCTTATCCGCAGTATCGTACTGCGAATAGACCCTTCCTTATTATTATTATTAATAACAACTGTCAACATTGAACATTTGTCAACGAATAATAAAAGTTAATTTTAAAGTCTTGAATTGAATATTGAATATAATTTTGAGATTAATAACAACATAAACTTTACAAAAGTGGAAATGTTATGATTTATTTTGGCAATGTCATCCTGATTTATGCCCATGCTCATTAATACACGGTTTATTCCGTATGGGACGTCTAGCAAGTTATAGCCTTTATTTTCATGCTCGAACCAGCTAGGGTAGGTCTGCTAGGGCAGCCTACCGAGAAAATAACACACAAATAATTTCTTTTGCATGCATGTATGTGTATCAAATAATCAATGTAGGTCTATGCATAGGCCTAAGGTTTATTGCGAATAGGTAAAAATCAATTGATTATCCTTTTCTGATGCATTGTGGGAGAGAAAAGGGACCAAATTTGCCCCATTTTCTCTCCCACAATGCATCAGAAAACAATCGATTGATTTTTACCTATTCGCGATAAGGCTTATTGTGCTGAAGCTACAAATCGGAAATTAAAAACACAGTGCTCGAAATGCATGTGCTGAAGCTACAATTGCGAATTTAAAAACACAGCGCACGAAAATACCCCAGTAGTGTTTGCACTGCTAGGCTTTTGACAATACCCACTCCATGACTCTCATCTACATGTAGTCTCCACCAATTACATGTTTATAATATTAAAATCAGTTTAACAATTATTTTCTTGACCGGAGCGTCACGCATTCATTCGAATACTGAACAAAAAATACACAGTGTCATGATGCACTGCGGTTATGTACCAGTGGCTAGCTACGAAATAGAGAATAGACAGTTCACGTCGTAATTGTTTCAAAACACAAAAATGTATAGTTAAATTTAAGTTTACCTTACTTATAGCCCAGACCCAAGTAACTTCAGGGCCTATTGCTAATTGCTTATAGCCAGGGAATCATAACCAGTGGCATACAATGTAGGACATGTTGGACTCTTGTTCGAAATGATTGAGAAATGATTTCAAACGCTTGTTTGCTATCCGCAGGGCTAGGATTATACAGATAAGGCTAATGAAAGTGAATTGTTAGTTTCCCGTCACATTTTTTGGGGTCAGTGAGTAGGCGACTATTTCATTATTCGTTATTCATTATTTTTGAAACATTCATTTTTTTAATAATATGTGCCCAAATACGTGTAGCGTATAGAACCAAGAGTGTATAATTGTGAATAGGGGCATAAATATGTCCTTATTACTACAATAAATAAATAAATTCCAGACCATTTTGCATACAAAGTCTTGTTTATTATAAAAGTGTCTTCCTCTTAATGCTTTTCAGAAGATTTTTCATAACACACACATATACCCACCACCCATACCCACCACCCATACCCACCAACCATCTTAACAAACTCAGAAGTTCAAATCATAATGATACGATTATGGCTTCGAAAAGTGCCTCGAAATCGCTAAAATGAAAAAAAGATTGTCATATGGACGGGTTGGTAGTCGAGTATTCGATTTGCATCGTATTTGTACTTATTTATTGATGAAATACGATATAATTGTAGTCAAACTTGGCTTATTTTTTCTAAACAAACAAATAATGAAATATTTACCAAATGAAATATTCACGCAGGGACCAAAATGTGAGTCGGTCGGGCGACGGGAAACTAACAATTCACTTTCATTAGCCTAACCCCAGAGCTTTCAAAAAGTCTCAATATGAGAGGTGAATATTTCCAATTGGGGTTTTTGCTACCCCTGCATGTAGATCAGGCACAGTTACTTGTTGATCGAGTTGAGTTGATATGATTTAATCAGAAGTATTCGCCCCAACATCTGCCCGCTTTCCCCTAAATTTTACATTTATTGAATTATCGGTACACGTTTTCCTGATTAGGCGTTTTTAGTTTTATCGTTAAGTGAATCCTGCAATTTCATTGGTTGACACATTTGAAATCTGATCCATATCGTGTTAACACAAAAACCTAAACACACAATAGAATCCATAGCATTGATTTATCGCGTTTACAAGCATTATGCGTTTATGATCGGTAAGATGTTACACGTAAAGCAATCGCATTGTGTCTGTGTATTAAGAGTTTGTTAAAATCCACAATATTTTGGGGGGTTGCTGCGCTGGTTTGAAGTTGATTATAAAACACCAATAGACGTTGCTTTTGATAATAAACTTGTGTTAAATTAAATGCCATTCTTTTTTCGAAGATATTGCATGCCAAACCTTAGGTATTTTCTGTATTGTGTGAACATGGATAACTATAAAAGTGTCATAAGTGCTGTGCATGTGTGAGAACATGAAGAATTTGAGTGTTTTGAAGTATGTTTAGCCCTTATAAGTTATATGAGGAATGTCCAATGTATAGTAGTTATAGGCCTCTTACAGTTTGTTTGTATGAATTTTTATGTTTGCATAAAGTCAAAATTGTTTAAAACTGAAAGAATTGGTTGTATGTTTAATATTTGGCCTATAGATTACTTTCACTACATGTAGGCTATAGATATCTTTGTTCATTGCAAATGATTTGTAATTTGTTTGTAGAGATTGATTGAGAATGAATGGTAACCCAAAGGATCATATTCGTGTGAATTTGCCTGGATACGAACAACCACCGCCATGGGTACCACAATCAGAGGTATGTACCATACTTGGGTGATGCTTTTTATAGTCACTGCCATATAATGCTATGGATGAAATTCAATCATGATCTGTTGCTCACGGGACTGCATCCATGCATGTAATGCACGACTACGCACAAATAACTATATACATGCATGCACATGGTGATTTCAAGTTTGACCAAAAGAGGGAATACACTTCACCCATGCGTGCCCGTAGCAAAAGATTGTTTTTCCCGTAGTATTGGTTATTCAGATCAATTTAATGCACCACCTTCTTTACAATTGTTACTGTTCAAAGAATGAGCAATACATTTGGGGGGTTAACAAGTATCCATCAACATGTGAGTTGGTCACAGATTAAGATATCTGTGGTGATGGTCTTTTTAAAATTCTGAAACAGACTTTAGCTCAGTAGCGTAGCTGAGGGGGGGGGGGGGGGGGGGGGGGGTGGGGGTGGGAAATCGGGAAGGCAGCTGAAAATCGGGAAGGCAAAGAAAGGGATAGAAAGGGAGAAGAGGAGACAAAAAGGGAAGGAAAGGAAACGGACAGAAAGGAGAAAGGAAGACAGGCAAATTAGTTAAAAATCACAGTTTTTCAGGCCGGAGTGGGGATGCAATGCCTCTACCCCCCACCCATGCATGCATAAGTAACAGGCTTAATTCAGCATTAATTGTCAAACAAAAGATGACCACTAATTTGTATTTTTATACTGTGGTATATAGGAACATATTTTACTTTAATATCATTTAACAATGTTTAACTGATATGAAAATAAAGATAATTCAATTCCTATAATAAATGTAATATAGGAACATATTTCACTTTAATATAATTTATCAATTATGTTAACTGATATAAAAACTAAAATAATTCCTATAATAAATCAGATTTTCATCTTTCAAAACCAGATATTTGGTTTTGAAAGATGAAAATCTTAATTATTTATACCTGCAAACCTGATGAATTTATTCAGAAATTCCTATAATAAATGTAATTTTTTTGTGTGATAACTTTAATATTTCAGCGATCTGGCCACCCAGACTATGACAACAATTTGGCACAGTTTCTGCTGCGATCTGTGAAATTCAGACGGTCAAGACAATCAGAGCAGGTAAGTGATGTTTTGTTGTGTTCTAATATTTTGGAAGATATGAGGGTCATTCGATAAGTTCTACCTCCATCCTCATAACATTGCCTCATGATTATAGCTCTGAATCATAGCTACACATTGTATAAAATGACAATTGATATCCTCTTAACTTGTGTTCTAATGCAGTCAAAGCCAAAGAGAGATTTTGGACAACTTGGAATGTTACCCCTCAAAATATACTTGATTGATAGGTACGTCTTGTCTCTTATAATTGTCCAAATGATCAGCACCAAGGAGATGTTTTGCTGTTAATATCCCTTTCCATTCACGCAAAATGCACAATCAGTTTTCACTACATCTCCAGAAAAGTACAACCAGTACTCAGACCGAGATTCAAAGCTGGAATAATGAAATATAGTACCAAAGATATGAGGTAGAACTTATTGAATAACCCTCAGTATTATTTTCGACCTCATAAATATCCATGAACTAATTGAAGCCAATCAATATTATTCCTCACATCCTGGCAGTGGCTAGATTTTTCATATGGGGGAGGGGGGGGGGCAAAAAATAAAAGTAAACCAACAAGGACATTATCAGGCTTTTCAGAATTGTCATCGAGTCAGACACTTGAGAGTGGGGGAGTTGTGACATGGCCTCACCTAAACCGGTGCGAAAAATTGAGCTTGATAAACAGACAGTGCCAATCTCAACCGACACGACTCAAACATGGGGGGGGGGGGGGGGGGGGGGTTATTACCCCCTCCCCCCCCACCCCACCTCTGGCTACGTAACTGTATCCTGGTACTATTGGATCGACAGTCATCATACTTGGATCTGCAATCTTACCTTAATGATAAAGAAATCTGACTGGAACTTTTGGAAATATTTAATGAAAACTTTGATACATATTATTTTTATTCCATAGCTTGGATTCAACGTCCGTGGTGGCCGGGAACATAGATGCAATATTTATGTATCAAAGGTAAGATAGGATTAATGTGGTTTTGTGCCATGAGTTTAGGAAAGAATAATGTAGATAAGGCGGTGGGTGGGAACCTTGTTTAAGGGCCCTACCGACCCTTTTTTTTTATATAAAAAAATATATCAAAATTGTTTTGAAACATTTCTAAAATCTTCTTAAATTTATTTTGAATGATGAATTTTTTTGAGAAATTTTGAACATTTCAAAAATTGTCGAAAATTTTGAATTACAGACCACATATTATTATAGAAATTTAGTTTTCTTCAAAATTCTGTTCAATTTTGAGAATTAGTATGGTAAGAAATTTATTATAGAAAACATATTAACCAGCGTCTGAACTTCATGAGAGGGCAAACTTTAAATGTTTATGAGAATCCAAGAGTTCATTATAAAGTCACAAAGATTATCAAAAATTGATAAAATTATAAAGCATTCTCATAATTCTCATGATATGTGGTGCGAGTCCATAGATTCCAGTCAAATTCAGCTGTTTTAAATTAGTGAGAGGTCCATTTGCCCATAGAACAGGTTGTTTTCTTCATTGCCTAACCTTTTTGATTTGTTTTCCTTTGTAACTAATAGGTGATAGACGATTCTAGTGCCGATCGTGTAGGGATGAAACCAGGGGACATGATACTCAGTGTCAATGGTGTGGATTTCACACCTTTAACACATGATGAGGCAAGTATTATAGGAAATGGGTAATGTTTGCTTCAACCACCCAAACGGAATAAGCTCAGCTTAAAGGCATATTATGTGATCTTTTCCAGGGAGTGCCCTCTATTCATGATTTTGTTTAGAAAGTAGATTTTCTTACAGATTTACATTTTGGATCATAAATCATGAATATATTCCAAGTTACAGAGCGATACGATTCCTAATTACCTCAAACTCATGGTTTTAGAGAGAATTTAGAGTAAAAATAAGATGTCTGGGCAGACTCCGACAGGTTATTTTCACTCTAAAACCATGATTTTGAAGTAATTAAGAATCGTATCGCCCTGTAACTTGGAATGTATGTATGATTTATGATCAGAAATGTAAATCTGCAAGAAAATCTGCTTTCAATTTTTTTCGAGGATTGAGGGCGTTCCCTGGAAAAGATCACATAATATACCTTTAACTCTGTGTGAAAAGTGACGTCATGGTTGGAAGAACCAGATAATGTCGCATAATAACCCTAAGTTCTCCCTCAGTTCTGTCTTCTAGTGGTACGCATGTGGACTCTTTTCAAAGTTGTTGCATATTTTTTTCAAAAACATTTTGTCAGTGATTGCATTTGATATGAAAGAGACTTGGCCACATGAACTGATTTGTACCATGCGTAGAGTAAAATCAAGAGGGCTAATTGTTTCTATACCAATTGTACATTTTTGTTGTTAGACTTTTCAAAATTGTAGCTCTCCATCCGTTGAATTTGTTAATGAATTTGTACACTGAATGCTGAATCAGGGAACAAGCCATCCTGGAAGACCAGCCCTTCTTGTATGGACTACTTGAAATAAGATTTGAAATTGGACATGGAGGATGAAAACAGATGAAAACCTGGAAAGCCCTTATGATTCGGGAAAGCCTCACGACACTCCCTACGTAAAATCAGGCTCGTAACCAGGAATGCTTTTGGGGGGGGGCAAACTTTAAAAAAAAAGTACATTGGCGCGTCAGCGCCACATGTTGCATTTGTGTGACACACGGGGGTGTCTGCAGGGGGTGAGGTAATGTGGCACCAAGTTGGAATTTGTTTTGAAAATGATGGCCCATTTCATAACCATTTTTGCGCTAAGGCTCTAAACTTGGATTAATAGATCATGTATATGCCAAGTTGTATGGTTACAAGGTAGACTTTTTTTTAAAATCTTTGTGGGGTTTTTTTTTTGGGGGGGGGCATCCCCTGGTTATTGGCCTGAATAAAATAGATTGAAACTCATTGCCATGTGTTACATCTGTGACCCACAATAGGTTTATAATATAATATTCTTCTCTCTTGTCTTTTTAATAACAGGCTGTACAAATCCTGAAAACAGTAGATGAAGTAGAAATACGGCTTCAGTATTTTCCCTATGGTAAGTAGGTTGTATTTTTTACCAAAAAAAGAAAAATATGTTTATATAATTAGTCTCTTCACAAAATTTGATCTTTTTTATTTGCCACTATTTAACCCCTATAATTGTATAACCACATATTAGACACAGGGACATTAAAATACAATCCCAAAAGTACATGTTCGATCTCCTGTGCTGGCGGCTGGCGTTGCCGGATTTCCCCCAAAAGAAAAATTGACCCGTTGACCCCAGGGAGTAAGGGTTAAAGCACATTTTTTTCATGTTCCCTTAATAACCCTTACCTCCTTCCTCCTCACTACAAATCACTTCAGTGCTAGCTGCTGGTACCGCGCTCGTCTGGTCTATCTCGTGGCATGATGCGGCCCCGGATGCGGCAGGCTATCAAATGGTCAAGAAAAACTTAAGTTTTTGAGCTGACTCAGTTAGGTGTCAGACTTCCACTCAGTTCGATCCCCAGTGCTGGCGCAGCCTGGTTTCCAATTTGACCCATTTCTCTCCCTGATACTGTAAAACAAGTTAATTTCACAGCAACTTTTTTTCGCGAATTGCTAATCATCACTACTTTCGCGGTAACTTGATTTCGCAATTTTAAAATTTTCTACCACTACTTCATATTCACACACATCAATTCGCGGCAATATAATTTTTCGCGAATTTGAGCCTCTTGGAAAATTCATGAAATTAAATTGCTCACGAAATTAACTTGTTTTACAGTAGTTGTATAGTAAAAAACCTGGGGGAGTTAGGGTGAAATCTACATTCTGGGGCGGGGGGTTTAATTCACATTTATGTCATCATTTATCTCTTTTCTATATCTCTTTCTCTTTCTTACAGGGTACCAGAAGACATTTGAGCGTATTGATCCGTCACCAACTCACGAAACCAAAAGGAGATGATGAAGACCCTCCATTGAAATTATATGATGTTGCTGTGAAATTCACTTAGATATCATGCTGCCAAAGTATTTAAAGTACTTAATATTTGCTCTGTTATGTTATGTGAAGAAGTTGTGGATTTACAAAAAAGGTCTTAATTTACTTTTTATTAAAGGAATTAGAGATTTTTGAAGGGTTGTTTGTTACCATTTATGAATAGTCATGTCAAAAAGGGTCTCATAATTGGCAAAGTGTAGTTTGAAGATTTTGACAAAAATAATTTATGCCCCATTTGATGTGACTGGTTACATTTAGGATATTAAACTATAGCTTGTGAGGTTATGAGTTTTATATTTTAATAATATCTTAATTAAATGGTAAAAGATCCCTTACCATTAACTCAATTTGCCCAAAAAGTGAGTTAAGGCCTTTTGGGGTCTTAACCCTCAAAGTATGGATGTTGTTCATATGTAAGTGTGGTGCTTAAGGTGCGTTCATACTCACGACGTTGCGCGTCGGCCGACGTCGACGGATATTGGTGCGCGAGTTGAAGCAATGTCAACTTTTGTCCGTCGACGTCGACCGATACGCAACGACGCGAGTATGAACGCACCTTTAGATGGTATGATAATTATTTAATTATGGTGCATGCAATATTGACTGAAAAATTACACTAAAAAGGTTAGGGGCAACTTTATAATGCGTTTGGCATAGGTTTAAAGGACCTTGTTTTTGTATGTAAGTAGCATAATTATGATATGATGAATTGTGAAACAAAAGCTTTTGCTTATATATATCTAACAGGCCTATAATCAGTGGCGTAGCCAGAATGGCATGCGGGGAGGAAGGCAGGGTCAACCCAACCCTCTGGCCCAGCAATCTGTTGGTAAATCAGGGGGTTGTCAGTAAGACCTTTTGTAACCTGCCCGACTCTAATTTACCCCCCCCCCCCCCCCCCACCCCCCCCCCCCCCCCCCCCCCCCCCCCGGACTTAACCTTTTTTTTTTAAAGATTTTTTTAAAACAAAAAATCAACAAAAACTAACAAACAAATAAAAAAACGATCTTTGGTGCTCCTCATCAAAAAAGAATATAGTACACAGCAAATCTGACGATCGCATAAGGCATCATGATATTTTGTGACTCTGTGACGTGAGATGTTGATGTTACCCTTATTTTCAATGGCATGTTAGGCCAATACAACAATTTGTTGTCGTTGGCCTAAGTTAGTTCTGCAGATAAAAGAGATCAAATGGAGGAAAATACCAGTTATATTTAAAATCCAATCACTTTGAGGTGGGAAATGTCTTATTTTTGTGCACATGTGTCACACAAATTTTCCTCAAAGAACAGATTGTTGACGTTGTTGGCACTTCTTTGGCAAAGATGTCGAAAAGTTGTTTTTGCTCTGAATGCATTATATTCCATACACTTTGCCAGTTGAAAAACTGCCAATTTTCATCCCCCATACTTTCAAATCCTTACTACGCCACTGTCTATAGCCCATGAGTATAAAAAGAGAGCAATATTATGTATGAGCTCTATGGTGTTTGTTTGTTGCTTATAGGGAAATATATTTCAGGTATATTGGCAAATTTCATGTACAAATAAAAATAAAAATGTAAAAATTTCATGTTCTTTTGTGCAAAATTTGTATCTTTGTTGCATTTTACAGATTTGCTTTTGATGCACTGAGGAGTAATGTGTATAGTCTTGACACTCTGTGGATACAAACATGTACAATTGAGCACCTTTTTCTTTTTAAATACCCAGATATATTCCCCTACAAATTGATAAAGGCTGAAAATGAAATTGTATATTATAAAGGTATTATAAAGAACGGTTAGGGTAATATTTTCCTGAGTTATTTATGAATATTGTGAGATGCATGTGGAGTTTATTTTGTAATAGAAATGTGGCCTTTTGCCGCAAGGGGGAAAGAAATGCCCGATATTGTTTGGGATACATTGTACACATAGATATATTTAAATATATTATTTTTACCGTCACCAAATTACGTATAAAGACTTTTATGGAAAGTGCTTGTCTCTCCCCTTAAAAAAAAAAATCTAATCTCCCCATGTTATGATGTGTGTGTATTTTTATCGTTCAAAGATCTTTCATATAGATTTGCACTAGTGAATATTTTGTAAGTCCCCACTCCCCAACTCCCCACCCTTGCTTATTTTTGAGATTTTACATTTATGTCTTGTGAGATTGATCTGCATCACTTGATCCCTTTGGTTTTTTATGTTGTTTGGCAAGGTTTTTATCCTTAAAAGGTGTATTCAAGCATCTCCCTTCTCCCAATTTAGTGTTGAAAATAAGCCAACATTGTCATTTTAAGCCAAGATCAGGATTCAATGTATTTGCTAGGGATCTGAATGGAGCTTTAATTTAATTTTCAATATGATTGGATTTCTTGAAGTAGTGCATGTTAGTAACTCATGGTTATTGGGTTAAGCCTGGGCCCATATATCTGTTGAATTGACATGGCCATAGGCTTTGTGTTATGATCAATGTGATCAGTGGTGTGTAGCAAAGCCAGTGTGAGTCAGTTAACCTGGCAACCAAGGCTCAAGATAGCGGGCGCTGGGCGATTTTTATCCCTCGGTCTTCCTGCAATAGCGCCCGGTAATGCTGAAAAATTAACAACCGGGCGCTAATATTTTGTCCAAACAGCGCCCGTTGACGATCGGGAAGCTTGCCCAAGACATCGAATTTCGATTTGACAATGCTGCCACGCTGGATTATAATAAATAGTTAGCTCCCGGTAGACTGAAAGTAGCTCCCGGTTCTCAATAAATCCAATGATCCAGGCGCTACTTTTGAGAAAAAAAAGTAGCTCCCGGTAAAAAACCCTGTTATCTTGAGCCTTGCTGGCAACGGTTATATTCTAGCGTGCACTACTCCAGCGAATAGCCTGGCTGGAATATCCAGAATTGATAGTTTGAATGATGGAAGGGTTTATAAATGTGACCAATCACATAAAAAGGAGGGCTTTTTGTTGGTTCAAAATGAAAGTTGAGATTTTATTTTATGCAAATCTGAATTGTGTAAGCTTTAAAATTACACATCCCTTGATACAATTGTGGTCATTGCATACATATTTTATGTGAAATATTAGGTGGAATCTATTTCTTCTTTTCATGCTTTACTACTTTCTCAATATCTTAAAATGCATACTTACTGCTAACAAAAGCCCCCTTTTGATGTGACTGATAACAAACATTGGCACAATTTTGTCAATAATCATTTGCAATCAAAATTATTGTAGAAAGGTAACTTTAATCATTTGCAATCAAATTTGCACTCAAATTTGTTGTAGAAAGGTAACTTTCAATGTGCTTCAAATGAAAATTTGGAGAATCAAATTATCAATTCAAAATATAATCAGTGGCTATTTGTAAAATCAAAAATATATTTTACAGAATATTAAAGATTTTTAACTACCGGTATTTATTACGTATTATCCACAATTGTGTTATGTTAAAATATAGTGAGTGGATTTAAAAGTGTCCGTCCATCCATAGTATATGTTAACCCCTTCCCTTTTAACTTATTTTTAAGTACTTAGATATTTAAAATGTTGCAAGGATTTTTCTGTGTAATATTTTGTCAAAATATGCCTACGCCTCTAAATGCAGAATTGCCAACGACATCAAATGTATTGCCAAAGTTGTATTCGTTTGCTAACTGTTAACTTTAACATATTGATATTTTTTATTTTTTATTTTTTATTTTTGTATTCCTTCCGTAGATCTACAAAGTGTCCCAACTATTCGTGATATCTTTAAAATTCCAAAATATGTTTGAAAAGAAAACAACTAACCAATCTCAATCCCATTTAGTGTGCTTTTAAGTTTAATAATAAGCTTAATGATATGGTTGTATAACATCCATACTTTCTGTTCATGCATTTAAGACCTGTGAGATTAATTATTAAGAAATACACAAGAAAAAACTTACAAGTTTATATTAAATCTTTGTACCAATTTTAATGCTAATGTAAAATATAGTTCTGAACAGGGAGAATTTTATTTTACAGTTTTAAGAAGTTTTTAATAGGTAAATAAAAATGTATTAACTTTTGGGACACCCTGTATGTATGTATGAGAGATATTCACTTGTATCTATTTCTGTGTTTGTGTAAGCAACCATTGTAGAATATGAAAATTGATTTTATCACAGTAAAATCTACTTAGCAGTAAAATCTACTTAAGCAGTTAAATCTACTTAAGCAGTTAAAAGGTTTATAATTGTAACAATATTTTTGAAGAAAGCTCGTTTGATTCACAGTATCATCGTCGTTACAAAAATGAAATGCACCAAATTTGTATCTGAAATGCATGTTTTATAGACAACAGTTGTATTTGAAATATACATGCATATAACCAGTATTTATTGTTAGTTTCTACTGTAGTTAAATATCTGGGCAATTATGGTCAGTCTCTGGTCTGAAAGGGCATATTGTAACCTGAGCTGTTCAGGCTAAGAAGGACAAGGTTGGAAAAATGATTTTTTGACATCGGTTGTCATTTCAAATTAGTATTTCTTATTTAGGAAACGAAATAGGAAACGAAATAGGAAACCCTTCAGGCCCGTCCGATCCATTTTTTCTTCAGAAATTGGTGACAAAATTTACTGTGCAAATGAATACCGACACATTTTTCTTTTTTCGTTTGTCAAAAACAGCAACATTCTTGTAGATTGTTCGGATGTTTGTGTCATTTTTAAGAGGGGGGGGGGGGGGGGGGGTGAGGTAGAAAATAAAAATGCCAGATAGACCAATCCAACCGAGTTCTGCCCGCCCATAGAACAGTTTGGTTTTATTTGTGCCTTTCTGATCAAACTGCAGTCATGGAACGGTAAACAACAGGAAACTGCCATTCTCATATATCCCTGCAATGTTGAGAAATGTCAATGTCTCCAGCAGTTGTTCCAAATGTCCTAACATTTGATTGATGGAGGATTGGGAATAATTTTTTTTGAGATGTCCTTTTCAACTTGTAAAAAAATAAGGTCATTTAATTAAAGATCATGGGGTGGGGGGGGGGGGGGGGCGGGTGGGGATCTACACACATTTCCAAGCAGTGTGTACAATGTACATCATGTATGTTGTTCCATGGACTTTAGTAGAATAACAGTTCACTATACAGTTCAGAGATACGGACAGGGGTGTACCTTAATTTTTTCTCCAACCAGCCAGCCAGGCTGCATGGTAGCATGTAAAAGTTACCAATCCGGCTGTACACTTACCAGCCAAACAAGTAATCTTCATGTACCAACAGCAAAATTCTTACCGGCCAGCCGGGCGTGTATATTTGAAAAGTTACCCGCCCGACGCAAAAGTTACCCACCACGGGCATGCGGGCGGGTACTAAGTACAGCCCTGGATACGGATCTATTATTATATAAAAGATCTCATATGTCTGTCTTTGAAAATGCCTTTAGTTTCCTTCCAACCAAAGACACGATACTTGAAAATAACAGTGGATAATTGATTACAAAATGAACATCATTTTAACGAATAGATGATTTTTTGATCACAATGAAATGTTTCATTGAGAATCGGCTGATTATTTTTATGCTTATAATCAACATTTAACATAAATTTATGTTTTTTAAATGTTATTATTTATAAGGCTTATATTCGTTTACTGTAAAAGTGGAAATTTTCGCGCTTCATATATTTTCACGCTTGAATGAGCTACCACGAAAATAAGAACACCCAAATATATTTCTTTTGCATATAGGTCTATGTGATGAAGCTACAAATCGTGAATTTAAAAACATGCAAAACAGTTTAAAATTGGTAAAGCGCGAAAAAATTAATAGTGTGAAAATTACCACTTTTACAGAGTAGTTTTGGAATTCAATGTACCTTGCCATGGGAAGTCTTTCCACAGTAGTCACATCATAGTGCACACTGATATTAATAGATTCAAGTAAGGGCAGCCGAAGAATGAGCTATGGTTTGGTATGGTTTCCAGTATTCAATAAGATTTATTCCGTTAAGAAATAGTACCGGGTTCCAAAGTGTCGGCATTCAATTATTTCCTTTCATCCTTCCGCGGCCCTTACCGAGGTTCGATATTAATGCTGACTAAGACTTTTGTTATAAAGTTGTTTGATTGTCCTCCAATGCCTCCACTGTACAAAAGAAGACTAACTTTGAATTTTGACAATGTAAATTGTTTCATAAAGTTATAATTTTTATTATTTAATTCAGCTTTTAAACTGATTTATAACATTAATTATGTGACATGTCCTTGATTTTTTTTATAATGTTATGTAAATACTAAGTCAATCGAGAATTATTTTTATTGTTAAAATGTGGACAATTCAAGGGACAAATGACACTCAGTGAGGACAATTTTTGAAAAGTTATTTCTGAAGGCTTTTTAAGAGTACAGAAGAAAAATAGCAAAATTAGGTTATAAATTGGTTTTAAAACATTTTTACTGTAGGCTTGTTCCTCTTCTGAGGGCATCATGGAGGACAACCAAATCTTGTAACGATTGATTGAACAGAGCATGAAAACTTTGCACTTTTCTATCATTGCCAAATATACTCACAGGATGAAATGTGTCTTCACATATGTGACCAGTCGCGTCAAAAAGGACATGTTGTCGGCAAACACAGTTTTGAGATAGAGGCCAATATATGTGGTGAAATATAAAGAAAATAATAGAAAAATATATGCTTCTTCAAATCATATCTTGTGATTACAAAGTCTGATTACCTTTGGCATGGTGTCATTTCAAAGCTTAAAATGTGCTCTTTCAAGTCATACCAATAACTCAGATTTGACTTGGGCCTCCAACATGTCCATTTTGATGTGACGGGTCACATATGTAGTTGCATTCTTCATTGCAAAGAAAATATTCATGACATCAAAACTGTTATTACACATGTTGTCAACAAGAAAAGTGCAAAATTGAAATGCCCAAAAATATAGGAAACACTGTAATATACATGTGTACATGTATGCATGCATGCATGCATGCTATTTAGGTATGTGTATGTTTTGTAGATATCAGGTGCTGTATATTTAGAACACAAAAATTGTAGTATTTTGAAATAAAAGCTTGTATATTTTGCTAACCATGCAATATATCTGTTTGCAAGTTGAATAACTTGAATACAAATCGCAAATATATGCAATTATTTTTTGAAAATTCTAACATAGCAACTAACATACAATCCTGGAAAAAAGTCTTGGAACACTTGCGTGTGATTAACGGAAAAGTGCCACCCCCACTCCCCCGTACAATGTTGACCAAGGCCAGTGGCTCCTGCAGCTTGCCAGAGTGTACCAACATTGATCGACTGGGGGTGGGGAAGGAAAAATCTCATTTGAACAATTTCCGTTTATAACAGAAGACACTAAAGTATCAATACATGCACACAATACCAAACAAGTGTGCTCAGCGTTCACGGTCCAAGGACTTTTTTCCATGATTGTAGATGTACCCATTGATAAGGCAATTAAAAGTCCTGTACTGATATATAGGGCAGACAGACCCAGAACTAAAAGAAAACATGTTGGGTTGTTGGTTTTTGAGGGGTTGGGGCTTTCCCTGTACAAATGAATATTGACTCCAGTTTTGTTTTGTTTTTTAAGTCCAAAAATACCACATTTTTTACTACTTTGTGTGATTTTTGGAATCGTTTTGTTAAAAACACAAAGAAAAATCCAACTCAAATCTAACTAACCTGTCGTCCACCCATAGAACAGAACAGAGTTTATTCCTTTGCCTAAAATATATTTTATTTTTAAAGGAGACTTGTCCTCACCATTGGTGTTAGCTATTGCCAAAATGATTGTTTCTGAACCCAGAGGATCAACTCTTATCGGATTTATAATTTGAACAAAACATGCACACAGCACAAAAATGATTGCGCCCAATATTATCATGCTTATGGTTTTGCGCTTTACGCGATAGATGGTATTCTTAATTGGCGCATTTGGTGTCGAAGAGGATATTAAGTAAAAACGAGGCTCTCGGTTTAGCCATGACAAGAGTGCTGTATACTAATCATTACAATTCTTCATACGTATGAACTGTTCAGTATTTGACAGTACTACATTCATGGAATTAACTTAAACATATAAACTATTTATTCCCACTAGTTTGAAATGAAATGTTTGCTGGTAACTAGTGGTAAATACCAACACTATCGAGGACAATTTAGAAGTCCCAATGTTCAGGTTTTTTTCACTC
Organism: Ophiura sarsii; assembly: GCA_035610835.1. Classification (NCBI taxonomy): domain Eukaryota; kingdom Metazoa; phylum Echinodermata; class Ophiuroidea; order Amphilepidida; family Ophiuridae; genus Ophiura; species Ophiura sarsii. Next base: position 54,244,247 of record CM069450.1, on the reverse strand, counting down.
CCAATTTTCGCTCTTTTTTTGTTTTCAGCCCGTTTTGGGAATTTTAGTCACATTTAATGTGATATTTAATGTTTTTACAATTTTCAGGTTTTTGAGTTGTACTGACTGGCATCTCTGAAGCTGATATATAAATTCTTGGCAATGTCATGACTTGACTCTATCTATTTAAAACAAAATGGATTTCTACAAAATCACACAATGAGAGGTTCATGGTATTCCATTTTAAACATTTATTGTGCTTGTTCTAATTACATTAGTACTGAACATACAGTAAATGATAAGGCCAAAGAAAGGAAACCAAGTTTGTCTTCCAAATACAGAAAGGGTGTATAAAATCACCACCTTCAGCCCATATACCAAAAACATTTTTCTTTACTATTTCCTGCAAAAATTTTAATTTTTAAAAAACAACTTTTTGTCCATACAATTTAATCAACATGTGGATTGAACTCACAGTGAGTTCAATTCAATTCTATGATGTCATTTTATCCATTTCCAATAAATTCACCATCAGGGTGCAGAATTCAACAGTGATTTCCCTATGAGTTTTACCATAATTGCTTGCACATTGCTCACATGTTTTGATTTTTGTAAATACCTGGTAGGGTTTTGCATATGTCCACAATTCCACTGGTCTTTTTGGAACACTCAAAGGATATGTCAGTACTTAGTACTTTCAATTAAAAAAAGAATTTTATTTCAATCAAATAAATCCCTTTTTTCCCTGTTTTTTAAATAAAAGAAATTACCAGCCCTGCAATTTTGACATTTTCTTTTCATAGAAAAGAAAAACAAATGCATTGGTCTAAAGGAAGTAGGCCTATTTGTAAATATAAACATTTCATATTTGTACATGTAGGCAATATTTACAAGTGTTGTTCACTTTTCTCCCACTCCCACAACAAATTCTGCATGACTGTGCCACCAACCTTGAGTGTGCCTGAATCTTTTGGAAAGAACTTCATAGCCAGTGCTTATTCTGACCCTAAATTTTCTAAGCTAATTTACTGTATAATACATATCATTGTACATTCAAAAATATAATACAACTACTTTGTAAGATCTTGTTTGTTTGTACATCATTGATTAATCAACTGTCAGTCACATCTAAAGCATCTTGATTGCTCATGTACAGTACAGTCATCCACTAATTTCTACATTGTATTGTATTTACAAATTCTATAGATAAAGTGCAAGATTTGGTTTGATTACATGGTAGAATAGTGTTCAATGTTCCATGATGCTATTCCCATGAAAGACTTGACACATGCCTTTCACAAGGTCCCCATCTCCAGCAGGCCCTTCTGCATGTAACATGTTTATTAAATGGCCAAAAATACATCAGTCAAAACCTTGAAAGTGCTCTTGCCCCTGAACATGTCTAAAAGCAACACTTCTTAAGTATAACTATTGGGCAGGTTTACTTTATACAGTAGAACCTCGTTATCACAAAGTTGCCTGGGCCTTGCATTTTAGTTTGTGTTAACAGGAATTTGTGTTATCCAATCATAATATATGGTAAAATAATAATAAGCTTGCTGTATGTGTTATACAATTCTGATGCTATACAGAGTTCAGTGTCCTTGTAGAACTCATTCTGATATAATGGGCAGCCACTACACATACATGTATGCTTGCATTTGAAGTGAATGGACTTTTTAAGACCATAAAGGTGACTGAACCTTTGAGGCCATAACAGAAGAAAAAAATGTTTTAGGTAATCTTGTCCAAAGGAAAACAAACCAACAAACAAAATCCAAAACAACCAGATATTTTGTTGTAATGAGGGTTGACAACCAAAAAGACGTTACTAAAGAAAGGACATTCTGAGAAAAATTAGTTTGAATAAATTGTATCCATTGAGCTGTGTGTAAAAAAGAATTCAGCTTTTAACTCAAATAAGGCTATTTTTTAGTATTTGGTAAGTCTTTTTAGTTTTTAGTATTTGGAATCTTTCGACGACAATGTTTTTTTTAGTTCCAATATCTCAAAATGACCAAAAAAGGTGAGTTACGTCCTTCTGGTTGTCAACCCTGAAACACCTGTTAAACTTTGTATCTTGTAAGTCCTTGGGCCATTTGTATGGGCACAGCTAGAGTGGTACCATTGCTTACATGTAGGCCCTATAGGTAATTAGGCAATGGGAAAACCCCTGTTCCACAAGCAGCAGACAGATCTTTGAAATAGCAAGGGAATTAGTCAGCCATTTCTTTTGGTTATGTTTTTCTTCAACATTTTCAAACAGTGACAAAACATTTTAAATCTTTCAATTTCAAAACATTTCAACTTGTTTAAAATATTGAAAAAAATGCTTAAAATTGTCATTAAAAAAAAAGAGGGTTAAATGGGTACAACAGGTTTTCCCCCGACTTGGCCTCTGTGAAACACTGAACATGCATCAAAATCAAATGTGAAGAAATACAAAAAGAAGGAATACAAACAATCTTTTTTAATTCATTGAGGTACACGTTCAAACAAAATACATCTTGTTTTCAGTTGTCCACACGCATTTAATAACACTGGCGGTGGTTAATTAATTACATTTTACAATTATTGACATTAAAATAATTTAGAAGTCCGATTTTTGGTCCAACAAAATACTACACTGCAGTTCTTAAACACAACGAATTGTGTTTATTATTCTAAAGTTGTTTTTCTCCTTCAGAATTTAGATGTCCCGTGGAAAGAACAGGGACAAAGAGCAGTGCACACATTGCCAATTAAATTTATATTTATTTTAAAAAACATCACATGATACCACAGGCCTTGAAATAAGATGGGCCCTTTGGTCATATACCCATAACAAATCTTCATCTTCATTTTTCATCATCTGGTCCTCCTTGGGACCTAGACTGATTCTCTCTGTTGCCCTCTTACGCCGTACAGTAATATTGAAGACTGGGGGATGTAGTCTACCTTGGGACCCTCAGAAACAGAAAGAATTGCTGACATTGAGACACCACTCATGGGTACTACCAGTAATACAACATGACCCGCGGAATTTCTTTAATGTAATGCTACCCTATTCGCTATTTGCACGGATCCGCCATTTGCGAGGAGAGCCTCGAACTGGAATCAGATTTAAATCATTGAATGAATCAGTGTTACATTGCATAATTTTACAATGGCTCGCTGTATGACCAGTCATACAGTGCAGAGAGAATTGAACTATAATGTTATGGAATAGTCTCATTCAATGCGGTACCAGTTTGAGATGCTCGTCACAAATGGTGGAACGTGCAAAGAGCGAATGCTATTCAAAAGGGTCAAAATAAGAAGAACAAAATAAAATGTTCACATGCTGCTACGCATGTTGTATTGTCATTCTAAAGTCATTTATACAAAAGAAGCCAAATTGTATCCAAATGTGTTAGAAATTAAGATAGAATCCTTAGAATTTAACAGGGCCCCTTCGATTGTTGTCTAATTTCAATATCTCCTCCGTTCTTTAGCCTATTATTCACTCTGTCACCAAAAATGGGTGATATTGTGGCAAATCAGGCTCAACTTAAAATAAAATCTGTAAACATCTCATCAGACAAGACAACTGAATAATGTGCCAGTCTTGAATAAGCTTGCTCTATACATGTGACATCACGATATAATTATCAACAGACAATTGAAATACAACATAATTGTTCATTAGTGATCTCTAAGATCGTATACCAATGTTCTAGTAACACATAATATAACAAATATAACGCACACTGGCATTTAATGCAGATTACTGTCCCTCCCTACATTATAAGACCCTATAGAACTGTTTTTGAAAGATTGTGCATCAATTTTAAAATAATTGGAAATAAGATTGATGGACAGGGTGGATTAGTTGATATCTGGAATATCGCCGCTATTCTTTCAAAACCTTGTATCTCCATCCAGCCCTTCAGCATGTATAAAGTAATACTTCCTATGTATGACTTTTAGGCGGTCTGCTCTAAATATTTTTTTAAGTGACAAAATTACATCTATCAAAACCTAGTAAGTTTTCTTGCCCCGGAACATGTATAAAGCAACTCTTCCTATGCATAACCGTGCAGTTTTACTGCCAGAAAAACATACAAGGTTTTGAAAGAATAGCGACGATATGTGCTTGCGGTAGCTTTGGACATTATTCATACAATTTTATTCATTGATATGAAACAACACTTGAAGTAAGTCACCCCTGCTATGAGTATTTTTTACGGATCCATGACAGAATATAATTTTCAATCTTGCGGGTATGCCTTGAACTAAGCATTTGAGAACAGGGTACTTATTAGCCATGTCATCTCAATGCGGGAGGTAACGTCAGTGCATAATCTACTCATAGGCTTAGGCCAAACAAACAAAAAAGGTAATGTTGTCCTCCACAGCTTTCAGAGAACAGGGGCGGGCGGGCTGATTCTTTTTTAAATTTTTTTATTTAATTTTACCAGCGGAAGCTCAAAGTTCAGCTAACAAGAAGTTAAAATCACTCTAAGAGTCGCACATATACACCTAGCACATAAAGTCCCTGACCAGGTGCTTTGAGGTTGGCTAATTCAAAATATATAATCGGTACCAAAAATCTGAGATATACATTAAATGAGCAAATTTCTTCTCCGCAGTTTGATACCTCATTCAACAAAATCGAATGGATACTTTTAAAGTATGTCGATTTCAATGACCGCGCATGCAACAGAAATGTTGCACTAGGTATAGGAAATCATTGATTTGTGTGTGATTTACCATAGACGGTAAAAATCAATGTTTTACCCGTCTATGGATTTACGCACTGAAAAACTCACAGCTTATCAGCTAAGACTTGTATTCTTCACAGCCAGATACACCCTTTGTCCCGCACATTGCGGTTATCACTAAAGACCCATTCATCTGTCTCGTTCAGATAGCACACAGTTATGACAGTAATCACACACAAATCAATGATTCCTATACCTAGTGCAACATTTCTGTTGCATGCGCGGTCATTGAAATCGCCATAACTTTAAAAGTATCCATTCGATTTTGTTGAATGAGGTATCAAACTGCGGAGAAGAAATTTGCTCATTTAATGTATATCTCAGATTTTTGGTACCGATTATATATTTTGAATTAGTCAACCTCAAAGCACCTGGCCAGGGACTTTATGTGCTAGGTGTATGTTATAAACACTTAATTTAATATTCAATGCCATTAAAACTGTTTTAAAAAAATCTAGATTTTTTTGTTGTTGAAGCGGCCCTAAATCTGACGAGCGGGCGGTCGAGGACAACATAACAAAAAATGTTTTGGGCCTTAGCATTTCTGATGCACCATGACTGATATTCTTCTTTGATTGTGCTAATTCAAATGGCATCACATTGAAGATATGTATGCGATGTTATGATACTCTCTTTAGAATGCACCATTGACCGCTGATACAAAAAAGTATACCTCCCAAAAATACAAAAAAAACCTCTGAAGTTTCCACTCCCACTTAATTCCTGTTCAAATAGGAGCATGTAACAAACTTTACAGTGCTGACAGTGTTTACTATTTTAAAATAGAGATTACCACTCTTTCAATCTCATTCCAATTTAGGTGTTAGTAAGTGTTAGCATTGCAATAGAATAAATCGTAGGAAGATGGACCCATATAATCCAATGGGATGGTATCCAGGAAGGAACGTGCCACTTGTAAAAGTCACTTTTTTGCAAGATATCCTTAGAATTGGAAATTGGGTCAAATTTGCGACATACATTCCTTGAAGATGAGTTCCAATTCATGAAAATCGCAAAAGATAAGTGAAAACCACTTTAATAAGCTGGGTTCCATCACAATAATTATGAAAAAAACTTGAATCTGCCACTTTTTTTGAATAAGTTGCACATCATTGCTATTCTGTCAAACCTTGTATGTTTTTTTCTGACCCTTCAACATGTATACAGTGAAACTGGCTAATGGTTATGCATTGGAAGTGGTGCTTTATACATGTTCAGAGGCAAGAGCACTTCCCATGTTTGAAAGAGGTGTTTTGGCCCTGAACATGTTTAGAGCAGACTGTGTGTTATACAGAGGAAGTATTACTTTATACATACTGAAGGGCCAACGAATGGGGATACAAGGTTTTGACAAAACAGCAACAATATAAGAATCAGAGATTCAGAGTTGCAGCCAAATATGCCACTGGTGGTTTCAAAATGTCTTGAAAAGCCTGAAAATGTTGATTGTCTAATACCGTGTACGACATTACTATACCTTTGTATCTGAACAAACTTTCCTGAAATCAGGACATTTCCTGAAATCAGGACATTTCTTGAAATCAGGACATTTCTTGAAATCAGGACATTTCCTGAAATAAGAACATTTCCTGAAATCAAGACATTTACTGAAATCAGTGACATTTCCTGAAAAGTAATATCTCTGGTTGCAGCAGTACGTCATCTGCATCAAAACTAATTCAGATAATTGACCCCTTAACATCTCCTGTCCTTCCACCAGCATTCAAAATGGCCAGTCATATTAAAATAGACAAGTTGTAAGCAAATTGAAACAAAATATTTAAAAAAGATAGATGCTAAAATAGAAAATGAAATAGAAAATTATAATGTTGAGGCCACATCTTCAAGCATCAAAGGTATGACAGTTTTTAAAGTTTCAGAATATACTTAGTTGTGAGGGAAGGGTCTACATTTTGCACCCCCACCCCCTCCCTCAAAACGTATTCCTTTGCAATAAGATGAGTCACTCACAGATCATTTGCAAATTAGGACCTTAGGCAACGAAAAAAAGAAACCCTTGTACGGCCCGACCGACCCATTTTTGTATAGAAATCGGTGAAAACAAATTTCACATGCAATTGAATACCGACCCAAAATCCTTTTTGTTGCTTGTCAAAAAACGGCAAATTGTACAGATTTTTTTGAATTATTACAGATTTTCTGGGATTTTTACGATCATTAACAATAACAATGGGGAAATAAGAATTAAAAAAAATTATAAAATTAAACAGAAGCCCCACCGACTGACCCGGCCTGAGAGAATTTGCCCGTACAGCAGGGTTTCTTTTTTTGGTCGCCTTACCACCATGCATCAACGCAAGTAATTACATATACATAAAATACATTGTCTATGTTTAGGTCTTTCTCTTTGGATTTGTTTAATAACAGTTTCACAGGATTTTCAAGGGCATTGTAATTACTACTAACATTCAGCTGCTGGCTGTGGCGTATTCTGAAAAGTTGTTTGAGTGGCGTACAAAAGCAATTTCTGCAGGATAATTGACAAAATGTCAACCGTTGACGGTCAACTGCAGCAAATTTAGGGTCGTTTTGGGCCAAGCGACCTGTAGCTAAACTCATCAAAATCAATATTATGATTCGACTCAACTGGTTACTTGGTTTTTGTAACTCGACAATAACATGTCTGTTGTCTGGTCATATCCAGTGTGCCATAAGAATTACTCACTGCATTTACAATCTTTGTGCGACCCTACGATGTGCTGTATTGCGACTTTAGTTTCTCCACATCAGCTCACTATATCTGGTAATATTTCGTGACACCATATTAATTGAAATAGTTAATTTTGTAGCATATTATCAATTCGACGTCCCGGTGCAATTTATATTATCCATCCAAAATCATTAGTCATCAGCAGGAAGCCCCATTTGATGATACAAAGTATTATTTTATATAATCGTTCCCTTTTTTGTTTTTGATGATTTGCTTTCAGTTATCCTTCTTATTCTCTGTATCTGTGGCCGATTCCTCGTCTGAATAATCCGTGGGCTCCTCTCCTGGTTTCAGTAGTTTTCCTACGTAATCATATTTTTCTGAAAAGCAGAAAAAAGTTCAACAACAAGTCCTTTTATTTTGTTTGCTGCAAAACTTGATCATTATTATGGATGGTGATTTCTATTTCATTCTTTAAACCTAAGAGAGAACCTATAATATGTTGTTAATATTTCATTTTTTAATAACCCTAGAACGTGGCCGGCAGTGGGGATGGAACGAAGGACAGGGGGAGGGGAATAAATGAAAACGATTTTTTTCTTCTTTTCTTCGGGAATCGAACCCGGTCGGCTGTGTGACAGGCAAGATATGCCACCACTCAGCCACAGGGAGGGCTTCACAGGCTAAAAAATCGGAGACCATTATACCCATATTTTAGTGCTACATGAGATAGAACTTGTGTGCGCGCAAGCCAAGTGGTGCTGGCCGTGTTGTTTCTGTGTTACGTACTAGGGTTAGGGTTAATTAACCTTTTCTCACTGAACAACACTAGATTTCCTTCATACAGTATAATTGTTAATTTGTGATAGCATAAACATATGCACCCACTTTGAATATAACCGACCCAGATACTTCACTGCCCTATGTGGTTGAATATTAACAACACAGCTGCCGATATGAAAGTTTAATTTCTATAGTGGAACTAACATTTAAAAGCCTGTCTTAAAATTATAGCATCACCTTAAAAAAAAGACTTTAGTTACTGATTGTCTTTCATTCATGAATAAACATGATCATAACATCAAAATTATCTTCTAAACTTTCATGAATGATGTGTCAAATTATGGGGTAGAAATTTGCCAACCTACTAATTGTTTCATCAGATTTTTATATGAGCCACAATTTTGAATAAAATGGCATAGAAGCCCCTGATCAGGAACCTTTTGGGTTAGTTGTGTATTGACAATGACTCACCTGTAAATTGCATCTCCCATTCCCTGACACTCTCCATCTGTTCTCCGTTAAGATCTGTCAAATCGTCGTATTCCTCTTTGAAAATATCTTTCTCCAAAGAGAACGTTGCCAAGGCACGTGAGGCATCATGACCAGCAAACACACCATAGGGGCCACCTGATGATCAATCAAATTATTTCAAAGAAAAGATGAATGAATGATGGTAAGGAAAATGAATACTGTTCAATCAATGTATACTTTGGGTTAAATTGATTGCTGCTGACTGAATCATCCATGAAAAAAGGTTAATTGAGCCCAAGGGGCCAAGACATATTATAGGGTGGGGTTTGTGTCAAAGAAGATCTCTTGTGGAGTCCAGCATGCTCTGCTCAGTATCACTACAGTGCCAATGTGGCTTTCCCCAAAACAAACAGTGCGAAGCATGTGAACAGTGTTAGTAATTAATCATCCGACTTCCATTCCACCTTCTATTCTAATGATACAGATAGGCATAACTTGGCCACATGAATAAGAAGTTAAATCACAACTAAAACAGGTGTCATTCAAAAAATAAAAGGTGTTAAAAAAACTACAAGGACTGAACTGAATAGAAGTCACATCAATCAATAGTAACAAGATTTTCTTTAAGACCCTTGTTTAAAAATATTATAAGACTTTTATTGCATTTGCTATGTATTTTCAATGGAAACCAGTCAACACTACATAATAGGATATAAAGGGTTCAAAAAAAATAAGCCCCCCCCTGAAATTATATCACTTTTGTTTACATAACTTCACACACAATTAGATGTTTTGAAAAATTGAAAAGATTATGAAAAGAGAAAACGCTTTGCTACCAATAGAAAGTTTTCCTTTATCGATATAATATCATGTTTACTTTTCTCAAAACAGTGACATTTCCCCAAAATGATGTTTTCAGAAAAATTGGCACTTAGTCCTATACCAGTAAATTTAAAAACTCTTCTTTTTTTTGTACGCAAATTAGACCAAGTTTGTTTGCATAACTCCGCACAGGAATAATCGATTTCAGACATTTAAAAACTTGTGAAAAGAGAAAGTGCTTGGTTTCCCACAGAAAGTTTCTCCTTTTCAATATATAAGGGGGGGGGGGGGGGGGGGGGGGGACTTATTTTTTTGAACCCTTTATATATCATATGAATCATGGAAGGCAATTCAGAAGAAGGTACATGCAACCAATTTTAGACTAACCATCTCCTAGACCAAGACTTATTGCATGGTATATATTATAAAATTTATAATGAGCAAGTTGATGAATAGAACTAATTGATCTCCCCACTCCCCAGTTGGTAAGTTTATTGTTTCTCTTGTCCCAAATTTGCTGGACGTGCATGGATGAACATAATGATATAATCCCCACTTATCAAGTCATCAAGGAAGATAACCAATGTTTTGGTTTTCATCAGGGGCGGACTGGGACCTGAAAGCGGCCGTGGCAAAATTATTAAAGCGGCCCTTTTTGACCATGTCAGGCAGAAGTATGTCGTCCCGGTAGTAAATTTTCGTAAAAGGTTGCCCCAATTTTTTTCCCAGTCAGTCACCTCGTGAATTTCACGTTAAGTGGGGGGGGGGGGGGGGGGGGGGGGGGGGGGGGGGGGGGGGGGGGGGGGGGGGGGTAGGGTCAAAAAATTTCGCACGGTCACAAAATTTCGCACAGTCACAAATTTTCGCACGACCACAAAATTTGAGTAACCGGCCCTGAGAGGCCCAAAACCAAGCGGCCCATGTGGCGATCGCCACAACGCCACAGTGGCCAGTCCGCCCCTGGTTTTCATCCTTGATGATTACAAACAAAACAAAAACAAGATCATTAAAATATATAGCTATTCAGTTCAAATGGGACAACGGTTTATACATTCCACCTTTGTACAAGGACTGATTTGCTTACAGTAAATTGTGTCATCTTTGGTTTTCATCCTTGATGATTACAAACAAAAACATAAAAACAAAACAAAAATAAAGACACCCCCCCATTAGAAAATAAAACCAACCTCAAAAGTGCCAGGTGCTATTACAACCCTAACTTACCTAAAGAACTAAATGTTACAAAATACTATTACTCCATACTACTAAAGAACTAAGTACTACAAAATACTATCAGCACTGTTACAATGCTGCCAAAGAACTAGGTACTCCAAAATATTACCCATAGTATTAAGTAGTATCTGGGGGGGGGGGGGGGGGGGGGGGGGGGTAGGGTTTAATAACTTATTCATCAGCATGCCAAGATGGATGCTGATTACGCAATCGGCCATGTCATAAGGATTGTCCAAGCATGGACTTATCATAACTATTTTTGGCGCGTCTGTCTGCCTGTCCAATGCCTTCGGCTCAGATTCCTGCCCATCTGTCCGTGCAATCGCTATGCTGATGCATAATGCACAGGGATCTTCGTCACGACTTGCGAATCCCCCTGGCTGATCGTTAACCCGGGCGTTGACTGTTAAAAATAATTCAAAATAGTGCACTCCGTTGCCATATTGGGTCGTCTGAGAGACGTGTGGCTAGCGTCGTGTCGTCTGCTACAATCACGCCTGATCGGTATAGCGCCACCAGTTCTATGCCGACCAAATTTTAATTTAAAAGTGGCCTCCGATCGGCAAGCTCAGTGGCACACCCCTGACCGCGCGCGCAAGAGTTTATAATGTTGGAATTTAAATCAGACGGTGAAATGAATGGCAAAAACTGATGTCAATCAATTAAAATCTCAAACTGTATAATGTTCCATTATTGGGCTTAAAAACTTGTTTATGATGTTTTAATTGTAAAAAGATGGTCTGCCGGACAACAAACTTGGGAAAACGGGTTGTCCGATTATTAAATTAATTCACAGAAAATAATGCATTGCACTGTTATCGATGCATTTTGGACAATTGCGTAGCAGTTTGTGGAAATTGTGTAGCATTTAGCGAGTGCGATACCGGCGAATTAGAACACTGTTTACATCGTATTTTTTCTAACCAAACAAATAATGAAATATTTACCAATAATGAAATATTCACGCGGGGAACAAAATGTGAGTCGGTCGGGCGACGGTGAAACTAACAAATTCACTTTCATTAGCCTTATGTGCAAATTTCTTGTGACCTTGCTTCTAAGCAGCTAAAAACTAACCCTTACTCTACAAAGTGTCATCTGACCAGGTCGCCATACCAGCTTCCAAGTTTCTCACACCAGTCGCCCGTCCCACTCGTCATAATAATAGTAAGGCATTTCAACGTCCGAGCACCAGAAAGACTGTTACAAATATTCATTTTTCCCAAACACAATTAATGAGTGGAACGTTCTACCTGAATCACTTATCAACATCGCAACGCATGAATCATTTAAGTTACAAGCAACTAACCACTTACATGTATATGACTTAAGAACAACAACCCGCCGCATCTAGAAAGAAACTACTTGCGCACTCACACCCTCCGCGCTTGGCTTCGTAGGAAGCGTTGCGGAGTACTACTTCAAAGTCAAAAACCAAATAAGAACCATTTGGAGTTAAAATTCAACTTTTACTTTGCCAGTTCAGTTCTTGCAGGTGGACAAATGTGCCCACCGACTTAGTGGCCAAATTCTCCCACCAAGACAAAATGCATAATAAATTCGCTATTTTTCATGTTTGAAACACAAAATAATTGTTCCAACTCCCAACGGAGTAAAAATCTGCTGGGAAAGGTTTAAGTTTCATTTTCTGTTTGAATTAAGCAAATTCTGATACTTGTTTAACCCTAACTCCCACGGCTATGTTTTTGCGTGTATCAGGGGGGAGGGGGAAAAAGTACCATTTTTTTAACCCGAAAAATCACCGAGCACCCCCCGGGAGTCGATCCCGGGACCATTCGCACCCAAGTCTGTGCCCCTATCAACTGAGCTAACTCCCCAGCGCACATGCGGCCACAAACTTCGTGGCCACATATGCCTGCGGTAGGTGACGTAATCGAGCCAATGCGGCAGCACGCGCGTGGAGATAGTTTTATTTTGGATGATTTTGTATGGTCTAGTGGGTTAGGGTTATGGAACATTGAAAAATTGTGTTAATTAACCCTAACTCCCACGGCTATGTTTTTGCGTGTATCGGGGGGGGGGGGGGAGGGGGAAAAAGTACCATTTTTTTAACCCGAAAAATCACCGAGCACCCCCCGGGAGTCGATCCCGGGACCATTCGCACCCAAGTCTGTGCCCCTATCAACTGAGCTAACTCCCCAGCGCACATGCGGCCACAAACTTCGTGGCCACATATAGCGCCTGCGGTAGGTGACGTAATCGAGCCAATGCAGCAGCACGCGCGTGGAGATTTATTTTGGATGATTTTGTATGGTCTAGTGGGATTTTGTATGGTCTATGAAGAACATTTTGTGATTTTTGGTTTGAGACTGAGAGGCTTGATATCTCCCAGCACTATAGTGATGGGGGTGGTATATGTGGTTGGGAGGGGGTTAGTGATGGTAAGGGTGTTTGTGGTTGGGGAGGGGGTTAGTGGTGGGCAGGGGTTGTGTTCGAGAATGGGAATGGGATTGCCCTGGGGAGAGGGTTTGTGGTGGGGAAGGGGGGATGGTGGCGTGGATGCATGGGGTGGGAAGGGGTGGCCTAGGGGTAGGGTGTTTGTGGTGGGGTGGGGGGAGTTTTGTGGTGGGGGTGGGGGAGGGGTTTTGTGGTAGGTGAGGGGTTTGTTGTGTGGTTGGGAAGGGGAGGGGGTTTAGGGTTGGGTTGTGATGGGGATGGGAAGGGGAGGGAGTTTGTGGTGGGGATTGTGATGGTAAAGGGGTTGGGGTGGGTATTTGTGGTGGGGAGGGGAGGTTGTTGGGGTGGTTAAGATGGGGAGGGGGCATTGTGGGAAGGTGGAGTAGGCTTGTGGTTGGGGTTGAGTGGGTCTGTGCATGGGGTTGGGAGGGGATTTGTGTGTGTACACCAATATAAGTACACAATAAGGCCAATACAAAAGTTGACTTGCCCTTGCAGGGCCAAAGGGCCAGAGTCTGGGTCGGACGGTCTGAATTTTTGTAAATTTAAATATAATATATAATTTTTTTTTGTTGTAAATTTAAAACGGAGATACTACACAAAAACACGTTTTAAAGATTTTTTTTTTTGGATTTTTTTTGTTTGATTTTTTGATTTGATTTTTAAACGAGCAGATACTACTCAAAAGCACTTGTTCATCTTTCCTTATTGTTATGTGCTTCTTTCATTTTTTTAATTTTTTTTCTTTGAAAAAAAAAAAAATAGCGACCCTAGATTTCCAAAAATGTGGGTCGGTCGGTCGGAAAGAGCAAGTCAACTCCTTTTATTTTTGGCCTAAGAGTAGAGGATTCCCTGTTTGTTAATGTAATAGTGCACTTTCAATGAAAGCTTGAAAATGAAATTTCAAAAATTTAGTTTTTGCCAAAAATGACTGAAATTGCATTTTTTTTCTCGTAAACCGTAACCATGAATTGTTTTGAAGCGACGCAAACTAAACACAACACCAAAAGTAAGTCCCCCCCCCCCCTAAACAATTCGTCATAACATCGTAAGATAAAACATTTTACCAATAAAACTTAGTAAGAAATAATCCTATGACTGTTTCCTAAGTGGTGTTTGAAAATGAAAGATGTCCATGACTTCATGGCTGAATAAGCTCAAAAATAAGACAAAAACTGCCCTTCTCAAAAGTCACAACTCACTATGCTAATATCTGAGCCAAGATTGGGATTTACATGGCTGAATGATCATGAATTGATTACACATTACAGTAAATTTTGCTCAGCCACGGGTACTTTTCCATTAGTGAGAAGCAATTCATAAACTTTTGTGACTTTTGAGAAGGGCAGTTTTTGTCTTCCATTTGAGCTCATTCAGCCATGAAAGTAATGGAATTCTTTCATTTTGAAACATCACTTAGGAAACAGTCATAGGATTATTTCTAACTAAGTTTTATTGGTAAAATGTTTTATCTTACGATGTTATGACGAATTGTTTAGGGGGGGACTTACTTTTGGTGTTGTGTTTATTTTGGTATCAAGTTCAGCTATCGATATATGAAGGACAGTGGCGTAGCTGGTATTTTTTTCAGGGGGGGCAAGATCTCTGAAATTTTCGTAAAAGGTTGCCCCAAATTTTTTCCCAGTCACCAACTGTGACAGTACAGTACATGTACTATACATATGTACTATACAGTACATGTACTATACATATGTACTATTTTGCCTTATTTGACTATTTGGGCTGAATATACCCACACATAACCGCCCGCCATCTCGGTCTTTTATCATTATTTTCCTATTTTCTTTTTTTTCCTCCGTTTTTATTTTTTTTAGAGGACCTGGGGGGCGGGGGCACAAATGGGTTTTTTCCGTCAGGGGGGGGCATTTGCCCCCCCCCCCCCCCCCCCCCTGAGCTACGCCACTGATGAAGGATAGAAGATGCCATTTTGTGTGTGGAAGCGCTACTTTTGGATTAACTGTAAATACTGGCAAAATGTCCACTTGGCCACAAAATGACTGAAATTTCATCAATTTTCGGGCAAAACGCAACCAAGAATTTTTTTGAAGCGACACGAAATATTTAGGTATTGAGTTAAACAATTGATATGATTATATGAAGTGAAGGGTAGAATATGCCATTTTTTGTGTGGAAGTGCTACTTTTGGATTAACTGTAAATACTGGTAAATATGCCCACTTAGCGGGCATATTTGCCAGTGCACTGGCAAATTTGCCAGGGCTGGACAATTCGGACACCTGCACGGAATGAGTTTGGAAAGCGACAATTTTATGACGTCCTTCCAAGTTCCAGTCTTCCTTTCAGTTTCACAATGTTTCATGTCATGTGGATGTGACATGTTAAAAAATTATGGAAAACCGCAAGTTGAAAATCGGGCCAGCAATCAGAACATCTACCTTTAAGGGTTTAAATTAGGAGCAATATAGGGCTAATATAGTATATAAGTTAAGTTATACTACTACTGGAATATACCTGGCCCGTAGAACTTTTTGCCCCGTGTAACGTCAAAAACCTTGCCGTTGACTGCAACAAGCACTCGGCCTTCTTCGCCTCGTCCGTCGTACTGTGTTAGCTCTTCTAACCTGAAATCTCTCTTTTTCATCGGTTTTAGCTGTGGCTCTGGAGGTGGACTAGGCTTTTTCCTACTCCCTGCAACAATTTTGTACAGAAGGAAACAACATACTGACAATAATGCCAGATTTAAGGGATTGAAAAATAACTCTCGAAGAAGCTCCTCTACCGCCATTTTGATGTTTTTTGTGGTATTCCTATTAATAAGTCGGCAATCTATTTCCTATTTTCAAAAATATCTTCCTTTAATTTTTAATTTTTCTCGTGGAAGAGAAATGAAAAGTAAAAGGTTTTGTGTTCGATCAAAATTGTGGATCATCACGCATCTTTGGAACAAGAATTTAAAATACAATTTTGAAAGATCAGTTCCTGAAATTAGAATCGTTTTCATCAAGTAAAACTCGAGGTCATTGAGAAATTTGACCTTCAATTTATAATTGATTGTTTGCGAGCACCAGACAAAATAATAATTTCCACAATTCTTTTATAAAAAAGGGTTTTTATCTGAGATAAAATTATGTTCAAGGAAGCTTTCAATGCGAAAGAGACCTGCATCTGTAGGTCGCATGTCAATAATGCAGACGATTTTTATATCCTAGCAAATACTAAATAGCAATCATCTTGTTTCAGCTTCAGCCATCAGCAAAAAACAACAACATAAGTTTTGTTTCCATTCCAGTGTTTTATCAGGAAAGGTGGTTTTATATACCCTTGGCCACGGGATAAGAAGTGACATGACGTGTCCTAAATTTCGCAATGAGCATGATTGAGGTTCACTTTATGCATGGCCTATCTCCTAAACTGGCGGGCGGGCGGGCGGGGGGGAGGGGGGGGGGGGGGGAAGGGGGGGGGGGTAAATATCAATAGGCCCGTGGCATGGGGGATTAATGTCCAAAGTTGCTCAAAAGCTTTCAAAAAAGGTAGGCCACAAAAAACAGAGTTTCAAACTATGTCACTTTTGGACAAAATACAACAGCTCAGTACAACATTGCAACATAGACCTGTGTATTCATATCTGGATGAATACCAGGGATGGCGAATCGACGGCCCTGATTACTACCCATATATTTCTGTGATGTGAGTACATTGTAGGCCTAGCCGCCTATACTAGTAGTAGCCCTACCAATTTCGCCCCTAGCCCATGGGTTTTCGGCATGCTGAAGCAAGAAGATTAACAATTAGGGTGGCCTTAATTCGAGATACCGTATAATGTTGCAACCTGTATAAAAAATGTGCGCGAAGCGCGCAAATATTTTCAGTTTATGAACTATGTAATACTCATAGGTCCAGACAAATTCCCTGAAACCATCTTGTTAAGCTTAAATGTTGAACCATTGCATTGGCGGAGCCAGGGGGGGGGGGCCTGGGGGGCACGTGCCCCCCGGGTCCCTGGCACCAAAAAAATAAAAAAGGAGAAGAAAAAGAAAGAAAAAGGAGAAGAAAAGAAAGAAAAAGGAGAAAAAGGAAGAAAGAAAAGAGAAATAGTAGAGGGTATAGAGTTCTTTATTTGTTACATAGTAAGTTTCCATGCCCCACCCCTTATTTTGTACGTTCCCGGCACAGATCCCGGCATATCAAGACAATAATGGCGTAGCCTGAGGGTTAAGAAGGGGCCGACCGCTCCTTCTCCCCTGTCACCCAATTTTGCCAGTGTCGCCTCAATTTTGATAAGAGAAATCATAGTTAAATTATGACGTTCAAATACAAAGATAGCATTTTTCGTGTGCCCCTTCCCCAAAAATAAATTCATTGCAAATAAAGAAGATAGTTTGAAGCCAAAATGTACCTCAATCCTAGCAAAACCGGGTAAAATAGCAAACATTTAACAATAAAAGCAGTGTCATAAGGCCAAAATATATCTCAAATGTGGCAAATAAGTATAAAGAAGCCAGGGGTTTTCGTAAAAAAATAAAAATAAAATGTGACATTTTAATAGAAGCAACAATGTATCTCAATCTTGGCAAAATTAATGTAAAGAAGTCAATTTTGCGTGGTTGGTATCTCAATCGCGGCACAATTTATGTAAAATAGCCCCAAAAAATTCGCGCGCACGTGACATGAACGTTAACTTTAATTTTGGAATCTAATTTTAAGACAAAATGTATCTCGATCAAAATTAGTTAGTGTTGAGAAGCCAATATTTCGCGCGTTTTGCTCATGTGCCTCGAAATATTTGCTTTAGTTTTTAAGCTTGTACCAGCGAAAATTGGCAAAATATGTAGAATAGCAAACAAAATTGCGCGCTACGCACGCACATGCCCATACGATAAGACTTGGGACCAGTCCTTGTTGTGTGACTTCATTTCTTGTTGTCCGTTTCGGGAGAGCCCGAGGGCCGAGCGGGTGGGTGAAGGGTGGGTGGATGTTTTAGAACCTCAACATATTTACATTTCTTCTTAGAAGCTTGTTATCAGCAAAAAAGTCGCTCAATTATGACAAAATTAGTGTAAAATATGCAATTTTGCGCGCTAAGCTCGCATGAACCTTCAAACATTACATTAAGCTTCATAACAAATTAGTATCAAATGTTGTGCGCTACGCGCTAATGTGACTTCAAACATTAACTTTATCTTTATGAAACTTTTATGAAGGCAAGCCTCAATCATAGCAAACTGTAAAATAGCACATTTTTCGCGCGCTCGCCTGTTAAAGTATCAAAACACTTTTTTTTCTTCTTTACTTCGTCAATTTATAGGTATCTGATTAATAATAATTTCAAAAATATATGATTTTGATTTGCAGCTTTAGTTTTCTTTTAAATTAAGATTTTGATATTCATAAAACGTACAAAAAAGAAGATAGAATTACCCAAAAGAAAATGTTTTTATTGCCAGTAATATGCAGCAAATATATAGAATATATTAGTATAATTATGCTCAAACTTCTTTCGCGCATTGATAAAAAACAAAATATTTATTAGAAATGAAGAGGTGGCTTTTCGATAAAATGTTGGTCAAAAGTATACACCAGATCGCACCAAATGAGTTCGAAAATTGAAAAAAAATCCAATTCTGAGGGGGAACATCCCCCCTCAGTCTCCCCCCTGTTCGAGCTTTTGGACCATTCTATACTTAAATCAAGAATATATCAGTATAATGCTCAACTTCTTTCGTACTTTGATAAAAAACAAAATATTTATTGGAAATGAAGAGGTGGCTTTTCGATGAAATTTTGGTCAAAAGTATCCCAGGGGGGCCAGTCAAACATAATGGTGTACACACGCGTGACCAAATTTTTTCCAGACACCCCCTAAACAAGTTTTACCCTGCAAGCAAAATTACCCCCTAAACAAGTTTTTAGCGCGCTTTCCTTGCAAATTTTGACCCCTAAACAAGTTCTTGCCAGAATATGACCCCTAAACAAGTTTTGTCTATTTGCGATTATGACGCTGTAGAGACGAGTGACACACATGCATTCTCAAATTGGAAATGAGACGCTCAAAAGAAATCGCATAAACGGGGATAACATTCTTCTGGGAACGGAGAACAAAACAAGTTACCCTAAACACGTTCGACAGGTATTTTAAGCCACCCTTTTTCTTGAAAATCAGCGTTTTTGATACCCTTAACGCGTCACTCGCGTGACGCGTCCAACACTGAAAAAACACCCCTTTTTACGCGTTTTTTTGGTCACGCCTGTGTACACTATTATGTTTGACACTATTAAGTATACACCAGATCGCACCAAATGAGTTCGGAAATTGAAAAAAAAATCCAATTCTGAGGGGGAACATCCCCCCTCAGTCTCCCCCTGTTCGAGCTTTTGGACCATTCTATACTTAAATCAAGAATATATCAGTATAATGCTCAACTTCTTTCGTACTTTGATAAAAAACAAAATATTTATTGGAAATGAAGAGGTGGCTTTTCGATGACATTTTGGTCAAAAGTATACACCAGATCGCACCAAATGAGTTCAAAAATTGAATTTTTTTTCTACTTATGAGGGGGGCACATCCCCCCTCAGACACCCCCCTGTCCGAGCATAGCTCGGAGGGCAGTGCTGCGCACCGCTTGGATGGTACCCTTATCAAATTAAGTTTTTTGGGCCTCCCATTAACTTTTCTGGTCCGAGCCTGAGTGCCCCCCGGATAAAATAATCCTGGCTACGCCTATGCATTGGAACTAGTACGGAGCGCGCAAATTTTTTGATTTTTAACACCAAAGGTATGACGTTTTAAACGTCCTTCACATAATAATTAGAATATTTGGTGTGGTTCGAGAGCCATCCTGCAGAAAAAATGCGTGCAAAGTGCGCAAAATATTTCAGATAATGAACTAAAAATGGTCATGGTAAACTTTCCTGAAGCCGTCTTGTTAAGTTTGAATAATGAAACATTGAAACTACTATACGCGCGAAGCGCGCACAATTTGGCATTTCTAACACTGGTCTAGTATGACGTTTTTAATGTCCCCACATAATGATTATTTGGTGTGGTTCGAGACCCGTTATAATGTCGAAACATGTAGATAAAATACGCGCAAAGATTTTCCGAGTTTTTAAACTTAAAGTATTATTATTATTATTATTATTATTATTATTATTACAGAGCATTTATAAGGCGCTTTTCCAAAAAAGATCAAAGCGCCGTACACAATACAAATAACAACATTACAAAATATTAAAAAGATACAATCAAAGTATAAAATACAACAAGTATATAAAATACAAATACCAAGAATATAGATACATTAATATAAAAAGTATCCCAGGACCCAGAAGCCTCGAACCGAGGCTACCCCTCTTCCTCCTTCTTCCCCCTTCTTCTCCTCTTCCTCCTTCTTCTCCTCTTCCTCATTTTTAAAAAAAACCTCTTTTGTCAATGGGGGAGGGGGGAGCATGACCTGCCGGGCTCCCCTGGATACGCCACTGACTCAATCTCTGATCCGAGGCCTGGCATACAAAGCCTTTCTATCACTGCATAATTGTGAAACATACCAATATAGCCACATCCTGGGGGCGGGGGGGGGGGGGGGGGGGGATACGTGGATATTCGACGATCGTAACTCATGTAATTGTGTATCGGACGGCAGAGATCGATCTTTGCCTAAATCAAGTAAATTATAATCAACAGCATTTAATTATGTCATATATATTTATGAATTATATTATAGGCCAAAAATCACTTTATTACACTACCCCCAACCGGGTGGAAGATTATTTCTAGGGAGAAATAATCTGACTTACAGTACTGTGCATTAGAGACAATAATGAAGTGGTTTTGAAACTTTGTCTTTAAATAACTCTACCCATTATTCCAGATGAGAATGCAATTTAACGGTCGTCCATTTAAACTAGACATTTCGGTAAGTCACACTGCTAGTGCTACTACATAGCACATCCATACAAGTAAACCTTACATTAACAAACCAAGCATTAGATTCATAAGCATTCATTGTACAACATGGATAAAATACTCTTGCCTTACATGTAATACCTTCTATTCTATTCTTACCCCCGTCGGTCTTTTAAAACACCCAGCTTGTTTAGCGGTCAGAGGTCAGTTTTAATTGAGCGTTTCTACGCGTATAAAGTTTGGTGGTTGAACATTCTAAAATATAAAGCAACTTTGATCACAACTAGGAATAAAAACTACCAAAATATACCAATCGGTATATAATCATCATACTAATAATCATTACAACACGTATAATCATCCATTATGGCTGAGTGTATAAGAATTTTACAATCCTGAGAAAATTTGAGCTGCGAGAATCTAGAAACCTCGCTGGTCCAAAATAGCAACACGAAAGTGGGATGTCAAAGGTCACGCGCTGTGAAAGGGTGAAATTGAAAATGTGCGGACCGAAAATCTTACGAGAATTTCCCCTCGCATAACGGCAAGTATTATATCATACATGCAAATTTTGGTTAGAGAAATACTCTCAGCCATAGATGAGTGATAATATAAGATATGAATTAAGCGTAAATCCGCAAGACTGGTCATTTAATCTAAGCTCAAATGAAAAAAATGTCTCGGCACAACAAGTCTACTGCCAGTGCCAATGTACTGTAGCACGTATTATTTAATAGTCAACAAATGCCTTCTAAGCACCTAAACATGACCTTTAATAATACCCCAAATTTCCACTGTGTCCGCGTGTAGAGTATAAGTCACTGGATGTACCAGTATTTATAATATAAAATTATATAAATGACATTCTAATATTTATTTTTATTCTTCTTTTCCTTGTCTCTTCTATTCCTTCCCTGACTATATTATGTTAATACTGCAGCGGCACCGTCCTGCCAAGCTTCACCATCCCAGAGTCCATCGTCTTTCTATAACAGATTCGTGGATTATGATTTTTATCAAACCTGGTACAGAAGTTTCCTTCATGGTATAAGAATTGGTAACCGGTACCTTTTGTGCAACATTGGAGATTGACTGCCCGGGAGCCATGAGAAACAGAAAATCTTCAATAAAATGAAGTATACAACTTCGTGAAGATTATGAGCCAGTTTGGACAAGGATAACATTATTCCTTACACCAAAAACAGGTGTATCTTATTGACATTTAACGTCATAGAAGTTAGAACAACATTTTAAAAGTGATATTTAGTTTGCCTGCTCAGACTTTTATAATTAAAATTTATTGTTTAATATTATAATCTTAATCTACGTGTACATTTAGGCCCTAAAGGATTTAGCATCATATCTGTTATTCACGACAAAATTCCATACCGATACCACTGTGGTTTCATAATTATTCTCCCACATTTTGTGGTTTCAGGAAGTCAACAGTTTGAAGCCTACCCTCAGTACCAGTCATCATTATTTTGCTCATTACGGTAGATGTCTAGTTAGAATGAGTTTTCCCACATTTATTTTCTACCATACTTTCACCTTCGGTGGTTCATTGTATACGGAATAGGACAGACATTTATTTATTCAACCACAGTGAACAAACCAGACCTTCCCCAAAGGTCAAGGTCTTCCATTCTTTCTAAAACATACACCCTTTTCCCTCAAATCTTACATTCAATAATTTTGGTATATCAATCGACATGGTAATTTATGCTTGCCATCATTTATACAAATCACAATAAAAGGTAACAATAGGCGTGGAGCCAGCCAACTAATTAAAGCAAGAAGTCTCCCCGTCTCATGTCCATTTTCCAACCAGTCAAGGTAAGACGGACGGACACCTGCTATCCTATTAGTATTAAAGTGACTGCGGGTAAGGCAATATTTCTACATAAACACCTCATTCGGTGCATTACAGACACCAAGTTGACATGCGGTTAATGAAGATCCCAATCTTCTTTGGTTTTTACTGATACCATTTTAAATGGAGGGAATGTTATCATCATGTTATAGGCCCCTAAAGTCCTATATTCCACCGTTCTACAAAACCATTACCGAAGGGATGGAAACTAGTGGTTTTACTCATTCTTGCACCTATTATAACCTCGAGCACAATTAACTCAGAATTTTTAATTTTATTATAATTTATAAGCTTACTTTTGAAATTGGTCCCTTACTCCCTTATTCAGTGCATCTATTTTAGGATTTCCAAGACTTATTTTAATAACATTATCTATCAAGACCTTTGCAATTTTTCCTACTTTCAGATTCAGGGTATGTTCACACTGTATAGAAATTTTCCAGGAGAAGTGCGCTACCACTCTCCAAAATGATGAACGTCTCTGCAGGTCAGACACTGGCAAGGGGTCCAGTCTTGCTCTAAACCTGCCCGTTACATCCAGGAAACAACATCTAATGGTCCTATCACTAGTCCACTACCACTACCACTGCCAGTTTCGTGGGCCTACATTATGAAGGCATTTGGGATAATTTTGACCCACTCAACTACCATCCTATGTTGTCCCCCCCAGAGGTACTTCCCTAACACGTACAAATGTCTCATCTTGACCCAAACGTCTTGAACATCTCGTATAGTGCAATTGTCATAATCGTCATTACACAATTTACAGGAAAGCCCCCAGTAACCTTTCGGATCCTCTATCTGGCATTCTATATCCCTTTGTTCTCTACCAAATTTGACCAACCTTCCCAAAACTTTTAGGAAAGCTGTAGACTGAGTACAAACTAGTGTACCCCAGGATAACCTCTATACCCGGTACACCCCCCTATTTCAGAATCTACACATTGGAATTTCTTAAATTCAACAGTCATGACAGTGTTGAATCCAACCATTCCTAAGTACCGTAGTATTTTAGTCTTTCCACCCTACCCACTTCATGCATTTACACTTTCTCAGTGCAGTGGACACAATTAAATTTAGTTTGTTTATGATTTTGATCTATCACATTTAAAGTGAGCTATGACTTTCTCTGTATCATTTTATATTTAACCGAGCACACATCCTACACCTACCACCTTTTCGTCACAATTTATAATAAACTAATCAGTGTCGTTTGAATAAAACCAGTATCGTACTAGAATCGAGTGCATTAATGAATGTCCGACAAGTGTCTAGGGCTCCTTTCCAAAAAGAATGGACCGTTTTATCATTGAGGAGAATTACCGGTTTTGCTGTTCAGGTAAAAATCCTTCACCAATTTGTAATTTATGAGCATGTACCCAGACAACTTTTCACTCTGTCTAGATTCTTAGGAACTGGCCAATCAACTACAGTTTGGACATTAGGCTATATGGATCGGTGTGTATGCCATTCATATACTTTGAATCCTAAATATTGAACTTTCTTTTGACATAGGCCGGAGGCCTAGGCAGCATTTGCCATAATTTAAATTTCAACCCAACGTTAGCTAGCCTTTTGAAAACCTGTGTCCGGCCTAGCTTATCAACGGCCTAGGTAAATGTTTGTGAGACCTCAAGCACAATGCACTATATCAGTAATCAGATTTCATTGTAAATTAGCTATGATTTTGGTCATCAACTTTACAAAGCCAAAGGACATTATTATAGCCTTAAACTGGGCGTGAATTGGGTTCGATTCCCATTTGCCAGTTTAAGGGCCTACTAACTCATCTCTTAACATCACGTTCACATTCCTTCTGGTTTTATATTATTAAAAATTTAGGTCAATCTTCCTATAGAAAGAAAAATAGATCCTGCCGACTACGCCAGTGTAACAAAACCTCAGGGGGGTGATGTGTAATTTCTAACCAGAAAACCTAACCAGCCAGAATCTGAGTAGGCCCAGCCCTATTTCACACCTTGGCTTAAAAACAGTAAAGTATTTCACTAGCAAACATTAAAAATAGTCAAGACACATAAGATATAGAATGTTTAATGCTTTAATTGTATTCAATCATGGGCTCTAGTATTAGCCTTTCTCTTCTCAAGAATTCATAAACAATGTGCTCTAATAAAGAGATCATATTTCATGTAGGCCTATATCAGTCACCATGGAATCGTGGATTTAATAAAGTGTGGGGGTGTAGCCTAAACTTATTATAAAACGATCAACCGTCATTATTTGCTTTCATAATATTATTAAGCCTGGTTTATTTTATGTTTAGAGAACCTACAAAACGCATAAAAGGAGTCTTTTTCACAATCTCACAATCTGGGCTAAACCCAAATAGGCTAGCCTAGGCCAGGGCCTACACGATTGTTTACGCAAATGACATCACACGTCATTTACCAACAAAGGTTGTTTACCTAGATTATGTTTACGCACACATCATAAATCCAAGTGCCCTTTTTATTGACAACAATACTTAAAACTCACCGCTGTTTTCACCTCGTATCTACAGCGATCCATGACTCCTTTTACGTTCTCGAACGGCTATATTTGTTTACATTTTAATATTATTTATTAGGCTATTTATTTCGTAAATGCTGAGCAGGATACTTAATAATTAAAGAGGGGGCATCTTAGTACCTTACAATACATGGTTCGGATCTTAAATTGGAGATCAGGTCAATTTAATGGCTAAGAATGAGATGCTTTCTAAACGTTCGTTCACTACCAAAGAAAGCTGCATCTCACGACGATGAACGTCGTGGATTTGTAAAGAGAAAAAGAATGTATAATCTTGACTTTATCCGATATAACCGGTCATTCAATACAGATATAACACCATGAAGCCAACAAGCTTTCACTAATGGGTCGCCTGCGACGGGTAAGCACCAGATATATAGTAACAAGAATTATACTTTTAACATAGCCATTATCTCAACCAAACCTCCAATCAAGAACCACAGGTGCCCATAAAGCAACCATTTATGCATGTATGAGGAACCAATCTTACTTTACAAAACGGTCTTAAAACTACACCAAAGTCAAGTTATGAAAGTCAAGTTAATTTATATTAATTATCATGATTTATGTTTTAGTAGCCAAATGATTGGCCGATTGCCACGGCCAAAGCCGTGGCTAAAATCCTTAACTCTTACATCATCACCTTACGCTGAAGCAAAAGCAGCACAAAACAGAGCAGACGTCTTAATTATTTCGCGAGAGCTAAACACACAAACACCTTATCCCTTTGACCGCAAAAAAAGAAGTGAGCACTTGAACTTGACGTAATTACCGCCAGAGATCTCTGATTGGATAAAAGCCTAATTAATTGATCTGCCGAAGGCCGGAAATGCACGAGTCGAGTTCGACGATCGTAACTCATGTAATTGTGTATCGGACGGCAGAGATCGATCTTTGCCTAAATCAAGTAAATTATAATCAACAGCATTTAATTATGTCATATATATTTATGAATTATATTATAGGCCAAAAATCACTTTATTACAATATACAGGGATGTGCCGCCAACATAGTCCTATTTTCACCAGTTTTCAAGTTCATAGACATTGTTTGGTAAATTTATTAATTTTGCTGTTTTTCACAGAAATGTTAGCAAAATCTGTCAATGGGTCCATTTCCCCTCCCAACCGAAAATTGGTAAATGTTTGGCTCAATTTTCATTTTGCTGGCGCCCCTCCCCCCTCCCCCCCCCCTCTCTCTTCCACCCGGGCTAAATATTGGACAAGACTGATGGGCAATGGGACAATACTAGTGGTACATTGTCAACCATGACTCCGACTGAATCCCTCGATCATAACTTCAACCCACTATATTAGCCTATAACCACCAGACGATAGTGATACGGATACAGAGTCAAGTCAGAAGGCATTGTGGGAGGCTGCTAGGCGAAAAATTGAAGAACGACAACGTCAACTGTCGAGCGTTGGAAAAAGAATTACAGAAGTTGAAAGTAAAGAAGAGCAATTTGGAAAGAGAAAAATCGATCACTAGGAAGATACAGATGGCTAAGGAAGAAAGACAACTTAGCACTTGTACCTAAGCATGACTGTTTCACAAGGATTGGTCAGGAAGAGTCAGGCGGCTGCCAAAGTCAGACGAGTTTGCAATGCACCTAAACATGAAGTGATTTCCCGCGAAGTCTCGGTATCTGGAAAAAGTAGACGGCGACGTCTACTGAAGTTAGCAACGGGGCATGGAGAAAGCCCACGATTAGTTGGAAAGGAAGACCAACGAGTGAACGTGAGAGGCTAGTCAGGAGAAAACGAGTGGACAAGGATGAGAAACACGCTAGCATATACACAGACGTGACAGTGGTTCATGAGTAAGCCTTCAGTCCCGAGAAGCATTGAAAAACGTGATTCCATTGACCGGGCACATCGGAAGGAACGTTGTAGGGAAAGAAAACCACGTGATCGGCATGTACATGATACTGATAGTTCTGCACGGATGTAAGACTCGACTAGATCATAGGCCTACATCGAAACTGAAGAACGCTTCTCTTTATGTTGTCAGACTGACATGTTGTCAGACTAGAGAACTTCGCCACGAAGGGATGATGGTATAACGACACGGTCACTGAACAAGATGACACCATCCACTACATGGAGCGACTCTCGGTTGCCAGAATGCAGCCAGCCCGTCATTCGCGGTACGGTGTGCATCCCCGAAGCCGGTGTAGATGGCATCCATAAGCTGGCGCGTGACAGGATAGGTTGCGGTCTCAGAGGCAATGCGTTCCCATGTCAATGCTGTTATTTTCTGCGTCTCGTGACGGATGGCGGCAGTCATGGCGCATTCGGCATCATCTTGTGCTGAGTGTAGTACGTGTGAGGCTAGATAGCTCTGCAAAGTTGCTTAGGGAAGACGTCAAAACTCGACCGCCCGTTGACCGCCGGTTACGTACGGTTCCGCCCGGTTCTTTCAGGTCAAATGTTTTACTAGTATATGAATATTCACGCATGCAACACTGAACAACCGCCGGTTGACTTAATGCTGTAACCGGACCAATTTACACTATCAATCTGTTACTTTGCGGTCATAATAGCTCTCTCTATAATCGTTCTATAAAAAAAACCATTCATAGACTTTCGGTATTGATTTTAAAAATTTAATTGAGCTATAAACAGATTGAAAAAGCCAACCCTAGCGAAAATCAATAGCTGCATTGTATTGGTTGTCAACTGAGACTTGAGATCCCATTACTTCAAGATTTTATTGCTCACGCATGTGACGAGGCACTTTCAACCGGTCGTGTTCACCAGAGTGTAACTATTTGACCTCATTATGTGTGTATATTATAACAGACGACACGTTTTGTGAGAACCGGGCGGAACCGGCCGTAACCGGCGGTCAACGGGCGGTCGAGTTTTGACGTGATCCCTTACGGGGTATCGGGACGTGGCGTCAGCGGCAGTATTCGTCTTGCCGGGGAGATGTGCGATCTCAAATATCCATGGTAGTGTACGCTGCTTGAGGCGGAAAAGTCTGGAGTTGGGAATCTCATCAAGAGTAAGGTCTCCCATGATCTTGAACAGGGGCTTGTGATCAGTGACAACGAGAAGGTCATTGCATCCCTGAGTAAAGTATTTCGACTGTTCGAGTCCCCATGCCTCTGCCAGTGCCTCGCCTTCGATTGCAGCATAGCGCTGCTCTGCGGATGAGAGGAATCTGGAGCCAGCTAATGGTATCCTCCATCCATCATCGCAGCAGTCAGGGATGCGGGACTCGCAGGCACAGTGCTTCTGTGATAGAAAGTATCCGATGCCCTTGCAGGACCAATCTGGGCGTAGGCAGGTTCTCTTCGTAGAGTCAAATATCTCTGCGCCGCGGCGTATGGTGTCAACGATGGCAACCTTAGACGTATTGAAGGCTTCATCAAGCGCAGGAGTCCATTTGAAGCGGACCTTTGGGCTGAGGAATGGTTTGAAGGGCACCATGGTGTCGCGTAGTTGTGCATAGTTGGCGACCTGGTTTACTAAGCCGAACCAGCTACGGATGTCTGTGGTGGATGCTGGTATCGGAAATCCGCGTATAGCATCGAGGTATTTCGGCAGTGGCTCGATGGCTTCATCCGAGATCCGACAGCCTGCAAAATCAACCTCTCTGCGTGCGAAACGGAATTTGTCTGGATTGAGAACTATTCCCGACTGGCCAACACAAATTAGGAAGTCAATGGTCCTCCCTTCGAGGCTAGTGTCGTAGTGGATGGTGTCATCGACGCAACGCTCCTTGCAGTCGAAATCAGAGAGGATAGCGTGAAAACGGCGGTTGTATCCGTCAACGGATGAGAGGAAGCCTTGGGGCGCTCTGGTGTACCTCCACCGGCCGAAAGGTGTGATAAAGGTTGTCAGATGGCGATCACAGTCCCGAAGGGGGACGCTGTGATACCCGTTCCATGCGTCACAGACTGTCTTCCAAGTTCCTTTTGGGACGCGTCTCGCTAGGTGGAACGGTGACTCGCTGGTGAATGTTTCTCGCTGGCGGTTTTTGTTGAGTGGGGAGAGGTCCACGGTGCGGCATGGAGTTCCATCGTGCTTCCGTGTAACGACCATGCGGTGGCACCACAGTACTGGTTCGCCATATGGGACTTTTTCGATGTCTCCTAGTGCCTCATCTCGTAATAGGTTGCTGTACACCTGCTCTTGCCAATGTATTGGTACCGAGGCAGGTTTATGCACTGCCTTAGGGGTGCACCTTCCTTGAGGTGAATCTCCACTGGAGGCCCCGTCATGCATGGGAGGGGGCGATGAGGACAGGTATTAAATGATGATGCTACGTAGTGTTGTAGCAACCAATCTTCCATCGTACTAATGTTAGCGGGTTGCACTCGAAAGGAAGGGTATCGGACCGATCGGGAACCACTGTACGTGGTGGACAAGAACACGATCCTGTCCCATTTGAAGATGGTGCGGAGCAACCGGCGTTGATTGCAGGGTGATCCTCCTTGAGTGGACGTTGGGCCTTTGGGGGCTGAAGTTCAGCTGCTCCAACTGAGGTACAACTGAGGTGCGATACTATTCCAAGATTCATCATGGCTTCCCATGACAGGTAAAATCCATGGGCTGACTTGCTTACATATACCATGGTCGCGCACGATTTCTTGTCGTCGCTCAGGGGCACTCCTTGTAGACGCACAATGATAGCGCCGTCTATGGTGATAGGAGACTTGTTGGCTGCGACTATACTCTGTTTGGCCATCTCGAGACAGTGACGTAACTGAACAGGCGCAGCTTTTACGCCCGCGTGTGTATCTTCCGCCTTTCAACGCTCGTGTTTGTACGCCAGCGCCGCGAGTATGCGCCCGCGTTATGTGATGCAATTAGTAGAATACGCGCGGGTTACGTCACTGTCTCGAGATGGCCAAACAGAGTATAGGTCTACGTGGACAGGGACGAGGTCTTCCTCAGAGAATCCAGCACCTAAAAAACCGTCCATGGACCAGAGGCAGGATTGGGCTCCAGTGTCGGCCATCGCTGTGATGGTTGTATGTGCGGTGGTAGGACAGCGTCGTCCGAAAGCTTGATAGTGCGAGTGGCTCACTGACATGTATAGCTGCACTTCCGGATGATTCAAGAAGCTGGCCCTGCGCCATAAACCCTTTGTGAAGATATGGTGGGCGTGAACTTGGGTAGAACGTGGTACCGACTGCGTTTGCTGGCAGCGGGGGCGTTGTCGATGGCGTAGGTGGCGGTTATTAGTGCGTAAGGATGGCTGTTGGTGGTTTGATCCCGTTTCGTGCAATGCTGACATTTGTGCGAATATCACCCCCAGTTTCGGATGTAGAGGACGCTTGGGTGTTATTGCGTGTAGAATTGTCGTTGCGCTGAGATGCGTCGCTGCGTCGAGTAGCTCCCCCGCGGCTACTCCGCTGCGCCCTGTAGCATTTGATGCACTGGCGATGGGGTCTAGTTAGACTCGATCATTATACTTTATCCTCCAGTCGTACAATACGCTCCACTGCGTTTGCTGTTGTGACGACTGGAAATGTTCCAGCCCAAATGACGGAGCACTTTTTGACAGCAATTTGCTTACCGCGCGAGCTGCGCCTTGCACATACACGCGGATTGGTAGGGCACTTACGCACACGCGGGGGCGCACATTCATGACATCAATTTAAAACACGGCCACGCGACACGGCTGAATCATGAGCAAGTTGATTTATCATGCATTTAAATTCATTTTTGTTTACTAGCAAAACCGCCGCTTTCTTTCGACAGAAGCAAGCCTGCAT
The DNA here is from genome assembly GCA_035610835.1 of Ophiura sarsii. Lineage (NCBI taxonomy): Eukaryota > Metazoa > Echinodermata > Ophiuroidea > Amphilepidida > Ophiuridae > Ophiura > Ophiura sarsii. The sequence continues at coordinate 54,213,108 of CM069450.1, read as the reverse complement.
TGCAGCTGTTTACATACCAGGTTGTTGGTCAATATTTTGCGATGTACATATTTTCACATACCTAAAATAAATGGAAGAAACTCCCAAACCTAAGTTTTAAAAGGCCTGCTGCTGCGCTGTCCCATGTTTTTCCTTCTTTTTTCGAAAAGATTAAACCAATGAAGTGTTTATGATTTCCAATGTAAAAATAAATATTCGTACCGTCGATATATGGCAGTAGGCCGTGAGCTGCAGCGGGCATGCAAAAGTCTGATAGTGATAAGGCCAACAAAAAGAAATGTTGTGTTACCCTCAAGTGCCAAAAATAAAAATCGGGTCGGTCGGTCGGACATTTTTTTTAAAAAATCAAATCTTTTTTCAATTTTTTTTTGCTGAAAAATATATGGTTTATATGAATGATGTCAAGACAAAATTGGTATAGGCCCATATTTGTTTGTTTACATGGTTGGTCCTTTACGGACACAGTGACACACGCTTGGGTCCTGAAGGGACCAGGCTCAAGCAAAATGCTCGAGGCAGGCTTAAAAAGCATATATACAAAAGCATGCTGGCTAAATGAAATGAAAGTAAGAAAAGATGGAAGAAAAGAACGAAGTTAAAAGAGCCACTCCCAACAAATAAAGTGAACAATTTTGCTGTGCACCTTTAGACATGAGAAAAGAATAGATGTCAATTGAACATGAATTTTTGCATGAAAATGAAGGCGTACGAAGCTGGCACAGTAAGGCGTACTATAAGCTGGCGCAGGAGGCTTCATACAGAGCTGATGCACTTACTAGGCCTACAAAGCTGGCGCAGGAGGCCCATATAGAGCTGGCGCAAGAAAGCGTGCAATACTAAGGTAGCGCAGGAAAGCGTAAACATTTTGCAGGAAAGCGTAAAAGTATCGCAGGAAAGCGCAAATGTATCGGAGAAAAGCGCAAAGGTATCGCAGGAAAGCGCAAAGGTATCGCAGGAAATCGTACAAAGGTAGCGCTGGAAGGAGTTCGAAGGTAGCGCTGGAAGGCGTACGAAGGAATGCAGGAATGCGTGCAATACTAAGGTAGCGCAGGAAAGCGTAAAGTAATAATGCGCGCAGGAAAGCGTAAAGGTATCGCAGGAAAGCGCAAATGTATCGGAGAAAAGCGCAAAGGTATCGCAGGAAAGCGCAAAGGTATCGCAGGAAATCGTACCAAAGGTAGCGCTGGAAGGCGTTCGAAGGTAGCGCTGGAAGGCGTTCGAAGGTAGCGCCGAAGGCGTACGAAGGAATGCAGGAAGGCGTACGATGGAGTGCAAGAAAGCGTACGAAGGAGTGCAAGAAAGCGTATAAATGGCACAGGAGGAAGCCTGCATGAAGAGCATGAAGCCGCTACACAAATCTGTGGAGGTTATGAATGGCATAAATTGACTAACTAATTAGTAATACTATCATGGTATCTGTGGAAAAGTAGGCCTAAAAAGTGTCCCCCTCTCTAGCTCTAGGCTTAAAAAAGGGTCTCCCTAGTCCCCACCCTACCTGTCCTAGGCCTAAAAAACTAATAAGGCCAGCCTAAGCTCCCGCCTAACTATACGTCATGTAAATGTATGAACTATTACTACTATAAAAAATAAGTATAATAGTACTAGCCTACTTAGGCTATAGTAACTAGGCCTAGTAAATGATACACAAAAAGTACTAACCTCGTAAGACGTAGTCGTAAAGCCTAGCCCTAGGCTGGGCATGAACAACACTTATTTATGTCAAAGTTTAGGAGAATCATCTGGCCGGCTTGTTTATCATCAATGTCAATAACGAGAGCAGCAGTCGCTCAACTCACAATACAGAACAGTCGAACTAGGCTATGTATGCCTAAGGCTATGTAGAATTGTTTGTTTTCTAATTACCGAGCCCGAGGAACAGCATAATTATAATCCGGCACAATTCTGTTGATTTGACGCTGATCGTAAATAAAATCTGCTGTAAATGTAAACAAACAATGCGAGCTAAAATCTGGCCATCTGGGATCTGCTGACTACTTCGCGAGAAGTGTGTGGTTGAGTTGAGGAGGCACGGGAATGGTTCGAGTTTGTGTTTTATTGTACTCTTTCTTTACAGAAGAGGCTTCTTTAGGTGAATAACTTCCCCAAAATCAATAGGTTTACTCTTTTAGTAATCGTCAACATCTCCTGATCCAAGTCCATAGCTGAACCATCATCCACCGGCGCCGCGAGCCGCGCCGCGTCGTGCCGGCAGATCTGCGTGACATGCATTTGATTTATGTAAATAAAATCACAATTCCGATTTTATGTGCTCCTTCTATTTTCACGCTTTGTGACCAGTCCCCAAGTGGAGGACCGCGCTATGCATTCTGGGTATATTAGTTCAGCGGGTGCGGGACGAGACTTCGGGGACTGGTGGAACTTGTCTACTCGATCATCCTGTCTTCCTAACTTTCCACACGGCCCCTGCGAGGGTGCTCAAATGTGAAGACTGGAAAAATACAGTTCTAAAAGTGTGCGCTGATAAATTCGTAAAAAAATGAGCTTATTCACGCACCATCACGCCACAGAGCGCCGGTAGTTTCACGCGGCGTTGTGCATCGCGTGACGCGATAGGACGCGCGTTTGCCCCCACGTTTGCCTCCGCGGGACGCAGCGTGACGATCTTTCGATGCACTGCCTTTGAATTGGACAAATCAGATGCTATTTCTGTCGTTGCTGTGTACAAATGCGCATGCTCGGTATGCAAAATACTCGTGGAATTCCACGAGTAGATGCACACTTTTTGGGCGTACAATTTTCCCAGTCCCTCTTTTTGGTACGCCATTTTTAAAGATGGCGGCCATATAGAGGGACGCGGGAACCCAGTCTAGAGTCTAGTGTTCCAGCCTCGAGCACCCTCGGAGAACAGGGAAAATGTCTGTTTGCCGTCAGGGCACATGGCAGTTCGGTTACGGTCGGGGGTCGGCTGCGTGTATGTTGGGGTGGCTTTTTCTCGGCGGATGGAGGATATTCCAGCCGCGATTGTGGGCAAGGCATTCCTGGCCATTTCTTTGCCTTCGACAATGGCAATGACGTCGTTTACCGCGCGTCCGAGTATGGCATCAGTGCCTAACACCTCATGTCGAATATCAATGTCCGCAATACCTGCTAGGAGGACGTCCCGGATTATAGTATCGGTAAAGTTCACTTTCCGTGTACAAATGCGCTCCGTGACGTAGGCACAGGTTTCAGCTTTTGGCCACGCACTCTGGCTGCGAACGAGTGGAAAGGTTCATCTCGCTACTATCGCATCTGGACGAGTTCAGCGCGTATGACACCAGGAGCAATGGGAATGACGGCAAGCAACTCCATCGCGGCCATAACGTCGGTAGTGGGCTTGGAGACTATGGCAGGATCCATCTTTAGTAGGCTGTTCCCGAGAGTATCACCGGCACATTGGAAGAGTTGTGGCGAAGGGTCGAGTCCGGATCCGGTGACGAATGCATCCCAACAACGTGCGAAGACATTCCACTCCTCGGGTGTCACACCTACATCATCCTTTGGGCGCTCCTCTAATCTTGGGCCACGTGACGTGGAGCAGGGTGTGCTTGTCCAGCCATGTGTACCGTATAATGTGCCGATTGCAGAGCGCAGGCGACGGCTTCGAAAGGGCCTGGTGTTGCGTATGGGTTAATTAAGACCATCTTGGTAGTTACTGTAGTTAGTTGCTTGAGACTGTTGTCATGAAGAACGCTTCTTTTTACGTTGTCAGACTGATATTAAAGATGACAACAGTCTGAAAATATACAAACAACAAATAATGTACTTAATACATAACAACTATATACTGCTGGGAAATTTGATGAATTTTTTGATTAATCGTTAAAAAAAGTCTGGATTCCGAGTTCCGCTATAGGGTGGCTGACTAATTACGCTCAACAAAATCTGGAATTCCAGGCCTCGACTATTGAAAAACAGTTTGGAATTCCGAATTCTTTTTTTTCTTCTGGAATAGCCCATTGCAATTTATGGACACTTTGGGGAATAGCCCATTGCAATTTATGGACACTTTGGGGATTTTTGTCGATTTTGGACAACTTTACGCTTGATGAACATTCATTCGATCGCACCACGTCTCTGTTACCTGCATTGCTGTTGACATAAACCATGATAACTGTGTGTAACATCTGTAAACAAATAATAATAAAAAATACTAATAATAATACTAATAATAACAACTGCTGCGTAAATCTGGGCAAAATGAAAGTTGGTTATTTGTACTGACTGTATGCAATATACATTGTTTTTACAAGTATAATTGAATAAGAAGATTTGACTTGATTTGATGAAAGTAAAGAATAATTTATTTATAGCAATGAGTGTAAAATGAGTCAATGAAAAATGTATTCTTTAGTTGATACTGTACACTGTAAAAATGGTGTCTTACAGAACTATGTAAGACACGTCTTGGCAATGTTTTTACAAGTATAATTGAATAAGAAGATTTGACTTGATTTGATGAAAGTAAAGAATAATTTATTTATAGCAATGAGTGTAAAATGAGTCAATGAAAAATTTATTCTTTAGTTGATACTGTACACTGTAAAAATGGTGTCTTACAGAACTATGTAAGACACGTCTTGGCAATAGATAACAAAGAAAACAAAAACAAGTGTCTTACCTGAAGACACATTGTAAGACATGGAGTCAGAAGACATGAAGAGTCATGTCCTATGTCTAACCAGCAGACGCCAGATACACAAGTATCTCAAAATTGGCCGCTCAAAAGACACGTCTTGAAAATTGTACGTGTCTTGCATGGAGACATGTCTTCTTGCGAGATGTCTTGTATAAAAACGTTTTCTGGATCATTTTAGTTTAAAAACTGACAGTTTGTACGCGTAAATTATTCAAGCTTAAAACATGATGGCTCAGGAACTTTTCTGGAGCTTTTTAGTGTTAAAATAGCAATTTTTACGCGCTTACGACCAATCAGAGCGGGAAACGGCTCAAAGAGGCTAACCTGTTGAGAAGGTTTTATTTCGATAGATCTTAGCCTAGGAAAATGCAATTAAGTTCATCATGTGGGTACATACGAGGGGCATTCAGTAAATAATGAAAGTGATCATGGTATGGGATGCATGAGTGATTCTATTGAGGGATAATGTGATCAATACAAAGTATGAACCTTTGTCTTTCAAACAATACACTTTTGGATTGTTAGATACCTTTGGTTATGTAATGTCATTAACATAAACACAATAGGTTTCAAACACTGACTGAAATCTGTCAATTATTTGGCTGGATATGTACTATGTTGAAAATGGGTTGATCGATACACTTGCGTATATCTCGGCAATGCAAGCATAAAAACAGATAACACTTGGCACATAGTTAGAACACACACTTATCTCCGCTTGACACTATTTTTTAGACCTGAATTCCTTAACACAAACAAGAAGGGACCATCTCAAATGCGCTTTTATTTAGCAAAATCAGCAATAATATACCTTTGAAAACAACAAAGGATAAAGAACAATGGAGGGATTATAATTTAGTAAATTTGTGTGGGATGTAAAGCAATAATAATGGGGATTTCAAGAGGAGCTGTTCATAAAATTTCCTCAAACCATTGAAATTATGTGACGATTACTTTAACAATACATATATAGTAGCTCTAAAGATAACAGTAATAAGAGAGGTTGTGGCAGCCATCTTTGATTGATACATTCATGTATATCTTTATTTTGACTATCACAATATTTAAACACATTGATTTAAGCATTTTTTATTATTTCTGATTAGAATTTGAAGGCACAGTAAGCTTTTATCTGGTAAATTTCATGATTTTAGACATTTGTGGCCCTGTTCAAAATTATCTGCCGTCTGCGCATGCGCATATTTTCTGCAGGTTTCATGCGAATAAGTTCAGAAAATTAGTTAACTATCATATGGAATCTCCCAAACTGGTTAATTGCTTGGATTTTTCATACATTGTTTGATTTTCCGCAATATTAGTGATTCGCTGACTGGGCATTTTTCAATGAAAATTGGCTATTTGAAATACTGATATTTGTATACTTTTTATTCGATTGACTCTCCTTACTTTTTCCTCCTATACTACATACATCAAATTACACAGTGATTTAAGTTATTATCTTTTTATCATACTTACGCGAAAAAAAATGGGATTTACCTGCTTCTGGTGTCATGTTATGCAATCTTCTTATCACATGTTTCATACAAATAATTCAAATTTCCCGCCAAATAACTGATTAAGTAGTGTCCCAAGTGTACTTACTTTGAGACAATGCTATGACGTCATAGTTCACACTTATAAATCCAAAACTGTACTGTTTGAAAGACAAAGGTTCATACTTTGTATTGATCCCATTATCCCCTCAATAGAATCACTCATGCATCCCATACCATGATCACTTTCATTATTTACTGAATGCCCCTCGTATAGGGCCTAACATAAATAAGTCATTCACTGACCATCCCGATATTGAACGTCAAGAAATCTAGGCCATGATCTTCAAAGTGTTGGCACTTTACGTTCCTATAAAACTCATTATATTTTGGAACATCCGAAATTCTAGAATTGCGCTGTTTCATATTAGTTTCGGAGAAGAACGGTGGTGATACAATTGTTTAAAGGCATTTATTTCAACCTCTCCTACTACCTTTTGTAATCAAAGAAGTTTTGAAAATGGATGTTGGGATAATGAAGCGCGTCAGTTTGTGTTTATGCGTTTCCAGGTAACAAAAGGCATCGAATATTTGAGCGGATGTATATAATGAGCGTTAGAAATTACATGATCATATGATCATTTATAATTTATGTCACACTCTTTATATTTACCGTCTGATCCTCTTACCGACAGCCAGCTATGGTTTAAATATTCATTACGTTAATTGCCCAAGCGCCGGCTCCACTTAATACAATTTGTCTTAAATTGCACGCATTATGTACATATCTTTACAATAACAAAATATTTGATCACTTTAATGGCATCATACAGTTGATCGATACGGCAATTACTTTAGGCCTTTTATTTACGTTCAACGTACTATCAATAGGTTATTTTCGAATTTCAGGCACACATGATGTTCAAAATATTGTTATGAGCACCATTTTGGTGCAAAAAATAGACATTTAGAGTTAGATTCAATATTCTTTTATTCAAGTTTCAAAAAGATGGCTTAGGGAACGTTTTCTGGACCATTTTATTTTAAAACTTACAGTTTGTATGCATAAATTATTCAAGCTTAAAATATGATGGCTCAGGAACATTTTTCTGGAGCTTTTTAGTGTTAAAATAGCATTTTTTAGCGCTTAGCGCGAATGGGTTTCAATGTTTATTCAAGCTTTATAACAACATGTTTCAGGAACGTTTTTGGACCATTTTAGTTAAAAAACTAGACATTTTTGCAAGTTTTTCTAAACCTTCATTTTTACAATTGGCAATTTTTTCACGCTCCGCGCAGGAAGTATTTATAATGTTGAGTTATTCAATTTCAATACGATGGCTTCAGAAACGTTTTGTGGACCTTTTAGTGTTATAATATATATGTTTTGAACGCTACGCGCAAATTATTTTCACTGTTTAATTATCAGTCAAGCTTAACGGCTTCAGGAACGGTTTTTTAAACCTTTCTTTTTACAGGGTGTCTCAAAACAAATTACAACGCACGTTAAGAGGATTGTAACTTTCTGAATAAGTGTCAGAATAGAACAACTCAAACGACAAAATAAAGACAAAATAGTTTACTTTAAAGAAAACCAGATGTGATTCGGTTCAGTAATTCTAGAGAAATTAGCAATTACGTAACATTAGTCTGGGAACACTTCATCTAAGTTTGCTCATATTGAGTGATTCAGACAGCACATATATACATGAAATCAATACTTCTCTACAAAATGACATGGATTAACGTGTTTTTATGGTTGTAAATTTTATTTTACACCAAATAATATGCCAGATGAGACCAAACTTTTACACAAAATATAAAATAAAAGTTGTCTAGATTATTTTCATCACAGTTTATACTTAAAAACAGTAACATTTATAATGTGTACGATAAGTTCAATCTTTTTATAACAATTGGAAACAAAATTATAGTAATTGTAGTAAATATGAACATTGTCGTTATTAAACCAAGTTCAAGAACTAATAACATCGCGCATACAACTTATCAAGCTTCTAGTCTTCACATTTTCAACTTGAAGACTGAAATCATGTATATTATAAAATTATCGCCAATTTTGCGCATGATGGTCAAATTATTAGTATCGCAATTGAAAACAAAATAAATGTTTTGTTTACATTAAAAGAGTATGGTCATATCTCTCTCCTTTCAATGAGTTGTATTGTTTTTGTTTTTCTGGGTGTTATGAGTGATATGATCGATTATTCAGTATTCTTAGATCACAAATTGAACTTTTTTATCATAGTATTAAACAGTGCTAATTGGACATTAATGAGTAAGTAACCAGCCGCGCAAGTGAAAATCTGTCAAAATATGCAAACTTGGATGGAAGTGTTCCATGACTACTCTTACGTAATCACAGATATCTCCGTAATTACTTAACAAAATTAAACGCTGTTTTCTTCCAATTGTAGAAAACTAATTTGGAAAGTTATGATCGCCTAATGGTGCGTTGTAATTTTTTGTGAGACACCCTGTACAATAGCCAATATATTTATGCTCCGCGCGAATCCTTTTTAATGTATACGCAATTTCAAACCCTGACGCCGTGTTGATTGCTTTTGCAAAATTAAAGGGAAATAATCCAATTTTAAATGATATTGATAATAAGCCAATATTTATTGGAAATGAAATTAAGGCTTTTCAATAAATTATTGATCAAAAGTACACACCAAATTGCACCAAATGGGTTCGATTTTTGGGCGCATCTCCCATCAGACTCCCCCTGTCCGCGTTACCGCTCCGCACCGCTTTGATTAGTCAATCATGCATATTCAATGAAATTTATTTTTGAAGCCCCACGGGTAAAAAAAATCCTATGGGTAACACTGGTATTTGGTGTCACTGGTAGTCGTGTCTTGGGTAACACTGTGTATTTGGTATCACTGGTATAAATTCTTGAGGAATCCGGGAGAGTGTCTGGTCCACTCCTGCTATGGGCCGGAGGCCCAGCTGATCTGCCATTTCTTGGGAAATGCTCCCCTCTTTTTATGCACTCTGTTATCTCCGCTCCTTTTTGTTCCATTGTAGCTTGATTGGTCAACATTTATTCCATGGTCTGTCATTGGTCAGTGTCAGAATGTTTTTGATTGGCTAAAAATGGTGACTCATCCTATGCCTAATATGGTATGCTGGTGTTTTATATTATACAAAATCTCTTATAATTCTACAACATGAAACTTTACTTAAATATAATAATGTAATAAAACATATATTATTATTTATCCTATATAATTTATTTCCTACTTATTAATCCTACTTTGACAGAAATTGAACACAGTTTAGAGATTATTAACAATATTGGTTGTGCACAAAAACTAGCAATACTGAACTTCTTGGATTCAAAATGGCCGTCATTATAGCTCAGATTTCGGTTTCTGTGTGGATGAAATTTGATTACAAAACATGCTGTAACATTCGATTTATCAATGGAGTTTAACTATTAGTTATTGTAAGTATTCTATGTACTTTACTTAAACTTAGTTTGAACTGACATAGTGAGATCTGATTCATAATTACTTAAATCATCACGTTTTTGACACTGTAAATATATGGTTCATTATGGGTGCAGAATTCTGCTCCACTCTGTAATCGGACTATTTATGGCTTATAAATCTCTTGCAAACACTACTTATAGTTGATAATTAAACTGATTTTCATCAGTGATAGTTGAAGCATAGTAAATTAAACATATTAGATCATCAGACTATCTTGTTAAAATCGTAGGCCTTGAAGTAATAAGCTTATTGGTAATGATAGAAAATACAAAAACCCAATTTCGTTACAATACACAGAACGGAACTATCTTAATAAAGCATGAGGATGAGCATGAGGCGAGCGGCTATTATATAGTCGTCGGATTCAAAACCGTCTCTGGTCATTCAATGCATTTCGTGGCCAAAACACTGGAACGAGAACTGTGCAACATGACAGCAAAACCTCACATATTTCTTGTCTATATAAAAATCCAAACGTGTCGTCTACTGTGCCAAAAATCCCCATCCATATGACACAGCGCTATATGAACGTAAATGTCAGTCAAAATCGACCCAGAGATGGTGTGGATAATAGGAAATTGTTTGAAGAAAACACTTCGTGCTGAACAATAATATTCCCGAATAAAATACTGAACAATACTATTCCCGAATAAAAAACAATTCCCGAATAAAAAACAATACTATTCCTGAATAAAAAACAATACTATTCTTGAATAAAAAGCAATACTATTCCCGAATTAAAAACAACACTATTCCCGAATAAAATGCTAAGAACGGAATTATCTGGATGAAGTTGGTATAAAAGCCGTAATCTTTAGACAGTGGTAGCCTACATCTCGCGATTATACACTCCAAGAAATTTAAAAAAACACCTTTTTATCCTCTATTTAGAACTCTTAATGGTTCTTGAATTGAACCAAAATTGGTTCTTTAGACGCCTTGCATGCAGAACCCTTTTTTGGGGGATCTATTTAGAACCTTTATTGGTTCTCCAAATTGGTCTCCAATTTTCAAGAATTTCGAAGGTTCGAGAATTGAACCAAAATTACTTCTTCAGACACCTTGCAGAACCCTTTTTTGTATGGATCTATTTAGAACCGTTATTGGTTTTCCAAATTGGTCTCTAATTTTCAAGAATTTCGAAGGTTTGAGAGAGCGGTTCCTCACAGAACCTTCAAAACTTAGAGACCAAAAATGGTTATGCGAGGTGTCTGAAGATCCATTTTTGGTTCAATCATTATTCAAGAACCATTGAGAGCTCCAAATAGAGGAGGACAACAATGTTTCTTATTCTTAGAGAGTAGTCGTCGTATTCACACGTCTCTGGCCATACACTATTCCGTGATGAAAACACTGGAAACAACCTGAGAGCAAATCCTCACAGACGTCTTGTCCACTGTACCAGAAATCCATTAACACATTTGATTGACAAAGTGCTAAGATGGCCCACGTGAATAGATGAAAATGTTCACAAAGCATTATTCAGTTCGTCACATGGACTTTCACTATGTCAGTTAAAGTCAACCCAGAATAGAGGGTGCCAATAATGGGAATGTATTTGGAAATTGAAAACGCGACTACCGTTATGAAGAGGGACCATCAGGATTGAACGCCACGTTGACGTGATCCTTCCCATGAGTCCGTGTTTGTGAGTTTATACCGGTATTGCTGGATTTAGTCCCGCCGGATGATTGTCTATCTAATCCAAACGCCTCACGGAATGCTTGCCTGTATCCCGAACTTGTTGCGGTATAAATTAATGGATTTATGGTAGAATTGAGGTAAAGAAGAATTCGGCAGTAGAGAAAGAAAGTTTCAAACTGTTCATTATTCAGCAATGAAGGAATATCTGTTATCGAGTTTATCGTCGCTAGCAACACGGCAAATTGAAACGGAGATTGGCAAGCGAAGTACACAAAAGCAGTGACCAAGAGCAAGCGTGTCACTTGGTTGCGAGTTTGGATAGCCTGATTTGGTGGATTGCTATTTGAAGAAGTAACACTTTGCGCTGAGCGCCGAAGTGACCATACTATTCCTGAATAAAATATGGTGTTTAGAATCATTGATGCAAAGAACGGAACTATCTGAATGAAGTTGGTATAGAATTCGTAATCTTTGTTGACAGTGGTACATCTTCTAGTTTGCCGAGGGTAGTCGTCGTATTCACCTGTCTCTGGCCATTCAATGCATTTTGTGACCAACACACTGGAAACGGGAACTAGTGCGGCAGCAAAGCAAAAGGTGATGAGCCATGTTACAATGACTAGTTTAACTGTCCGACTTCTTCCGCTTACCTTACGATGCATCATTGGTAAACAGATTGCAAAGAACCTCTCCATGCCGACAAGGGTGACGAGAAATATGGAGGCGTAATATGTGACGAAAACGCTCCCGTAAATGGTGGCGCATCCGACCGCGCTTCGATATGGTCTGTCGCCTCTGATCGGAGACATAAAATAGTAAGTGAGATGACGGCCACATACCAGAGAGAGATAGGCTATGTCTGCTACCGCAAGATTCGCGAGGTAAAAATTGCTGATTGTCCGCATATGAGGCAGTCGCGCCAAAACGAACAGAAATGAGAAGTTCAAGATGCAGCTAACAACGAAGAATATCGGTACAATGACGAGAATGAGGAGCAAATCGTCGGGACTGTATATCAAGGAAATCGCCAGATCTTCATCGAGGAAAATGGTGTTGTTCGCATCGCAAATGTCTTTGTGCGACAGCGACAATGATTCAGTTGCGTTAGTCATGATTTTGTCGAATATGGTTTTACCATACCATTAATTTTTTGCAGCGCAATATACAAAAGGCGATGTTGATCTGAAGAATTCTATATCTTTGAATCGAATATATCACTTAATAGAAGACCACTTTAGTAATAAGTATCACTATCAGCTGGCAAGCACTGTTATGAAGTAAACTACTCGTTTGATGCCTTTGTCAGCCAGCTAGCAGTAATTACACATCAACTGCCGAAATTTCGTACAAATGTCTTTATAGCCTGCAGTATAATCGAATAGCTACCTGCGGAACAATTTCTTGGGCGTTTCTCAGTAGCTCACTATCCCATGAATATGTAAATTGTGGTGTGTGTTTTTCACATGTTTGATTGCGATATATTGTGATGTATTTTGGCAGTGCGCTTGATTATGCGAACAGCTTGTCTCGTTGGAGTTGACTAGACGACTAGGCTCATATCACACATTCCTACCACAATACTCGACGCCAACAACAACTTCTAGCAAGTTTTATCTGACCTCGCTTACTCATCCATATGTTCAAGTCCTTTTTGGGTGGCGGGCAAAAGCCCGCCAACCTATTAGCATGGAATTGGGAAATGTTGCACATTTGGGTCTTTCTACATATACATGGAGGCTGCCATTTTGTTTTTAGTATATTGGAAAATTGTCTAAATTATCTTTTATAAACAAATGAATTCTACTTTAACCGTAGTTTTACTAAAAAATATTGGCCATATTAAAAGAATATAATTCTAATCGTAATTTAAAGAAATCGCAATGGAATATGGTCATAGTATTGGCTTTTTTAGATAGTATCATTTTCATTGGTCCACGTGTAACCAGTAACCAGTATCTGTATATTAATGAATGTAGTTGTGGAATAAACAACAAATGTCTGGCCAGGGGTTGGGGTCAAGGTTTATCTTAGGGTCCATATCCAAACTCTCAGTGCTTTTAAATCGTTTTTCTAGCGATTTAAAAGCGCTTTTCCAACGGTATTTCGTTCTATTGTTAAAAGCATCGGAAAAAGATCGGTGATTAACTAGAAACCTCTCTACTTATCTGGCGTTAACAATAGAACTATTGTAGTACTCTTGATGGCCCAATTAGTGAAGCAGACACATGAAAGCGCGAGGAAGATTGTGTTATTAAGCTGACCAGTGTTCACCTGACCCCTGTTGTGACGTAGAGAGCGACCCATTTGCCAGATTGTACACCTATCGGGTTTCTAGTACAAGTCCCAGGGGGGGGGGGGGGGGCACTGACATTTGAAAAGGGTATAGTTAGGTGCCGCGCTGAAGACCCCCTTTTCACCCTCTGCTGCTAGTTCTTATGACCCCCCCCCCCCTTTTGAGCCTGCATCAGTTCTTAAGACCCCGTTTTCATTGAAAATTCAAAAATCGCGAAATTTTGCGTTCCAAAGCACCAATTTTGTGTTCCAAAGCCCCAATTTTTCGTTCTTAAACCAAAATAAATCGAAAATTGAACTATAGGCCAGTTCTCAAGACCTATTTTGTTGGGAAAAAAATCTGTTCCTAAGACCCTTTTTTTCGTCATAAAATCCACTCAGTTCAGTTCTTTAGCCCCCTTTTTGAGACCCTGGGCGGCACACCCCTACCCCCCAAAAAAGTTGAGTGCCCCCCCCCCCCCCCCCGGGTACAAGTGCCAGGTTTTTTCATGGCAGGTGATAGAGGCTAATCGCGACACTCCTCAAACCCGACTCAAACGATATGTTTGTAGCCGCCTATTCATTGCTAGGCTTATCGTAATCCACTCGTTAACGTCATAAGAATAATCCTCCTTGAAGTGGCCTTTAAAGACTATTGTTCAGCCGTGGATGATTTTTGAGTAAGCAGGGAGGTGTCAATGACACCTCCCTGGTACAAGCATGGATAATGTTATCATTCAATACTAAACAATATGGGAGCCATTAAACATACAACGTGTTATTGTTTTCTGGTATAGGCATAATGTGTGTAATCAAGTAGCATTATGAATCTTACTCCCCTAAATAGTGTCATTTTTCTGCGTTTTTAGACTATTTAAGAATGTTGCATACACTCTGAACGTGACCTAATAAATAATAAATAAATAATAAATATGAAGAAATTAAGTAATTAATGTAAATAAATAATATATAGATTAATAATTATATCAATAAAATAGTATATTAAGGTCTATTTATAATTAATTGATTGATAAATAATTAAATAAACATCAACAATTAAGAAAGTAAATACAAAATAAATAAATAACGTTAAAATTATGTCAATATAAACGAAAACCCCGAACGGACGTATAATGAGAGAACAATAATAAATATTATATTTCGGCATACTTAAAACCCTAACCGACCTCTACCCAGACTCGACCGCTCTAAGCATAGAGCACAAGGAATATAAACCGCCACAAAGATTCGAACGTACGGCCTGCTGATTGAGAGTCCAAATCTTTACCAACTGAGCTATTTCGATTTTCCTGAAATCCTCAGCGCTTTATACCCAAATATAGTTCTCATTCAACTATTCCCTAAATACACACGGGTTTTTCAACACGGTGTTGTTGTCTATAAAATGAGTCTATGATTTATTAGATTTAACGAATAACAAATCCCGTACTTTGTGAACCGATTCTTAAAGGGGCGTGTACATCTCAAGTGTTTGTCCTGGACAAAAATCACATGACTCGCTTCGCTCCCAAGTCCTCGCGTGCCCGGCAAAAAGCCCATGATGCAATACTAAGTCGTAAAAGTGTGCACATAAATCGACAAAATGCTGTACAAACGAAATATAATATATCTAGAATTGTTTCAAAAAGTAGTGTTATTCGTTACATTTAAATCAGAATTACTTTCTTTAACAGTAAATAATCAACTTTTGAGCGAGAAACTATCTTAAAACTACAAAGATTAAGAAATATAAAGCATTTTAAACATCTAATTTAGAGAAGAGTGGTATGTTGAACCATATTACTTTTGTTTGTTATTGCGTTCACATAGCGCATAGTTGGCTCAGCGGTAGAGCATTGGACTAGTAAACCGGAGGTCGTGGGTTCGAATCCTATCACGTTTTGAAATTTTATTTTAATCGTTTATATACATTTGTTTAAAATTAGTTTTCGATATTGTTTATCATTTCGTATAATTATTCATTATTGTTCAATTATAGTTTATTTTGGAATGTGGAATTATTTACGATTTCATTTTAATTTTCCACTGACTGTTTAGTGTGCATGGCATCATGAAATGTGAATGAACCGCGGTATACCACCGAACTGTCCTAGTCCTATGCAACAGGCCAATACAATAGAAACTCGTTGTGTGTTATTATCGATTGAGCTAAACTTGTAAAGTAAATGCCAGCCGTTATGTAATACAAATCAATTTGCCTGTATTATTATTATTGAAATAATGTTGCGGTGGTGTAGGAAATAGGAAAATCGATTCAAGGACATGAGCCGACTGGCTTCTTATTTACATAACAATTGGCCTTTGCAGATCATGTTCATAGACTAGCTAGGGGCCATTCAATGTAAGCCTAGGAGTAGTAAACACAATTATATTTACAGGACATTCTTTATCGCAGTGAAATTGCAAAAGAATTCAACATTCAATAAATATAGCGAACGATAAGCAATCCTGTCAATTTATAAAAACAAACAGTGTAATAACAAAACAGAAAAGAAAACCATCCCCATCCGCAGGATTCGAACCACTGACCTCATGATTGTGAAGCCGGCGCTTTGACGTTTGAGCTAATGAAGGCTATACATAAACGTTTTGAAGAAAAACATTACATAGGGTTCAAAATACAAATATCTCTTAAATCGGAGGCTAAAATCGAAAGGACAAAAGTCGGAAACAATATCCTCTCTAAACTAATGACTTGGATTATATATTGTATAATACATAGGTATTATATTGTATAATACTTCCAAACACGATGGTCAATATATTACGCCCCTCCGTCATCACCCATCCATTGTACAAATATGTTACGTGACCTATCGCCAAAATGTTTTCAGCATTGATTTCAATGGAATGAAGGGGGAAATGGGCTACTTTCACAATATCTTGGCAATACTGCTCCAAACAATAGATGAATAGAGTGATGGAGCGGTAGCTTAATTCATATTTCTAGACGACCAGATACATTGATCGGCGGTGAACGTAAACATTTTATGATCGGATTTAAAAAGCTTATAAATAGTATTTCTTAAAGAATATAACACAACCTTCCTCGCTCTTTGATGTGTCTGCTTCACTAATTGAGTCATCCAGAGTACTACAATAGTTCTATTGTTAACGCCAGATAAGTAGAGAGGTTTCTAGTTAATCACCGATCTTTTTCCGATGCTTTTAACAATAGAACGAAATACCGTTGGAAAAGCGCTTTTAAATCGCTAGAAAAACGATTTAAAAGCACTGAGAGTTTGGATATGGACCCTTAGACAATCAGTACTATCTATGTACACTGCATGATACACAGTTCTGAGATGCAGCACACTGGTAGCATCAATTCCTACAGCCAGTGGTCCATTTATGAGTGTTAACAATAGAGAAAGATATCAAATTAATTGAATATATATGACATATTTAAAACTTAAATTGAATGTAAAATTGATTCATTTCTATATTTCTATATTTATTTATTTAATATTTTTATTTTTATTTATTTACATAATTATTTATTTATTTATTTAATCATTTTTATTTATTAATGTTTTCTCATGTTTATTTGTTTTACTTTGTTTATTTTAAAAGTAATTTTTAATATTTTAATTTTTAATTTATGCGTGTGTTTATGTATGAATTCATTAGTTTATTTATTCATTTATTTTCTATTTATATTATTATTTATTAACAAAATTATTCAACTATTTATTTAAATGTATTTAAAAAAAAAAAATACTCATTTATTTATTTTATATTTATTTATTTATTGATCAAATAAATTGAATAGAAAGACATATATTTAAAACTTAAATTGAATGGTAAATTTATTTATTTATTTATAAACCTATTCATTTCTATATATATATATATATATATATTTTATAATATTACTTGTTTGCATAATTATTCATTTATTTATTTAATCATTTTTATTTATTTATCTATTTGCTTTGTTTATTTGTTTCAGCATTTTGTTTATTATTTTTATTTATGCTGGCAAAACCGTGTTTATCACTAAACTATGGCTGTAATCTATATTGCTTTCCAGTAAATGCCATGCAAGAATTTTGCACAATTATCATCTATGCGATTTCTTCTTCTGCCACATAACTTTAGCAACTAAAAGCCGTATTTACAAATGCTGCTATTTTTGCTCTTATCTTTGCCTCATATCGCAATTTCCTTTTGACCGCCACCTTTCCATTTTAATGGAAATTTTATTATGAGATACTCTGGCAACCGACCAACGTCCAACTGACCAACTGTCACTGCCATTATGGATGGTAGGATTTGATTAGTGTCACTATTCTGTGACCACGTAACTCGTAAGAAGGGGAGAAAAGAGAGAAAGAAGGAGAAGGAGAGGGAGAAAGAGAAGAGAAAGGGGAAGGAGAGGGAAAAAGAGAAGATACAGGGGGAGGAGAGGGAGAAAGAGAAGGGAAAGGGGAAGGAGAGGGGAAAGAGAAGAGAAAGGGGAGGGAAAAAGAAAAGGGAAAGGGAGAAGAGGGAGAGAGAGAAGAAAAAGGGGAAGGAGGGAGAGAAAGAGAAGGGAAAGGGGAAGGAGAGGAAAAGGGGAAGGGGAGGAGAAGGAGAAGTCAGAAAGAGAAGGGGAAGGGGAGGGAGAAAGAAAGGGGAAGGAGGGAGAGAAAGAAGAGAAAGGAAAAGAGGGAGAAAAGGAAGGGAAAGGAAGGCGAGAAAGAAAGAGAAGAGAAAGGAAAGGGGAAGAAGTGGTAGAAAGAAAAAAGAGAAAAGGGGGTAGAGAGAGTGAGAAACAAGGGGAAGGAGAGAAGAAAGGAGAGAGGAGGGGAAATGGAGAGGGGAAGAGGCGAGGCCGCGAGGGCGAGCTAGAAATGAAAAGGGAGACACAGGTAAGAGGTACTAGCCAGGAGACGCAAGGGGAGAAAGAAACGGAAGACACATGATCGATGGAGTGAGTGCCAAAGCAAAAGAGAAAGTAGGGAGGGGAAACGAATTAAAGGAAAGGAAAAGAGAAGAGCAAATATTGTTTTTTAGCAATTGTGAACAGGAGGGGAGAAAAGGGAGAACGCAGGACTGGGAGAACGAGAAAAAAGAAAATACAAAAACAAAGGGGAATGAAATGGGGAAAGGAAAAAAGAGAAATTATAGAACGATCGAAAGGAAGGGAACATTAGGGGAAAATGTGAGTGAAAGGAGGACATTTTAAAATTGTTCATTTAGTTCAATTATTAAAATGGTTAGATATTTCTTTAATAATATTGATAGACCGAGAAAAAAGATGCAAAATTCAATTATTAAAATTGTTAGATATATATTTCTTTAGTAACATTGATAGACCGAGAAAAAAAGATGTTTGTCACCTCTCCCCTCCCTAACCCTACCCCTGAATATAGCGCAAAAGTAGGGCACCAAATGGCTCCAATTGAAGCTTCAATTTAAAAAAAATGCCAGCTTCTGAATGGGGCACATCCACCCTCAGACACCCCCTGCGTCGCGCAAGCGCGACGTCTGGTCCTCTCTTAAAAATAGGGACGATATTGATGTTTGCCCCCCCCCCCCCGGAATGACAATGCTGGCTACGCGCCTGCGTGCCACCATCTCCCTACTTCCCTCATCGACATGCGGCATTGCTCGAAGAGTCAATCTCCTAATGTCTTGGGCCAAGTCATAATAACTCTCCCCCAACTGCTGATCCAGAAAAATAAAATGGTCCAGAAAAACTTGAATAAAGAACCATCTTTTTAAAACTTGAATAAAGAAACATTGAATCTAACTCTCAATGTCTAGTTTTTTCACTATAATGGTGCTCATACAGAACAATATTTTGAACATCATGAGTGCCTGAAATTCGAAAATAAACTATTGATAGTACGTTGAACATATATAAATAATAGGTCTAAAGTGATTGCCGTATCGATCAACTGTATGATGCCATTAAAGTGATCAAATATTTTGTTATTGTAAAGATATGTGCGTAATGCGTGCAATTTAAGACAAATAGGTATTAAGTGGAGCCGGCGCTTGGGCAATTAACGTGATGAATATTTAAACGATAGCTGGCTGTCGATAAGAGGATCAGACGGTAAATATATAGAGTGTGATATAAATGATAAATGATCATCTATTGTAATTTCTTCCGCTCATAATATACATCCGCTCAAATATTCGATGCCTTTTGTTACCTGGAAACGCATAAACACAACTGACACGCTTCATTATCCCAACATCCATTTTCAAAACTTCTTTGATTACAATAGGTTGCAGGAGAGGTTGAATTAAATGCCTTTAAACAATTTCATCACCACCGCTCTTCACCGAAACTAATTTGAAACAGCGCAATTTTAGAATTTCGGATGTTCCAAAATATAATGAGTTTTATAGAAACGTAAAGTGCCAACATTTTAAAGATCATGGCCTAGATTTCTTGACGTTCAATATCGGGATGGTCAGTGAATGACTTATGTTATGTTATACGTACCCACATGATGAACTTAATTGCATTTTCCTAGGCTAAGATCTACCTTCTAAATAACTGGGTTAGCCTCTCTGAGCCGTTTTCCGCTCTGATTGTTCGTAATCGCAAAAAAAATGGCTATTTTAACACTAAAACGCTCCAGAAAAAATTCCCGAACCATCATGTTTTAAGCTTAAATAATTTACGCGTACAAACTGTCAGTTTTTTATACTAAAATTGTCCAGAAAAACGTTCCTTAAGCCATCTTTTTAAAACTTGAATAAAGAAACATTGAATCTAGCTCTAATTGTCTAGTTTTTCAGTAAAATGGTGCAGTAAACGTTCCTAATTAAACATTGAAACTTATTCGCGCAAAAATGGCTTCTTTTGAGGGGAATCGTCCCCACCGTGACAATTATGGGTGTGTGTGCCCCCTCCCCTCCCCGCTCCCCGATAAATATAGCGAACGATAAGCAATCCTGTCAATTTATAAAAACAAACAGTGTAATAACAAAACAGAAAAGAAAACCATCCCCATCCGCAGGATTCGAACCACTGACCTCATGATTGTGAAGCCGGCGCTTTGACGTTTGAGCTAATGAAGGCTATACATAAACGTTTTGAAGAAAAACATTACATAGGGTTCAAAATACAAATATCTCTTAAATCGGAGGCTAAAATCGAAAGGACAAAAGTCGGAAACAATATCCTCTCTAAACTAATGACTTGGATTATATATTGTATAATACATAGGTATTATATTGTATAATACTTCCAAACACGATGGTCAATATATTACGCCCCTCCGTCATCACCCATCCATTGTACAAATATGTTACGTGACCTATCGCCAAAATGTTTTCAGCATTGATTTCAATGGAATGAAGGGGGAAATGGGCTACTTTCACAATATCTTGGCAATACTGCTCCAAACAATAGATGAATAGAGTGATGGAGCGGTAGCTTAATTCATATTTCTAGACGACCAGATACATTGATCGGCGGTGAACGTAAACATTTTATGATCGGATTTAAAAAGCTTATAAATAGTATTTCTTAAAGAATATAACACAACCTTCCTCGCGCTTTGATGTGTCTGCTTCACTAATTGAGTCATCCAGAGTACTACAATAGTTCTATTGTTAACGCCAGATAAGTAGAGAGGTTTCTAGTTAATCACCGATCTTTTTCCGATGCTTTTAACAATAGAACGAAATACCGTTGGAAAAGCGCTTTTAAATCGCTAGAAAAACGATTTAAAAGCACTGAGAGTTTGGATATGGACCCTTAGACAATCAGTACTATCTATGTACACTGCATGATACACAGTTCTGAGATGCAGCACACTGGTAGCATCAATTCCTACAGCCAGTGGTCCATTTATGAGTGTTAACAATAGAGAAAGATATCAAATTAATTGAATATATATGACATATTTAAAACTTAAATTGAATGTAAAATTGATTCATTTCTATATTTCTATATTTATTTATTTAATATTTTTATTTTTATTTATTTACATAATTATTTATTTATTTATTTAATCATTTTTATTTATTAATGTTTTCTCATGTTTATTTGTTTTACTTTGTTTATTTTAAAAGTAATTTTTAATATTTTAATTTTTAATTTATGCGTGTGTTTATGTATGAATTCATTAGTTTATTTATTCATTTATTTTCTATTTATATTATTATTTATTAACAAAATTATTCAACTATTTATTTAAATGTATTTAAAAAAAAAAAATTACTCATTTATTTATTTTATATTTATTTATTTATTGATCAAATAAATTGAATAGAAAGACATATATTTAAAACTTAAATTGAATGGTAAATTTATTTATTTATTTATAAACCTATTCATTTCTATATATATATATATATATATATTATAATATTACTTGTTTGCATAATTATTCATTTATTTATTTAATCATTTTTATTTATTTATCTATTTGCTTTGTTTATTTGTTTCAGCATTTTGTTTATTATTTTTATTTATGCTGGCAAAACCGTGTTTATCACTAAACTATGGCTGTAATCTATATTGCTTTCCAGTAAATGCCATGCAAGAATTTTGCACAATTATCATCTATGCGATTCTTCTTCTGCCACATAACTTTAGCAACTAAAAGCCGTATTTACAAATGCTGCTATTTTTGCTCTTATCTTTGCCTCATATCGCAATTTCCTTTTGACCGCCACCTTTCCATTTTAATGGAATTTTTATTATGAGATACTCTGGCAACCGACCAACGTCCAACTGACCAACTGTCACTGCCATTATGGATGGTAGGATTTGATTAGTGTCACTATTCTGTGACCACGTAACTCGTAAGAAGGGGAGAAAAGAGAGAAAGAAGGAGAAGGAGAGGGAGAAAGAGAAGAGAAAGGGGAAGGAGAGGGAAAAAGAGAAGATACAGGGGGAGGAGAGGGAGAAAGAGAAGGGAAAGGGGAAGGAGAGGGGAAAGAGAAGAGAAAGGGGAGGGAAAAAGAAAAGGGAAAGGGAGAAGAGGGAGAGAGAGAAGAAAAAGGGGAAGGAGGGAGAGAAAGAGAAGGGAAAGGGGAAGGAGAGGAAAAGGGGAAGGGGAGGAGAAGGAGAAGTCAGAAAGAGAAGGGGAAGGGGAGGGAGAAAGAAAGGGGAAGGAGGGAGAGAAAGAAG
This sequence comes from Ophiura sarsii, assembly GCA_035610835.1. NCBI lineage: Eukaryota > Metazoa > Echinodermata > Ophiuroidea > Amphilepidida > Ophiuridae > Ophiura > Ophiura sarsii. The sequence continues at coordinate 54,190,437 of CM069450.1, read as the reverse complement.
AGAAAGGAAAAGAGGGAGAAAAGGAAGGGAAAGGAAGGCGAGAAAGAAAGAGAAGAGAAAGGAAAGGGGAAGAAGTGGTAGAAAGAAAAAAGAGAAAAGGGGGTAGAGAGAGTGAGAAACAAGGGGAAGGAGAGAAGAAAGGAGAGAGGAGGGGAAATGGAGAGGGGAAGAGGCGAGGCCGCGAGGGCGAGCTAGAAATGAAAAGGGAGACACAGGTAAGAGGTACTAGCCAGGATCGAGACGCAAGGGGAGAAAGAAACGGAAGACACATGATCGATGGAGTGAGTGCCAAAGCAAAAGAGAAAGTAGGGAGGGGAAACGAATTAAAGGAAAGGAAAAGAGAAGAGCAAATATTGTTTTTTAGCAATTGTGAACAGGAGGGGAGAAAAGGGAGAACGCAGGACTGGGAGAACGAGAAAAAAGAAAATACAAAAACAAAGGGGAATGAAATGGGGAAAGGAAAAAAGAGAAATTATAGAACGATCGAAAGGAAGGGAACATTAGGGGAAAATGTGAGTGAAAGGAGGACATTTTAAAATTGTTCATTTAGTTCAATTATTAAAATGGTTAGATATTTCTTTAATAATATTGATAGACCGAGAAAAAAGATGCAAAATTCAATTATTAAAATTGTTAGATATATATTTCTTTAGTAACATTGATAGACCGAGAAAAAAAGATGTTTGTCACCTCTCCCCTCCCTAACCCTACCCCTGAATATAGCGCAAAAGTAGGGCACCAAATGGCTCCAATTGAAGCTTCAATTTAAAAAAAATGCCAGCTTCTGAATGGGGCACATCCACCCTCAGACACCCCCTGCGTCGCGCAAGCGCGACGTCTGGTCCTCTCTTAAAAATAGGGACGATATTGATGTTTGCCCCCCCCCCCGGAATGACAATGCTGGCTACGCGCCTGCGTGCCACCATCTCCCTACTTCCCTCATCGACATGCGGCATTGCTCGAAGAGTCAATCTCCTAATGTCTTGGGCCAAGTCATAATAACTCTCCCCCAACTGCTGATCCAGAAAAATAAAATGGTCCAGAAAAACTTGAATAAAGAACCATCTTTTTAAAACTTGAATAAAGAAACATTGAATCTAACTCTCAATGTCTAGTTTTTTCACTATAATGGTGCTCATACAGAACAATATTTTGAACATCATGAGTGCCTGAAATTCGAAAATAAACTATTGATAGTACGTTGAACATATATAAATAATAGGTCTAAAGTGATTGCCGTATCGATCAACTGTATGATGCCATTAAAGTGATCAAATATTTTGTTATTGTAAAGATATGTGCGTAATGCGTGCAATTTAAGACAAATAGGTATTAAGTGGAGCCGGCGCTTGGGCAATTAACGTGATGAATATTTAAACGATAGCTGGCTGTCGATAAGAGGATCAGACGGTAAATATATAGAGTGTGATATAAATGATAAATGATCATCTATTGTAATTTCTTCCGCTCATAATATACATCCGCTCAAATATTCGATGCCTTTTGTTACCTGGAAACGCATAAACACAACTGACACGCTTCATTATCCCAACATCCATTTTCAAAACTTCTTTGATTACAATAGGTTGCAGGAGAGGTTGAATTAAATGCCTTTAAACAATTTCATCACCACCGCTCTTCACCGAAACTAATTTGAAACAGCGCAATTTTAGAATTTCGGATGTTCCAAAATATAATGAGTTTTATAGAAACGTAAAGTGCCAACATTTTAAAGATCATGGCCTAGATTTCTTGACGTTCAATATCGGGATGGTCAGTGAATGACTTATGTTATGTTATACGTACCCACATGATGAACTTAATTGCATTTTCCTAGGCTAAGATCTACCTTCTCAATAACTGGGTTAGCCTCTCTGAGCCGTTTTCCGCTCTGATTGTTCGTAATCGCAAAAAAAATGGCTATTTTAACACTAAAACGCTCCAGACAAAATTCCCGAACCATCATGTTTTAAGCTTAAATAATTTACGCGTACAAACTGTCAGTTTTTTATACTAAAATTGTCCAGAAAAACGTTCCTTAAGCCATCTTTTTAAAACTTGAATAAAGAAACATTGAATCTAGCTCTAATTGTCTAGTTTTTCAGTAAAATGGTGCAGTAAACGTTCCTAATTAAACATTGAAACTTATTCGCGCAAAAATGGCTTCTTTTGAGGGGAATCGTCCCCACCGTGACAATTATGGGTGTGTGTGCCCCCTCCCCTCCCCGCTTGCACTGTATATGTTCGTTACCGTTCCTCCTTAATGTTCTTCCTTTTTATTTTTTACTCTTTTGCCAATGGGGGGGGGGGGGGGGGGGGGGGGGTGGACTGTCCCCCTGGTTACGCCACTGGTGTTGTGGGAATGCCGTTGGTGGGGATTAAGAGGGCCAAGCCGTTGGGTTTTAACTTGCCTGGACAACTTTCCTTGCTACCGTCTCCTTACCTCTCCTTTTCCCTCCCCTCCTCCTCTCCCTCCCCTCTTCCTCTCCCCTCCCCTCCTCCTCTCCTCCACCCCTTCCCCCTCCCCTGTCTCCCCTCTTTTTTATCTTCCCCCTCTGGGGACCCTGGGGGCTTGAGCCCCCAAAGCCCACCCCCTGGGCACGCGCCTGATTCCAGTACATTGCAAGGCGGATCCAGCATTTTTTTAGGGGGGGGGGGCCCATCCAAGCGGTGCGCAGCACTGCCCTCCGAGCTATGCTCGGACAGGGGGGTGTCTGAGGGGGGATGTGCCCCCCTGAGAAGTAGAAATTTTTTCAATTTTCGAACTCATTTGGTGCGATCTGGTGTATACTTTTGACCAACATTTTATCAAAAAGCCACCTCTTCATTTCCAATAAATATTTTGTTTTTTTATCAATGCACGAAAGAAATTGAGCATATTATACTGATATATTTTTGATTTAAGTATAGATGATTTGAAAGGTCGAACAGGGGGGAGTCTGAGGGGGGAAGTGCCCCCCTCAGAAGTAGAAAATTTTTCGATTCTCGAACTCATTTGGTGCGATCTGGTGTATACTTTTGACCAACATTTTATCCAAAAAGCCACCTCTTCATTTCCAATAAATATTTTGTTTTTTTATCAATGCACGAAAGAAATTGAGCATATTATACTGATATATTTTTGATTTAAGTATAGATGATTTGAAAGCTCGAACAGGAGGGAGTCTGAGGGGGGAAGTGCCCCCCTCAGAAGTAGAAATTTTTTCAACTTTCGAACTCATTTGGTGCGATCTGGTGTATACTTTTGACCAACATTTTATCAAAAGCCACCTCTTCATTTCCAATCAATATATATTTGTTATCAATGCAAGAAAGAAGTAGAGCATACGACGTATATATTTAATACTTAATTTAAGTATAGATTGTTTAAAAGCTCGAACAGGGGGAGTCTGAGGGGTGATGTGCCCCCCCCCCCCCCCCCCCCCTCTTCTTCCTCTCTTTCTTTTTTTCTTTTCTTTTTTCCTTTTTTTTTCCTTTTTTTTTTTTTCCTTTTTTTTTTTTTTCCTTTTTTTTTTCTTTTCCTTTTTTTAAAATATTTTTTATCCGCGTACATTCAGCACAATATCAATTTCTTTAACGGTGCACTACACTAAATGGGGGTATCCCTAGACTTTATCCTCCAGTCGTACAATACGCTCCACTGCGTTCGCTGTTGGAGGTGGAGGCCCGCGACGCATTCTTGGTATATTAGTTCAGCGGATGCGGGACGACACTTCGGGGACTGGTGGAACTTGTCTAGGGTACCCCCTACCCTTTAAGGACGGTGTTTAAAACTAGAATCGGATGGTAGCTCATACATCCCACATATCTAAAATAGTTTCCAATTAAATAAATGGTATCACCTGCAAAATTAGGGCCTATTTTAGTATTTAACCAAGGAATCTCTCTATACACTGTATAACACCCTTGTTTTGCCATATTTATCTAACTGTACCCTTGTATGGGGAGATAGAAATAATACAAATTTAGAGTCCTTATTAATTCTCCAGAATAAAATTATAAGAGCTTGTACCAATTCCCTCATTGTTAATGTATACACACATTCAGTAAACAACTTTTTCATTGTATAGACACTTCATACACTGTATCAACCAACTACGGTATCCTTATGAAATAATCTATTATGTTATTTACATCTTATGTATTAGGCCTACTCCATTTTAGTGATATTATGTTATATATTATAAAAATAAAAGCACGAGTGCTCCATGCACTGTGGAAAAGAAAAGAAGGAAAAAAAGGAAAAAAAGAAAGAAAGAAAAAATCCTCACAGCAGGTTTCTGCTTTTACCTTTAGATGGTTGGAGTTGTAAGTCTGTTTATATTTGGCCAGTGGAAAGCTACCATTGTTCGAAAATTGTGTAGGTTTTATAATGGCAGGTAATATTACCTGCCATGGTTTTCTAATAGATGCATCTTAAACTAAAATTAGGATGTCAGTCATTCTCATCCCAAAATTTATCCTTTAAGCTAAGCCCACAAGACCAGGCTTTTCAATTCGACTTGGCTTATAACTCTGTATACCATGTTTTGATAAGTGGCAGGTTCTATAATGTAAAAAGGGATCTGTGTTTTTGTTTGATAGAATGATTCTGACATGTAGTAATGTATAAAGTGATGTATTGTTATAGTCTTAGCACTTTGAATTGTTAAGAGTGGCTAATGTAATGGGTTTTTCAAGTGAGAAATTCCTTGCTAGAAAGTGTATTTTGCTAAGATTCTATATAGCTGAACTTTATGGTAAAGTGATGGGTCTCCCTAATGTTTATGTTAATCCCAGTGTTGTTGTCATGCAATATCCTGAAACCTTTCATGGGACAATTATGTTTATTATCTTTTGCTTCGCACGTTTCGGATGACACTCACAAAATGGGTTTATTCCAGAACTATTTTCTCTTTTGATAAAGCCATTGGTTATCACGTAATTATTTAACTAAACCAAGTGTGTTGTTAGAATTGCAAGGGCTATGTCTTGCATTCTTATTATATCAAAACTTTTCATTTCATTTTATTTGTTTAATTTGAAGAGAAAAAAAAAATTAATTATCTATTTTATTGTAATTATTACATCATTGCGTGCCATCTTCCTCACGCTCTGCGATTTAGACTTGTATCCACATCTCACATGAGGTACTACACTGTATATGCATGGACTAATGTACTCCAGTATTTATGTACTGGCGGGCGGGTCTGGGGGAGGGGGGGGGGGCCGTGGGGGCGGGGGGGGGGGTAAATATCAAGTCCCGTGGCAGGGGGGTTAAATGTCTAAAGTTGCCCAAAAGCTTCAAAAAATAAATAGGCCACAAAAAACCAGAGTTTCAAACTCTGTCACTTTTGGACAAATACAACCTAGACCTGTGTGTATTCATAAATACTGGGTGGTGGTGTATGATTATACCCGGGAACGGCCCTGATTACTACCAATAGGTATTTCTGTGATGTGAGTACTCATACCAATGGCGTATCCAGGACGGTTTTGATAGGGGAGGGCAAGTTGTATCTTTGTGAGTGGAGTGGGCGAAGCGAGTCGGAGCAAGCAGCGGGTGGGGTCCAGGGGCGAAGCCCCTGGAAGCTCATGGGTTTTCGGCATTCTGAAGCAAGAAGAATTAGGGTGGTTCGAGATACATTATAATGATGAAACCTGTATAAAAAATGTGCGCGGAGCGCGCAAATATTTTCAGTTATGAACTATATAATAATGGTCCAGAAAAATTACCTGAAGCCATCTTGTTAAAGCTTAAAGGTATATTATGTGATCTTTCCAGGGAACGCCCTCAATATCGAAAAAAAAAATTGAAAGCAGATTTTCTTGCAGATTTACATTTCTGATCATAAATCGTACATACATTCCAAGTTGCAGGGCGATACGATTCCTAATTACTTCAAAATCATGATTTTAGAGTGAAAATAAACTGTCGGATAACACCGACAGTTTATATTTTCACTCTAAATTCACTCTAAAACCATGATTTTGAGGTAATTAGGAATCGTATCGCTCTGTAACTTGGAATGTATGTATGATTTGTGATCAGAAATGTAAATCTGCAAGAAAATCTACTTTCTAAAAAAAATAATGAATAGAGGGCGCTCTCTGGAAAAGATCACATAATATGCCTTTAAATGTTGAAACATTGGAACTAATATGCGCAGATTGTGATTTTTAACACTAAAAAGGTATCAAGTTTTAGACGTCCTCCACATAATTAGAATATTTGGTGTGGTTCGAGATCGAGAGCCATTATAATGTTAAGTGAGCTGCAGAAAAAATGCATGCAAAGTGCGCAAAATAAACTAAAATGGTCATGGAAAACTTTCCTGAAGCCGTCTTGTTAAGCTTGAATAATGAAACATTGAAACTAATACGCGCGAAGCGCAAGAAATTTGGCATTTCTAACACTGGTCCAGTACGACGTTTTCAACGTCCCCTCATAATACATATGGTGTGGTTCGAGACCCGTTATAATGTTGAAACATGTAGATAAAATACGCACAAAAATTTTCAGTTTTTAAACTTAAATGGTCATGGAAAACTTTCATGAAGCCATCTTGTTGATCTTGAATAATGAAACATTGAAATTAATACGCGCAAGCGCGCAAAAATTGGAATTTTTAACACTTTAAAGGTCCAGTATGAAGTATTTAACGTAGCCCACATAATATTTGGTGTGGTTCGAGCCCATTATAATGTTGAAACCTGTCAAAGAATGCGCGCGAAGCGCGCAAAGATTTTCAGTTTTTAAATTAAAATGGTCATGGAAAACTTTCCTGAAGCCAACTTGTTCAGCGTGAATAATGAAACTAATCCGCGAGAAGCGAGACCCTTTATAATGTTGAAACCTGTAGGGAAAATGAGCGCGAATCGAGCAAAACAAATCAGTTTTTGAACTAAAATAGTAAGAAAAACGTTCCTGACGCCATCTTGTTAAGCTTGAATAACCAAACATTGAAATGACATGCAAAGCCCGCAAAATGGGCATTTTTAACACTAAAAAGGTCCAGTATATACGTTTTTAACGTCCCCCACATTGAAATTATAAGGACGTGACCCCGTAACCCCCCGTAACACCCATCTCCATTTGCGCCGCCTATGCCCCTATCCTTCCTCCTCCCCTAACTCCCCCTCTTCCTCCTTCTTCTCCTCTTCCTCCTTCTTTTCTTCTTCCTCCTTCTTCTCCTCTTCCTCCTTCTTCTCCTCTTCCTCATTTTTTAAAACTCTTTTGTCAATGGGAGGGTGGGGGCATGACCTGCTGGCCCCCTGGATACGCCACTGACTAGTACCACATCTCTCTGATCAGGGGCCCGGCATACACTAACACTGAAATAGTTGTGACACATACAACACATTTTGCTGGCAACTTACCATAAACGCCCTTTATTTCAATTGGTTAAACACCACCTCCTTTTGGTCCATGAAAAATGAAAATTAAACCAATTCAGTATGACTGTGATCCAAATACTTTTAAATGACTCAAGTTCAAATAAATAATTTACTCTCCGTATGTGAGTTTTCATGTTGTTATACATTTCTATATAATATAGGTTTCCCGATCAATTTAGAAATTGAAGCATTCTATTTAGTATTTCCGTAGTTTCAATTCGCCCTAAATTGATTTGAACGTTTTAGAATGAATATCAATTTCCAAATAAAAGCATTCTATTTAGTAATATCCGCATTCAACCAAGACATGCGCTCACGTCAATTCGCAATATAAGCAATCAATGTAATGGTTTTTGTCACGCTTTTAAATATTACTGCAATCAAATTCGCAAGCGATCGCGGCACGTGTCATCTCGTGCATCCGAATTCATTTATATGCAAACAATTACCTGATTAATGCATTCTATTTAGCAATACTAAATGATATATCTACATGCCTTATTATTCGTATAATTATTTTTCAAACGAAAACCAAAAAGCGCCAACACAGTGATGAAAATCCCTAAAAACCTTATCAAACATATCCACAAATTACCATTTCGTTGTGTATGTCTTACGCTTTAATTTGATAGGTCACAAACCCATACTAAAGGTATGGTTATGTTCAAATAAAGTCTCGAATATAGGTACTTAATTATGCAAATTATTTAAATAAAGAGAAAAGTACAAAAAAATCAAATTTGCTCATACAAAAATGTCGGAATTAAGAATATATGCACATTATATAGGTTTTCCCGTTCAATTTAGAAATTGAAGCATTCTATTTAATATTTCCGTAGTTTCAATTCGCGCTAAATTGATTGAACGTATTAGAATGAATGTCAATTTCCAAATAAAAGCATTCTATTTAGTAATATCCGCATTCAACCCAAACATGCGCTCACGTCAGTTCGCAATAGCAATCAATGTAATGTTTTTGTCACGCTTTTAAATATTACTGCAATCAAATTTGCAAGCGATCGCGGCACGTGTCATCTCGTGCATTCGAATTCATTTATATGCAAACAATTACCCGATTAATGCATTCTATTTAGCAATACCAAAGGATCTATTCTTTGCCTTATTATTCTCGTATCATTATTCGTCAAACGAAAACAAAAAAGCGCAAACACAGTGATGAAAATCCCTAAAGACCTTATCATACATATCCACAAATAAATGATATGTAATAAATGTACAATTATGTATAAAAGAGAAGAGAAAGATGAAAGGCATAAATGTTTACATTGGTGTAACCAATAATGGCTACACTTTTAAATCAGCATAGCAAAATATGATGGAAATGATATAGAATCATTTACATCGACATGCTATAATGCATTAAGTCCATATAGACAGCGGAACCTGATGGAGGGGGGATGGGGGAGGGGACGTGTCTCCCTAATTTGACGACCCCTCTGCGCCCCTCATCTAAAAGATGCCAAGTACCACATAGAACATTTTGATTAAAATGTTGTCATCCCTACCCTCCTAAATGGTCTCCGCCCCTCCGCGACTAAACGTTGATGATTCCGCCACCAACAATGTTTATAAGCAGGATAGGCCTCAAATTGACTTTCCTTGAATGTCACCCATTGACTGTTAGACAATATGAACTAGTGGAAAATGGGTTATATGAAAACCATGTGACATGTTGTATGTGCCTATTCACTTTAAAGACATTTTTGTTTGCGTCAATTCCTCCTGCTGAGAGGAAGACACTCGGAACCCCCTTCCTTCTATCCGGATCCTACCCCTGCAAGAGTCAGCCTTATACGTCTCAATAACCATTTTACCCTTTTTACAATGAATCAAAATGTTCCCGAACCCTTCCTCAACTTTTGGCCTCTTTTCTGTGAAAGCCTATAGACAAATGCGGTTTGAATGAACCAGGGACAGTCGACTGTCCCTGATTGAACACATCGGTTTTTAATAGAATCTACAAAATATTAAATTGAATGCGTATAAATGAAAATGAAAATGTAATTATGACCATTAAACCTTGTGCACGTACACACAAGCTAATTGAATGCATTGTTTATATATGTGATGATTCAATACGTAAATAGAATGCGTCAAAATGAAACTAAATACTTGAAAATGAAATTGGTCGATGTTAAAATGAAATAGAATTCACGTATATGAAATTGAATGCTGTTATAAGGAAATAGAAATATACGTTTAGATAATCATTCAATTTAGCGCAAATATTGAATACTGGAAGGCTAATTTGGTTGATACAATTTTCAAATTGGCCGGGAAAACCTATATCTTATTCCCAGGCTTTCATGATGTACACATCTTTAGATAAAAAGTCAAATGTGTTTTGACTAATTAAATATGCATAACATATATGCAAATGGGCTTGATTAGCAAAATAGTTGTAATACAAATTTGCGTTGAGGTTTTGATGTCATGTGTCTTCAAACTTGACTTAATTGGAAGAAAAGTGTTGTTGTTATTGTCATGTAAGTGATGTTGGTTAAAACTGCCATTTATGGTAAGTTGCACTGTAGTGGTACATTGTCAACCGTGACTGAATCTCTTATAACTTCAACCCACTAGAAAAATCATGCGTTAACCTTGAACGTTTGTTTGCCGTGTTTGTTTGTTTGTTTTAACGGTCGGTCCGTGCGGACACACGCTTGGGTCCGTACGGGACCAGGCTCAATTCTCTCATTCAGGGTACCATTGACCTTCAATCTTGACCTTGAACCTGACCGTTGAACACCCGAGTGATAGTGTGATGGGATTGAGAAATCTAGACATTATTGTGTAGCTTGAGCCAATCACCTTCTGACTGTTAAACATGTGAGGGCGCTATACTACCAGTCTATATACTACGTCCAGACCATCTTTCGTAATTAGATGATACGGTAGAGGGAAGATCAGTCAGGGAGTCAAGGTCGGGTGTCAAATTCAATTACTCCAGCCCTAAAATCGGAGCAGAACAATTATAGTGAAGTGATGTATGATCAACGTGAACGATGGAAACAGATGTAGCTGTAAATAGTGTAAATAAATTGTGTTGAAATTGAACAGAATTTCGTCAGTCTGTATTTCGCCTCGCAAACGGGTAATTTTGGTGAATGTACAGACTGACAGATGGCGGACGTTGGCGATTTGAGAGGAAAGTGGAGGATGGCGTATATGAAGGCCTATGGAGATCACAGACAATAAAGTTGTAGCGGTGAAGATTGGTCTACGGACGCGAGTGAGTCAGACGTTAACATCGTTGGCTCGAGTTGCGGAACGTTGAAGTCGTTGACTCGTACAACACTGATGGTTCTGGACGCAAAGTTGGGACTCTTCAGAAGATCAATGGAATTCCAGTGAAGATCCGGCCGTTTATAGTGGACGAAAATGAGTTGGACGTTAAAGTCGTTGGCTCGCTCAACAGTGATGGACGCAATAGTGGGACTCGTCAGAAAATCAATGGATTTCTAGTGAAGATCGGTCAGTGGACGAAAGTGTGCTGGACGTTGAAGTCGTTGACTCTCATAACGGTGATGGTACTGAACCATGTGAATCTACCGGAAGTGTATAGGGCGCTAGTGGCGTAGAAAATAAGTTGAATCGAAGGATGAATGTTGGACAGAGATTCAAGGACAGATTCAGTTCGATGACAGAAGATGAGAGGATGGCTTACAAGGATGCTGGAAGAAAGATCTTTATGAAGAGATGGCAACTAAGGAACAATTAGCCTATAACACCAGACGATAGTGATACGGATACAGAGTCAAGTCAGAAGGCACTGTGGGAAGCTGCTAGGCGAAAAATTGAAGAACGTCAACGTCAACTGTCGAGCGTTGGAAAAAGAATTAGGCCTACAGAAGTTGAAAGCAAAGAACAGCAATTTGGAACGAGAAAAGTCGATCACTAGGAAGATACGGATGGCTAAGGAAGAAAGACAAGTTAGCGTTGTACCTAAGCATGACATTGTTTTACAATGATTGGTCAGGAAGAGTCAGGCGGCTGCCAAAGTCAGACGAGTTTGCAATGCACCTAAACATGAAGTGATTTCTCGCGAAGTCTCGGTATCTGGAAAAAGTAGACGGCGACGTATAGCCTACTGAAGTTAGCAACGGGGCATCAGGAGAAAGCCCATGATACGTTGGAAAGGAAGACCAACGAGTGAACGTGAAAGGCTAGTCAGGAGAAAACGAGTGGACAAGGATGAGAAACACGCTAGCATACACGACAGATACAGATGCATATACACAGACGTGACAGTGGTTCATGTAAGCATTCAGTCCTGAGAAGCATTGAGAAACGTAATTCCATTGACCGGACACATCGGAAGGAACGTTGTAGGGAAAGAAAAACACGTGATCGCATTTTCATGGTAGTCCTGCACGGAAGGTGATCATGTAAGACTACTACATCACGGGCCTACATCGAAACGTGACTCGAGAAGAGTGTGGATTGAAAGTGAATCTAAAGGAGACGTGAGGTGGAACCACCAAAGTTTACTGCGAACTGCATGTGGGGATTAAAAAACATGGGAAAGTTTGCATAATTTTCGGCAACAATTTGGCGATCTTAGCAAAGCCTAATGACCTGATCTTAGTGCAACTTAGCGAAACTTTTGAGATTTTAAGAAATATTGTGTGCACTTATTGGTCTATTCTAGACAAAATTTGCACCCCCCCCCCCCCCTGGAATAAAATATTTATTTCAGGGAGTCCAGGGGTTAAGGGTATGGGAATTGGATAGAGGAATAGTGATAATGAAATTTGTTTAGAATTCCGGGAACGTTAATGAAAATGTGTTCGGAATTCCGGAAAACTTCTGGGAAATTTGATGAATTTCCGGCTTTGAAAAAAAAAATCGTTGGATTCCGAGTTCCTCTATAGGGTGGCTGACTAATTACGCTCAAGAAAATCTGGAATTCCTGGCCTCGACTATTGAAAAACAGTTTGGAATTCCGAATTCTTTTTTCTGGAATAGCCCATTGCAATTTATGGACACTTTGGGGATTTTTATCGATTTTGGACAACTTTTGATGAACATTCATTCGATCGCACCACGTCTCTGTTCCCTGCATTGCTGTTAATAACCATGATAACTGTGTGTAACATCTGAAAAAATGATTTTTTAAATTTTTTATAACAACAACTGCTGCGTAAATCTGGGCAAAATGAAAGGGGTTTATTTGTACTGACTGTATGCAATATACATTGTTTTTACAAGTATAATGAATAAGAAGATTGTTTTGACTTGATTTGATGAAAGTAAAGAATAATTTATTTATAGCAATGAGTAAAATAGGTGAATGAAAAATGTAATCTTTAGTTTACAGAACCATGTAAGACACGTCTTGCCAATAGATAACAAAGAAAACAAAAACAAGTGTCTTGCCTGTAAGACATGAAGCCAGAAGACATGAAGACACAAGTCATGTTTCCCCGGGCATGTTTCTATGCAAGTCATGTCTAACCAGCAGACACCAGATATACAAGTGTCTCAAAATTGGCTTAAATAGACACGTCTTCCAAATTACACGTGTCTTGCATGTAGACATGTCTTCTTGCGAGATGTCTTGTATACATACATGACTTGTGTCTTATTGAAGACATCTCACAACCGACTTAATTGAGTCATGTCTTACAAAGTGTTTTCAGGTAAGACACTTGTTTTTGTTTTCTTTGTTATCTATTGTTGAAGACATGTCTATTGCCAAGACGTGTCTTACATGGTTCTGTAAGACATCATTTTTACAGTGTATACCATACTAAAGCTACGCGTGTCCAAAAAGTTATCTTTTTAAAACTGTGCATCTCTATTACAACTGAGACTATTATTTGGATAGAGAAAACTTGCAGAATTATTGTTTTTAAATATAATCTTAAATTACTTGCCCAAGCAGGAATATTTGCCGAACTTTATGCGATATATTGCGCTTATGTAATAAGTATCAAAACGCCAAACCAGTCTCTGAGACTGGGAACCGATTGGTGACGCAGTGGACACTGTCTAGGAGGACGAGAGAGGGTCGCCATGGTCGCCCTTAGCGCCAGAGTAGAGCACCACGCTTGTTTTCACTCTGCTGCTGCGATCCATAAACAGGAAAGTTATGTTTGCAGTACTGCGACATTACGGAATCCCAAAAGCCTTAGTCGACGCTATAGGTGTAACTGTACAACAACTCGAGAAGTGCTGTGATGGTCGATGGCAGTATCTCTGATCCTTTCGCTGTCTCCACTGGAGTGCTATAGGGTGAAGTTCTGGCTCCATTCCTATTTGTGATATTGGTAGACTACCTATTGACGAAGGTCACATCTGATCTTGACTCAGGAGTTGTACCACATCCACGTCGTTCGAGGCGTCATCCTGCCATTGTTCTCAATGACTTAGACTTTGCTGATGACATTGCCTTACTCGAGACAACAATTTTACGAGCCCAGACGCAGCTGACAGAAACTGCTGCAGCAGCAAAAGACCTCGGCCTCTACATTAGCGTATCTAAAACAGAGTACATGACTGCCAACTGCAATCCTCACCCGACACTTCAGGTCTATGGGGATACCATCGACCATGTGACTGATTTCAGGTATCTTTGCTCTATGATGGCATCGGGTGCAAGTGATCTTAAAAGACGCAAGGCATTAGCATGGTGCGCATTTTGGAAGATAGAACGCCTCTGGAGGAGCCCTCAAATAGGTATCACAACAAAGATGAAATTATTCAATACCACCTGTGTGACTATCTTACTGTATGGATGTGAATCCTGGGTGATATCCCAAGATATGGAATGCAAAATAAATGCCTTCGCTACCTCTTGCTACAGGATAATGCTAAACATCAAGCGCATGGATCATGTCCCAAACAACACAATTTATGACATGACCAAGACAGAGCCTCTTATCCACCGTGTAAAGCGCCGCCAGCTGAGATTCCTGGGCCTATACTCCGTCTCTCTGATGAAGAGCCAGCTAAGAAGTATGCCACCTACGCAACAACACATGGCCGAAGGAGACCCGGTCGTCCTTGCACAACATATCTGACATATATACAACGCTTACTAGGGGACAATGAAGGCATGATTGAAGATCGACAGATTGTCACTCTTGCTCAAGACCGTCGTGCATGGAAGAAACTTGTGGTCGCCTGCTCTGCAGCCGAAGGATGATGATGATGATGATGATGATGATGATGATGATGATGATGATGATGATGATGATGATGATGATGATGATGATGATGATGATGATGATGATGATGATGATGATGATGATGATGATGATGATGATGATGATGATGATGATGATGATGATGATGATGATGATGATGATGATGATGATGATGCGATCAAGCCAGCGCTTGTGCACTTGCGCTGAAAATGTATCAAAATATGAATAACGTGCAGGAAGAGCGCGGAAAACTGTCCAAAAATTGTCAAATGTTTAAAGCAACGTCGCCATTTTAGTAGGAGGCGACCTCACGCGACTTTTCAAACGTGTCAAAAGTCGCACTGAATCGCCTCATTTGACTTCAATCCAATTCGTGCGAGACTGGTCGTTCGATCTTACTAGTAATTGATGTGAGTGATTAACATTTCATAGTCCATTCGAGCAACTCCCAATCGCCAATTTTTGCGACTAGCTAGTATGTATCCACCGTGTAAAGCGCCGCCAGCTGAGATTCCTGGGCCTATACTCCGTCTCCCTGATGAAGAGCCAGCTAAGAAGTATGCCACCTACGCAACAACACATGGCCGAAGGAGACCCGGTCGTCCTTGCACAACATATCTGACATATATACAACGCTTACTAGGGGACAATGAAGGCATGATTGAAGATCGACAGATTGTCACTCTTGCTCAAGACCGTCGTGCATGGAAGAAACTTGTGGTCGCCTGCTCTGCAGCCGAAGGATGATGATGATGATGATGATGATGATGATGATGATGATGATGATGATGATGATGATGATGATGATGATGATGATGATGATGATGATGATGATGATGATGATGATGATGATGATGATGAAGATGAAGATGAAGATGATGATGATGATGATGATGATGATGATGATGATGATGATGATGATGATGATGATGATGATGATGATGATGATGATGATGATGATGATGATGATGATGATGATGATGATGATGATGATGATGATGCGATCAAGCCAGCGCTTGTGCACTTGCGCTGAAAATGTATCAAAATATGAATAACGTGCAGGAAGAGCGCGGAAAACTGTCCAAAAATTGTCAAATGTTTAAAGCAACGTCGCCATTTTAGTAGGAGGCGACCTCACGCGACTTTTCAAACGTGTCAAAAGTCGCACTGAATCGCCTCATTTGACTTCAATCCAATTCGTGCGAGACTGGTCGTTCGATCTTACTAGTAATTGATGTGAGTGATTAACATTTCATAGTCCATTCGAGCAACTCCCAATCGCCAATTTTTGCGACTAGCTAGTATGTAAAGGCCCTGCCACACATACGGCGATCTGGCCAGCGATTCACTGCGCGCTCAAAAAGTATCCAAATATGAATAACACGCAATAAGAAAACTGTCCGAAATTGTCCATTTTTAAATCAAGGTCACTAAAACCCTTTCACACATTCTGCTGCGATCAGGCCGGCGCTTGGATTACGCTGAAACATATATTCTGTCAAAACCTATTCATGAATATCGTTTCAGAGGTATTTCTAATTTGTGTAAACATGGGATGCAGTAATCTAGATTAACAGATTATAATCTGTCATACAAATTAACATGAGATTGTGTATCTCAATCCCATGTATATTTGTATGTACTTCTACATATATTGGGTGCTCTGCCACAACTATAATGCATCAAAGGCAATCAGATTTTATTAGCCAAGCCTACTCTGCCATAACTACCAAGTGGTCCATATAGGCCTAATTCAATTTGATTTTCTTATTGAACCGATATGAGCAGGGACAAGCACATCATGATACTATCGCTATTATCATTTTAATGTATTCAGATTCAGCAATATTATTGATACACCTGTTCAAAACTCCCGCGAAAAGACACGCTACTATTTCCATGCTATTAAAAAGTGGCGTTATCGTATTACGCTAAGCTAGGATTATGCTCTCTAAGGATTTAAATGACAATCAATGTTAAAGATCGGTCATGTTATATTAGAGCTTTAATCACGGGTCATTGTTATTCCTTCTATATCTACTATTTATATATAAATTATATATTATCACGGCATTTCTCCACTTTTGACTTCATTTATTTGATATTATTTAATGCCGACGCAGCTTCTTTGTACTATTTATATATGTTTGTTAAACATGTTAAAGGCCCTGTCACACATACGGCGATCAGGCACTTCGCTCAAAAAGTATCCAAATATGAATAACACGCAATAAGAGCGCGGAAAACTGTCAGAAATTGTCTATTTTTAAATCAAGGTCACTAAAACTCTTTCACATTCTGCTGCGATCAGGCCAGCGCTTGGATTACGCCGAAACATTATCAAAACGCCAAGCCAAGCGCACCAAGATCTTCATGAACCCCTCGGTGACGCAGTGGGAACTGGCTGGGACGTGAGAGGGTCGTGAGAGGATCCACATGGTCGCCCTCGAGGGTCAGTGCACCACGCTTGTTTTGCGCATGTTTTGAGGATGTGAGAAAAGAACAGGAAATGAAAAGTCAAAACATAAATGCATATTTTTATAAGCTTAGAATTCAGGCCAAGTGGCGGCATAAAAAGAATTGTGGGGTGGGGCGATTCCATACGTTATGATATAATGTTGTATGTTTCAGAAAAACGATCCTGAAGCCATCTTATGTGTCAAATTGAGCTTATTCAAGATTAAATTGATGAAAACGCGTCATTGAAACGCATGAAAAACTTTTAAAATTCTGAAACCACCCCGATCTGCCGCCTACCAGGGCCCGTAAAGACGACTAGACGCACTCGCGCAGCACGTTTCGAGACGACCGTATTGGCAATGGTTGGAGCAATATTTGGTGTTTTGGCTCATTCCATCCAAAATGCAATAACTTTCTACTGGTAAAGCAATGTATTATAATTAACGATGTTAATTATCCAAGGACATTCTGACATTACCCTTCCTATATACCATTAAATCATTAAATATACCATTAAATCATTAAATATACCATTAAATCATTAAATATACCATTAAATCATTAAATAGACAATTTTATATAATTAAATATACATTTAAATCATTAAATATATTAATTTAAATTATGCTTTATAATACTCACTCCCTACCAAAAACAATCTGAGCCGTTGGGGTAAAAGAAGTCAATGCGACCTCTGTTAACTCTGTTCTCCGCATAATCCTGGACACCCTTATAGTGATGCCAGTGATCATTATGGACGTTTTTCTGTGATCTTCAAGGGGCTACCAAAATTGCTGGGACCACAATTCCGCCCGACATCCTTCATACTCAATAAAGAACAGATCTTGTCAGTTGTCCTCATTTTTTTGGGGGGGGGGGGGGGGGGGGGCAGACGAGTTAACTCGGACCCTACATGTAGTTTTCAAATGAAAGGTCACGTGGTCATTATTATTGTTTCAATTAGCTAGTGGTGACGTGAAACGTTACAATTCAATTTTATTGTAGGCCTATTTACTAAATAATGTAAATTGTATCAAAGTCGATCAATCTTTTTGAGCTCACTATTCCGTTCGAGCGTGACATTAATTCTGGTGCAGGAGGATCGATAAATACGACCTGCGAGATCAGGGTTATGACACCAAGCTCGTATGTGTTGAAATTAGTTCTAGAGGCCGTATTTCAAGTTCAAATAAGAGCGAGCTCCCCCAATCCATTTTCCCCGTCTTTTAGGGCTCGGGCGTTCACAAAAATGTTCAAATCCTTGAGTCAGCGTGCAATAACATGTTCTTATTCTATTATCTTTCCAAATACGACAAGCAATGGTCATCGAGCATCAACTACAACTAATTATCTTGCTCACTCAGTGCAATCCTCCTCTCAGTCGGGTTTCGAGTCTCGAACTTCGAGTCTCGAGTTTGAGTTTCGAGTCTCGGTCCACACCGGGAAAAATACCATTGCCCCTCTCCCTTCCTGAAAAGTGACCCCAGATACGCCAATGGCAAAATGTATTACAATAACGAAAATCGTTTGGTGTCTTGGCTCATTCCTTAAAACATACACCTGCACACTATGAATCCATATAAATTTAATATTTTTCTCCTGGTAAAGCAATAATGTACATGTATTACAATAACAATGTCAATTATCCGAAGCCACCCTCTCCATTATACCATTTAATCATAATAATCATAACTATAATAGTAAACCATGAAGAATTACCAAGGACTCGGCATGAAAACCGTATTCTAAAAGCCCAATAAAGTTGTATTAATCATATAGCCTATACATTAGAGGGGCACATACAAATATTGCACCAAAAAGCACAATTTTAATGACAAACACAAGCACCTGATGGACACAAGTAGTTTAATGGTATACAGTCATCACAATAAGTAACTGACAAGGTAATACATGTGCTGATAACTCTAAAAGTATAACTCCTACATAAACATATTTGAGAAACTTCTCTTCTTGAATTTGAGATATTACACGCTAAGGATGGCTGATTATTAAGGAAGTTACAATCCCAAATGTACTGTCAAGTCTGATTTTCATTTTCACATTTTCATTTTCAACACGGGGACTCAGACCGGCAAATTATTGATTACTATTGACCGATCATGACGTCATGGCAATAGTAGGTTTTGGTAGCTCATCTCCTCCGGTTGTGTGTTCATTTTGTTCCATCGTTGACATGACACGGAGGAAAACCCTCGTCATCCATCTTCGTCCTCTGTTGTTGTTGTCTTCTATCGTCATCCATCTGCGTCCTCTGTTGTTGTTGTCTCCTATTGTCTTCTGTCTGCGTCCTTTCATTGTTGTACACGGGGTCTAGTTGAATGTTGTACATTTCTCTGTAACCTACGTAATTCTTGTTCATATTGTCTAACACGTTCATTCAGTTGTTGCGCAATATTGCGCCTATCGCCTAATCGCATAAGTGCCTCCGCAGCCGACATGTCGTGATCTCCGTATCCTTCAGCCATGATCCCACCGCTGCCACCACTTGTAGCGTTGTTTGGGCCACGAAATGGACGATGGGTTTATGACTATTTAAGACACGCTTTGATCACCAATATTTAATTAATAAACACTAATTGACTCTGGAAATATTTCACCGGTATGCGTACATAAACTTGACTCGGGGATATTTCACCGGTATGCGTACATACACTTGACTCGGGGATATTTCACCGGTATGCGTACATACACTTGACTAGGATATTTCACCGGTATGCGTAACCGTACATACACTTGACTAGGATATTTCACCTGTATGCGTACATACACTCGACTAGGATATTTCACCTGTATGCGTACATACACTTGACTATATTTCACCTGTATGCGTACATACACTTGACTAGGATATTTCACCTGTATGCGTACATACAGTGAATACACTTTATGGGGGGGGGGGGGGGGGGGGTAAATTGGAGATGTTAATCCTGTAGTGTGTGTACAACCATTTTTGTGGGTCAGGGCTTGTGTTGTATACTGTTATTCTGTAATTTCACAAGTGTGTGTACAACAATGGGCCAGGGTAGGGGAAGCTAACATGGATCAATCGTAATTTCACAGGTGTGCGTACACTCCTTAGGCCAGGCCAGAGTAAAGGGAAGCTCACGTGGATTAATCGTAATTTCACAGGTGTGCATACACTACTTAGGCCAGGTCAGGGTAAAGGGAAGCTGACGTGGATTAATCGTAATTTCACAGGTGTTTTACATTGTTTTTACAAGTATAATGAATAAGAAGATTGTTTTGACTTGATTTGATGAAAGTAAAGAATAATATATTTATAGCAATGAGTGTAAAATGAGTGAATGAAACATTTACCCTTTAGTTGATACTGTACACTGTAAAAATGGTGTCTTACAGTCTTACAGAACCATGTAACACACGTCTTGGCAATAGATAACAAAGAAAACAAAAACAAGTGTCTTGCCTGACACATTGTAAGACATGAAGCCAGAAGACATGAAGACACAAGTCATGTTTCCCCGGGCATGTTTCTATGCAAGTCATGTCTAACCAGCAGACACCAGATACACGAGTGTCTCAAAATTGGCTTCAATAGACACGTCTTGCAAATTGCACGTGTCTTGCATGTAGACATGTCTTCTTGCGAGATGTCTTGTATACATACATGACTTGTGTCTTATTGAAGACATCTAACAACCGACTTAATTGAGTCATGTCTTACAAAGTGTCTTCAGGCAAGACACTTGTTTTTGTTTTCTTTGTTATCTATTGTTGAAGACATGTCTATTGCCAAGATGTGTCTTACATGGTTCTGTAAGACATCGTTTTTACAGTGTATACCTTTATTATAATGATTCTAGTCATACTAAAGCTACGTGTGTCCAAAAAGTTATCTTTTTAAAATTGTGCATCTCTAATAAATACAACTGAAACTATTATTTGGATAGAGAAAACTTGCAGAATTATTGTTTTTAAATATAATCTTAAAATTACTTGCCCAAGCAGGAATATTTGCCGAACTTTATGCGATATATTGCGCTTATGTAATAAATTAAATGGGGAGAGAGGGAGTGGAGAGTAATAATTCCGTTCCTTATTACGAACTTTCACACATGTTATACTCAAAATAGAACCTTTTAGAAAAGTGTTTTCTTTGGGCTTACCCATCACCGTGTGGCAATGAGATGGATCAAGACTATTCTTTTCTCATGTCCGAAGGCTCAGAGCAAAATTGTTAACTTTATTTGTTGGGAGTGGCTCTTTTAACTTCATTCTTTTCTTCCATCTTTTCTTACTTTCATTTCATTTAGCCAGCATGCTTATATAGGCTTTTTAAGCCTGGCCCGAGCATTTTGCTTGAGCCTGGTCCCTTCAGGACCCAAGCGTGTGTCCGTACGGACCAACCGTGTAAACCGTACATTTCTACCTAAAGTGTCCAAGTCGAAAATGGTATTGTAAGTTATGACCCGAAACCTTTCACCAAGGCCTTTCAGCTATATTATAATAAAGGGCTGTCACACCTACGACGATTCAGACGCAGCATTGCGCTTGCATTGCGCTGAACAAGATTCACAAAGTATCAAAACGCCAAACCAGTCTCTGAGACTTAGAACCGATTGGTGACGCATCGGACACTGTCTAGGAGGACGAGAGAGGGTCGCCATGGTTGCCCTTAGCGCCAGAGTAGAGCACCACGCTTGTTTTCACTCTGCTGCTGCGATCAAGCCAGTATTTGTGCACTTGCGCTGAAAATGTATCAACATATGAATAAAATGCAGGAAGAGCGCGGAAAACTTTCCAAACAAATTCAAATGTTTAAAGCAACGTCGCCATTTTAGTAGGAGGGGACCTCACGCGACTTTTCAAACGTGTCAAAAGTCGCACTGAATCGCTGCATTTGACTTCAATCCAATTCGTGCGCGACTGGTCGTTCGATCTTACGAGTTGCTGTGAGCGATTTTCATTTCATAGTCCATTCGAGCAACTCCCAATCGCCAATTTTTGTTAGTTAGTATGTAAAGGCCCTGCCACACATACGGCGATCTGGCCAGCGATTCACTGCGCTCAAAAAAGTATCCAAATATGAATAACACGCAATAAGAGCGCGGAAAACTGTCCGAAATTGTCCATTTTTAAATCAAGGTCACTAAAATCCTTTCACACATTCTGCTGCGATCAGGCCGGCGCATAGATGGATTACGCTGAAACATCAAAACGCCAAGCCAAGCACACCAAGATCTTCATGAACCCCTCGGTGACGCAGTGGGAACTGGCTGGGACGTGAGATGGTCGTTAGAGGATCCCTATGGTCGCCCTTGAGCGCCAGTGCAACGCGCTTGTTTTTTTGCATGCACAAAACAAGCGTGGAGGTTCGGCGTTCTGTTCAGAGTGCTGTAATGACTCAGTATTGTCGCCGTGTCAGCGCAAAGCGAGCGACGTGAGCGTCCCGTTAACGTAGAAAGGACGCATACAAACTACTTGTCCTCTGCGACTGCAGTAAGATCAATAAGGCGCTCAATACCTCTCTCTCTCCCGTCCTTATGCGCTGTCAGGAGACAATCAAATTTTATTAGCCAAACATATTCTGTCAAAACCTATTCATAAATATCGTTTCAGAGGTGTTTTTAATTTTTGTAAACATGGGATGCTGTAATCTAGATTAACAGATTATAAACTGTCATACAAATAAAAGGTATGTTCCGATTGTGTGGCCAGATTTTCAACTTTATGTTATCTATTTTACATGAACGGTCATCCTTAAAATTGTCGCATTCCAAAGTTTGAGTTGCATAACTCAAATGGTTCTTTTTTAGAAACGCAAGGTCAAAAGACATTTGCCCATTGAGTAGTACACAAACTGGTTGGTGGTTAACCACCTTTGGCAGTAATTCACCACATTTAGCCTATAATTTCCGAATCGAACATTTCTGGCCCCTAAGATTTTACAGACACAATAAGAAAAATATGGGGATTCTTCTGATATCAAAATATCTTGATGTGAAAAAAATATCATAGCCCCCAAAAAGTGATCGGAACATATACCTTTAACATGGGATTGTGTATCTCAATCCCATGTATGTTTGTATGTACTTCTACATACATTGGGTGCTCTGCATCAAAGACAATCAGATTTTATTAGCCAAGCCTACTCTGCCACAACTACCCAGTGGTCCATATAATTCAATATGATTTTCTTATCGAACCGATATGAACAGGGACAAGCACATCATGATACTATCGCTATTATCATTTTAATGTATTCAGATTCAGCAATATTGTTCATACACCTGTTCAAAACTCTCGCGAAAAGTGGCACGCTACTATTTCCATGGCTATACAAAAGTGGCATTATCGCATTACGCTAAGCTATGATTATGCTCTCTAGGCCATGTGAATAGACCTTTAATCATGGATCATTGTTATTCCTTCTGTATCTACTATTTCTATATGTTTGTTAATCTAATACCCTTCGTGCACTCGCTCTGTACTCTCCGCGCCGACGCAGAGAACGTTATGAAAACGTGTTGATAAGGTACATGCTAGTAACGCAGACAGCGACTTATAAGCGCAATACAAGCGCTGGCTTGATGGCAGCAGAGCGTAAACAAGCGCGGCGCTTTGTATGGCGCTCAAGGGCGATCATGGGGACCCTACCCCGCTCAATATGGTGTCTGCTGCGTCTCCAATCGATTCTTAGTTCCGTATGCACAAAATAGTTAGACCGGTCTAAAGTTAAACCTGGTCTAAGTGAAATTTATTCATGCCTGTTTTCCTCTGCATTTTGATTACGCACTGAAAAAAATCCTCACAGCTAGTCACACCCTTTGTCCCGCAAATTGCGGTTATCACTCCAGACCCATTCATCTGGCTCGTTCAGATAGCACACAGTTATGACAGTATCACACACAAATCAATAATTTCCTATACCTAGTGCAACTTTGCTGTTGTTATGTGCGGTCATTGAAATCGCCATAACTTTAAAAGTATCCATTCGATTTTGTTGAATGAGGTATCAAACTGCGGAGAAGAAATTTGCTCATTTAATGTAAGACTCAGATTTTTGGTACCGATTATATATTTTGAATTAGCCAACCTCAAAGCACCTGGTCAGGGACTTTATGTGGTAGGTGTATATCTTGTCTATATAAAAATCCAAACCTCGTGTCGTCTACTGTGCCATAAATCCACATCCATAAATATGACACAGCGCTATATGAACGCATGAACGCAAATGCTAGTCAAAATCGACCCAGAACAGATGGTGGATAGTGGGAAATTGTTTGAAGAAAAAACTTCGTGCTGAACAATAATATTCCCGAATAGAATATTGAACAATACTATTCCCGAATAAAAACAATTCCCGAATAAAAAACCAATACTATTCCTGAATAAAAAACGATACTATTCTCGAATAAAAAGCAATACTATTACCGAATAAAAAACAATACTATTCCCGAATAAAAATGCAAAGAACGGTATTATCTGGATGATGCTGGTAAAGAAGCCGGCCGTAATCTTCAGACAGTGGTACATCTCGCGATGATACACTCTATTTTTTTTTTTAAACATCTTTTTATCCTCTATTTAGAACCCTTAATGGTTCTTGAATTGAACCAAAATTGGTTCTTCAGACGCCTTGCATGCATAACCCTTTTTTGGGTGATCTATTTAGAACCTTTATTGGTTCTCCAAATTGGTCTCCAATTTTTAAGAATTTCGAAGGTTCGAGAATTGAACCAAAATTACTTCTTCAGACACCTTGCAGCCCTCTTTTGTGTGGATCTATTTAGAACCGTTATTAGTTTTCCAAATTGGTCTCCAATTTTCAAGAATTTCGAAGGTTCGAGAGAGCGGTTCCTCACAGAACCTTCAAAACTTAGAGACCAAAAATGTTTCTGCGAGGTGTCTGAAGAACCATTTTTTGTTCAATCATTCAAGAACCATTGAGAGCTCCAAATAGAGGAGGACAACAATGTTTCTTATTCTTAGAGTGTAGTCGTCGTATTCACACGTCTCTGGCCATACACTATTCTGTGATGAAAACACTGGAAACAACCTGAGAGCAAATCCTCACAGACGTCTTGTCCACTGTACCAGAAATCCATTAACACATTTGATTGACAAAGTGCTAAGATGGCCCACGTGAATAGATGAAAATGTTCACAAAGCATTATTCAGTTCGTCACATGGACTTTCACTATGTCAGTTAAAGTCAACCCAGAATCATGAGAATAGAGGGTGCCAATAATGGGAATGTGTTTGGAAATTGAAAACGCGACTACCGTTATGGAGAGGGACCATCAGAGTTGAACGCCACGTTGACGTGATCCTTACCATGAGTCCGCGTTTGTGAGTTTATACCGGTATTGCTGGATTTAGTCCCGCCGGATGATTGTCTATCTAATCCAAACGCCTCACGGAATGCTTGCCTGTATCCCGAACTTGTTGCGGTATAAATTAATGGATTTATGGTAGAATTGAGGTAAAGAAGAATTCGGCAGTAGAGAAAGAAAGTTTCAAACTGTTCATTATTCAGCAATGAAGGAATATCTGTTATCGAGTTTATCGTCGCTAGCAACACGGCAAATTGAAACGGAGATTGGCAAGCGAAGTACACAAAAGCAGTGACCAAGAGCAAGCGTGTCACTTGGTTGCGAGTTTGGATAGCCTGATTTGGTGGATTGCTATTTGAAGAAGTAACACTTTGCGCTGAGCGCCGAAGTGACCATACTATTCCTGAATAAAATATGGTGTTTAGAATCATTGATGCAAAGAACGGAACTATCTGAATGAAGTTGGTATAGAATTCGTAATCTTTGTTGACAGTGGTACATCTTCTAGTTTGCCGAGGGTAGTCGTCGTATTCACCTGTCTCTGGCCATTCAATGCATTTTGTGACCAACACACTGGAAACGGGAACTAGTGCGGCAGCAAAGCAAAAGGTGATGAGCCATGTTACAATGACTAGTTTAACTGTCCGACTTCTTCCGCTTACCTTAAGATGCATCATTGGTAAACAGATTGCGAAGAACCTCTCCATGCCGACAAGGGTGACGAGAAATATGGAGGCGTAATATGTGACGAAAACGCTCCCGTAAATGGTGGCGCATCCGACCGCGCTTCGAAATGGTCTGTCGCCTCTGATCGGAGACATAAAATAGTAAGTGAGATTAAGGCCACATACCAGAGAGAGATAGGCTATGTCTGCTACCGCAAGATTCGCGAGGTAAAAATTGCTGGTTGTCCGCATATGAGGCAGTCGCGCCAAAACGAACAGAAATGAGAAGTTCAAGATGCAGCTAACAACGAAGAATATCGGTACAATGACGAGAATGAGGAGCAAATCGTCGGAACTGTATATGAAGGAAATCGCCAGATCTTCATCCAGGACAATGGTGTTGTTTGCATCGCAAATGTCTTTGTGCGACAATGATTCAGTTGCGTTGGTCATGATTTAGTCGAATGAGTTTTTACCGTACCCTTTTTTGCACTAGCGCAATATACAAAAGGCGATGTTGATCTGAAGAATTATGATATCTTTACGGAATCGAATATCACTTAATAGAAATCACTTTAGTAATAAGTATCACTATCAGCTGGCAAGCACTGTTATTTATTTATTTATAACAATAGGCTGAAGAGCCAGGACAAACCCAATAGTGAACAAGCACTAAATTAAAGGGATGCCCGAAGAATAAGCTATACAGACACAGACCGGGATGATCCCCTACTCTTTTTCGAAGGAGTCTGTGACCTTTTAACGTGCTCAGTGATAGCTCTTCCGATACACGGGACCAACATTTCTACGTGACTTCCGAACCACGGTGCGCCTATAGTTCGATGCCTTTGTAGCCTGCAATATAATCAAATAGCTACCAGCGGAAAAGAAGAACGATTTCTCGCGCGTTTCTCAGTAGCTCGTCACTATCCTATGAATAGTTGAAATTGTGGTGTTTTTTCGCATGCAGATTGTTTGTTGAATTTTTATAAAGAAGACAATTCGATATATTGTGATGTATTTTAACACTTTCGGCTTGTTTATGCGAACAGCTTGTCTCGTTGAAGGCTATTACACATCTACGATATTCTCGATAAAAAAAACCCAACAACACTCCAACAACCATTCAGCGGGTTTATCTGGCCTCGCCTAATCAACCATTTCCCGTGTCCTTCTGTTCAATTCCTTTGAGATACTATCAATCCTTCGGCTAGTTGATGAGCATCATAATGATGATAATTGATGATGATAGTTAATGAGTTACATCATCAGTGGATTCGAGCTAGATGATCGTTCGTGGCCTTGCATTCGTGCACAGCCCTCGAGACAGGCGCGAGAGGGCGGTGCAGGATGAATGCAAGGATCCCTGGATGAGAGCGATAGTGTATTTAAAAACTTCCTAACATCATAATAAGAAATGTCATACATTATTGTCCACTAAATTGAGCTTACAATTCATATTTTAAAAACACTGCTAATATCTAAATACTATTTGTGGCGATTCTGTCTGTCCAATGACTCCGAGTGTACTACCTGCCCATCTGTCCGTGCAATCGCTATGCGCAGGGATCTTCGCCCCACGTAGCAACCAGTGCCACGCAACAGTCACGGAAATGTCACGCATGGCCAACTACCGAAATTTTGATTTTCTTTAACACGGCTAGCTACTATTTGGACTAAAATTGTGGCTTAATGAGTAAGTGATTACATATGGTCTTCGCCGCCCAAAATATTTTCATCATGGACATTGCTACATTTCTATATAGATGGAATGTTTGTTATCCTCAAAGATCGTATAGTAATAAGCAATAATACAAGACTATACAGCCGCCAAATAAAATATTTAGCTCGCGTACTTTACGCGAGCTCAACCTCATGTGACGTGGGCCCATTGCCGGTGCACGCGTAATGGCGCAGACCGTAAGGTGCGTACGCGTTCGTTGCGCAAACTGGGTCTTAAGGGGCGGGTAAAAGGACCGTGTCCCCGCAGTGTAAACCCTTCAGTAGACCTACAAAACGGCGCACGAGGAGACGAGAACAAAATGTCAATCATACAGCCAGCCTAGAAAGAGGACTCAATTAACTTTAACTCCCGGGCGTGTATTTGTATGAGTTAAACCGGGAGTTAACTATGCATATGATCAGGATGAAAAAGGGTGAAATGGGGGTGGGTGGAGGGGTGGTGGGGGTGTCAGTCTCTATGCGCCGGGAATCAAACCGTGAGCGTGCAAGCAAGTGTGTAGTGTTGCAGTTCCGGATAGGCCCTTAGGCCAATCATGGGATGTCTGTTAAATAAATGGGAATGTTACATGGATAGTGGTGTTTAACTACATAGGTTTAGGCATGCCTATGGAGGAATGATTAACGTCAATAGGCAGGAAAATAACTGGCGACTCTTAAACTAAAAACCCTCTGAAATAAAGACCCCACTTTAAACCCCCAACCCTAGGCCTACACATATACTGACTTACATGGATAGTATATGTGCATGAGTGGATTTAAGGGGACATGGGGTTCCTGTATCATGGGGTATCTGGAATAGTAAGAGTACGCATCCCATGAACCCTCAACCCGAGAACCGCGAAATCTAGTAGTTAATATTATGGGTGAGGTGTAGCATTTTATCAATACACAATTCCTTCTTGAGATGGATATGTAATTCAAAGTTTGATGTTATCACAGGGAGAATAATATTGATACTACAATAGGTAGTTCTAATAGTTAATTGGGGTGTGTTTACAAATTTGAATGCGAATTGTGAAAGTGTGAAACCGTGGACAGGTGAAGTAATTATCAATTGGTCAATTGCGGGCAGGCCCGTCACCAGGGGGGGGGGGGGGGGGGGGGGGCTGGCGGTGCACGCCCCCACCCCTCCCCAAATCTGAAAAGTCTTTTTTTTTGTACCAATGTACCTTTTTTCTTTACAAATGTACCTTTTTGGTACTAATGTACCTCTTTTGTGAAAACGCCCCCTCCCCCATTTGTAAACGTTGATTTATTGGATCTAGGATATATATATTTCGCATGAATAGTTTCGTATTATCGGAGGACGAAGCATGCAATATTATGATAACAATAACGAGATACCCGGGCGAGATACTAATAGAATCTTTCAATAAAATAATATTCTTTGTATAAACAACAATCACTTAATTTGATGAAGTTTGAGATGGGCAAGTAAATTTGAAAACTGCGCTGTATGTGGTTACCATGGTAACACTGAATTATCAAATAATTATCCAAGATTTATTGAAGATTCAACGTTATCAAAATAGTATACAACTTATTAGTTTAGGTTACAGCGGGTTTAATTTAAATTACTCTATTGTTTATAATAATAAAATGCCAATATCAACGAAACGGTTACCGGTGCATCAATATTTGTCCGATAACTTCGTCCCTGTGGATGGATTCTCGAAGAATGTTCTACGTTTCAAATTTGAAAACACTGATAATTTCCTTGATAATACTTGATTTAATGGCAGTTCTTGATGTACGCATTCATTCCGTTGGTGGTAATTAAAAGTAGGTCGAGACCGTATGTAAAAAGACAAAATTCCTAAAGTTTGGCAAAATCGACATATTTCCCCAAAGTTACGATAAAGCTGACAATTTCGGCCACTTATAAAAATCTTGGCCATTTCATAAACACTTTTAAGGCAAACCTAGTTGCACTTTAAATATACTTTTTTAAACAAATACTATTTAGTCTATCCTTACAATCAACTTTTATGCTAGATTTTAGTGTATCATTTATCCATAATTCATCATTTTGCCAAAAAATTGTAATAATTGGGCATAGCAAACATTTTCAATATTTTCTTTCTCGAAACGTTTTATTGATGTTTTATTCAACACTGTTGTCTAAACTACAGGGTGACCAAAAAAATGTTAACACTCCGGGGACATACGATATCTTAAAAGGACAGGAGCAAACGGGTCTAATCTTAATGTATTATGAAAGCTGAGTAAATAAGCTTTCATTTGCATTTTATTGCGTTCCAATTGGTTATTTAGAACGGGAGATATGCTTCAGCAAACATGAGGAAGCAAAATCGGCTTGGTCCAATCCTCTCAGTATGAAAGTAAAGCTTTTAAAATGCACGAAGCAAGAAGCAACATGATTAAGTCATATATACACACACATCAGTTTATCTCTTTTTTCTTTTCAACGCATTCTTTCGATTCTTTCCAAGCTTAAAAGACATAAATAAATATATTCCACATAAATTATATAGGTATTTTGTCATGAGTTTAAGTTCTATACTCTTTTTCCATGTACAATGGGTAGCTGTCAGTAAAGCAGTCTTAAAAATTGAAATTGAAACATTTCATGTTCTTTGTTGAAATGGTCCATCCAATTAAATAAATAAACTAATATTGCACTGAAATAAAACTAGTATTCAATAATCGATACATTCTAACTTATTATTAAATGTTGCAATGGTATTGTTACTTTTGAATTACTGCACAATAATGTTTTTGCCATTCTTACAAGTTCGTAATCATAGTTGTAATTAATGCAAATTGGAACAAGCCGATTTTGCTTCCTCATGTTTGCTGAAGCATATCTCCCATTCTAAATAACCAATTGGAACGCAATAAAATGCAAATGAAAGCTTATTTACTCAGCTTTCATAGTACATCAAGATTATACCCATGTGTTCCTGTCCTTTTAAGATATCTTATGTGCCCGGAGTGATAACATTTTTTGGGTCACCCTGTACATGTATGCCTACTACAACGCGGTGCGAGCTGATAATGATATTCATAATCAATCACACGCGGTTAAATCATCCTGCCCTGTTGCATTGTCCAATCTATACAGTGAACATGAAATATTTTCTTTTTCATATCTTCCGATATATACCACCAAATTTGCCCGTTGAAATTCAATTTTGTAGCTAACTATTCATTTTTGTACATTAAATCACGAAAATCAACCAAATCTGCATTTATTAATTTTCACAAGAACCCTCACTAGTCATGCTAGTGTGAAAGCTTTCAAGTCGCACCTGCACCAATGACCGAAGCAGATTTACCCCGAAGCGCCGTAGGCAATCCACATGGTGTCGCAATAACTCAGAGAGTTGGGAGAGAGAATTTGAAATACATAACCGCGAAATGCAATTCATTTTCATAACATCGGATGAAACCTCTTAATTTGCTCGAAAACAAATTTGTGGGTAGCCTATATTATGTCATTTATTCATTTCTGTTCCTAAAATCACGAAAAATCAACAAAATCTGCATTGATTAAATTTCACAATAGTGGACCCCCACTAGTGTGAAGGCCTTGCTACAGAAAACCCTAGTCAAAACCTGCAGCCGAACGGCCGGAACAGGTACCCAAAGCGTCGTAGGCACTAACAGCTGGTGCAATAACTTAAAGAGTTGGGGGAGGGGTCGAGATTTATAACCACGGATAGCATCAAAGCCGTGGACAGGAAAGTTTTAAAATATACAGGTAACGAAACCGTAATGGTATATTGAAGATCTATACACTGCAAAAAGGTTGCTTAAATATTTACTCAACATTTTACACAACGTTGTTGAAGTATGCAACCGCTTAACAGTTGCGTACAATTTACCGTTGGATAACATGTTTTCACCAACAGTTGAACAATTCCAGTTACTCAGCAGTTGCACAATTTTAATTACACAACAGTTGGGTATTATTAATTAACCATTTGTTGTGACTGTTGCTTAATTTGTGAATTGTTTTCATTATATATTGAGCATTTTTGTATAGCAACTGTTGCTTAATTTATCAAATATAGCCATATGTTGGGTATTTTATTTGTGTCAAGATGTTATTATATATTGAGCATTTTTGGTATAGCAACACGCAGTAGGCAAAATAATGTGAATTCTGGGCGATGCAGCAGAGCTACATACATCACTTCCTCCCGGTAGTGAACCGGTAACTTGTAATGGGAATTATAGGCGATGCAGCAGAGCTACATACACTATCCCGTTCGGTAGTGAATCTGTAATTTATTTTAACATGTTATTAAACTATAGGCTTATACATGATATCTGACATCTCTTATCAATGGTGTTTTTACTGTGAACGTTTGCCAAACGTAGTCTTGCTATCTGGGTATGAAGGTATAAATAGTCCATATTATATAATACATAAACATATTTATGTGATTCTTTTGGTGCAAAATAGATCACATGACATGAACTATTCAGTATATGTCCATGTCGTGTATTTTTTGGCTATAAAAATCGACTATTCAATATTCAACGCTACTGACGTCGCTATACCACCGTTGAAATGATATTCATAAACACATATATGTCAAACAAGGATGGCAATTTTAAACTATTTGTCAGTGTATTCCGTTTTGGATGCCAAGACAGAATAAATCTAATTGTGGTCCTGCGCTGCAAAAAGGTTGCTTATATTTACTCAACATTTTACACAACGTTGTTCAAGTATGCAACCGCTCAACTGTTAAGTAAAATTTGCCCAACCCATGTTTTCACCAACAGTTGAACAATTCTAGTTACTCAAAAGTTAGGCAATTATATTCACTCAATAGTTGTTCAAGTATGCAACAGCTCACGAAATTGGCTTTTTTGGACAACAGTTGCCTAAAATTCACATGTGCGTAACTTGCATCAACTGTTGCGTGATTGCTCAATGCTCATGCAACAGTTGCCAAAGTGGAATATTTTTACGCAACATATTTTAGCAACAGAAACAGTTTCCACCAACATTTTAAGGACATTGTTTTCGACGAATTGCTCAACGCTGGGGATTTTTTACTTTTATACAACGCCTAACTTTCTACATTATATTGAATGAATTTTAATCAACACGTCAACCAACGGATGATAAAAGTACTTTTAGCAACATATTTTAAGCAACCTTTTTGCAGTGTAATTAGTTCTCATGAACATCAAATAGGGCTTTTACATGGGTCTTAGGAGAGAGGTGAACTTAATGGTTGTCCTGGTTCTGGCTAATCAGAGGGTATATTTTTCCTAAGAAATCAGTCATCGTTATTATTCATAGTCTGTTAAATAGATATCTGACATTTCGAATGGTTATAATTGACCGATAGCCTACGTTTTGTCTTTTAAAATAGGTCAAATGAATAGCACTTTGGCGATATTTTGCTGTTTTTTCATTCACAGTATGGATTGTTATTTGGTTCAATAATTTCAATGCAAAATATGTTTCGCGCAAAATTTAAAAAATGTAAATTGATATCATGAAAAAGTTGAAAGAGCAATAAGAACATAAATTATCAGTAATGACAATTTTGTGTGCGTGGCATAATAAAAAAAGGTTTTTGTTTCATTTCAATTTGGGAATAGCTGGCATCATGTAGTTTTGATGGCAATTGAATCCTTCTTTTGAATTGTCTTTGACCAGGCATGCCAAGTATACACTTTAACCTTATAGCGTTGTCTCAGTTGTACAGACATCGAATTAAACATCCAAAAGCAGGGTCGGTCGGAATTGAATTAATCTGGAAATCAAGCTAAATACAATGTAGGCCTCCTATGCATCCTTATAACCAATTTTCGCTCCGAGTAATGGCAACGTGAATTTTTTTTATCTATCCTCCAATTTCATCTTTAAAAAATGAAAGGATTAAAATCGGTGCCTTCCATTTATTTCATTATTTAAAATCTTAAATAGAATCATCTTGGGCATGGGTTATCCCTTTTAAAGGGATTTTTTATCAGTTTCCGTCACACTAAATGGAAGTTTGGTTTTCACTGCATCTCCAGAAAAGTACAACCATAATACTCAGATCAATTTACAATGAATTTGTAGCTGAAGTTCCAAGCTACACTTGTGTAATATTTCATAAGACTGGCTAATACAGTAAAGTTATGAGGTAGGGAGAAGAACTTATTGATTGACCCTCGTATTATAAAATATGTGAAATTCCATGGAAATTCAATTGGACGTCAAGTAATTGTTCGGTTATTGATTAAATTCCAGATTTTTACTCAAATTGAGATTCTAAAATAGCGCGCGCACGCATGGATTACTTAAAAAGTATATATATAATGCGTATATTATTAAAACAATCCGTGTTCCAGAACTTAGGCCCAGTGGCGGAAGTAAAACAAGCCCAAACGTGTTTTTTTCAATTTTTTTTCTTCAATTCAATTCAATATTTTATTTGCCATCATATCAACAAGGCCAAAATACAATGACAATTTAACAAGTAATATGATCATCATCATCATCAGTTACGCATTTCGTCTTTGTTGACATGGCGCCCTCACTTATCAGTTAGTAAATGCCAGGTATATCTGTCACTGGCCAGTTCTGCTAGATTTTCTGCGTTTGTATAGTCAATATTTAGTTCTTGCAATTGTTTTTGGATCATTCTTATCCACGTCTGTTTTGGTCTACCTTGTGGTCTTTTAACACTTCTTCCTATTTCTGCTAGGGACATCTTAGCTGGGGTTTTCTCTGGGAGTCTTAGGAGATGACCAAACCAGGTCATACGCCTAGTTCTTATTAAGTTGCTCCATCTGGTTTGACTCGTTCGTTGATATAACTCCTCATTAGTTACTTTGTCTTGCCAGCTTAATTTCATCATTCTACGTAATAACGATCTCTGGAACACGTCGATTTTGTGTTCAGCTTTCTTGTCCATTGTCCATAGTTCACAATTATAAAGGAAGATGCTGGTTATGAATGCGTTAAACGTTCTTAGTTTTAAGTTCGTTGATGTTGTTCTTGAATTCATGATAAATTTCAGTTTATTGTATGCCATCATAGCCAATTGTTTCCTTCTGCTAATATCTTCATTTGTGTCCAATAAGCTGCCGAGATACTTGCATTTCTTCCATGACTCGTTTCCGTTTCTTTTTATTGTGTATTCTTCTGTTTTGGTTTGGTTAATTTTGAGATTGCGTTTGCTGAGCTTGTCTGGTATTTCCGCTTTGATTTGTTCAATTTTATGATTGCTGTTAGCGACCCAACTGATATCATCTGCGTATTGCTGGTCTATGAGGAAATACGGATCAGTCTTCCTGCAGTAGGTATG
This sequence comes from Ophiura sarsii, assembly GCA_035610835.1. Taxonomy (NCBI): domain Eukaryota; kingdom Metazoa; phylum Echinodermata; class Ophiuroidea; order Amphilepidida; family Ophiuridae; genus Ophiura; species Ophiura sarsii. Next base: position 54,155,416 of record CM069450.1, on the reverse strand, counting down.
ATCTTTTAGTAATATGATATAGGCCCCTAATAAATAAACAAACATAAAACCCGAAAAAACAAAGAAAAATTTATCGTATTAGTAATATTTCAATAAGATGCATTCCGCCTTCTTAATATCTGAATATTTTTGAGACAAACGATTCATAAACCCATAATGGATATGATAAAATTATATGCCATCATTAGTAGTAATAGTTCAGATAGATGAAGGTCTTTAACCTCTATGTCCAATTGTTTCTTTTATCATATTAGAAATAGTTCAAAAGATGCATTTCGCGTTTTTAATAACTGAATATTTTTGAGACAAACGATTAATAAACCCATAATGGATATGATAAAATCATAATGCCATCATTAGTAACAGTAATAGTTCAGTTAGATGAAGGTCTTTAACCTTGTCGAATTGTGTTTTTCCAATAATTATTCTAAAAGTACTACTTTCATGGATTTTTAAACAATATATGGAGAAAGTGTCATTTAGGTACCATATTCAGGACTAGTATTTCCGATACTGGAAGACCCAGTATCGTGTTATACTGGTACAAAGTCAATGTTCCAGTATTTATCGATACTGGAACAATAAAACTGTACCAGAACCAAGCGATACTGTCAAATTTCATGTGCTAGTATCGTGCGATACATACCAGTATCTGCGAATATTTTTCCTAATATATTTATCGTACATTTTATACGTGATGCAAACCATTGTTTTTTCTATCAATCAAATTTATCATCACTCATCATTGACACCGTTTCGTATTTTCACATGTTTACATTGCGTATCATATGTGATGTGATCTAGCAAAACGAGTCGAAAGTAAATCGCAAATATTGATTTTGAGATACGACCAAATAAAGGATAGAATTTGTTTTGTTTTCTATTGTTTCGAAATCTCTGTAATTTCTCATGTCTTTGGAATTGATTGTTCATTCTTAAAGGTGTATGTTCTGATCACTTTTTTGGCTACGATATTTTTTTTCACATCAAGATATTTTGATATCAGAAGAATCCCCATATTTTTCTCGTTATGTCTGTAAAATCTTAGGGGCCAGAAATGTTCCATTTAGAAATTTATTGGCTAAAATGTGGTGAATTACTACTGAATGTGGTTAACCACCCGCTAGTTTGTGTACTACTCTACTCATTGGGCAAATTTCTTGTGGATGCAACCCCCCCCCCCCCCCCCCCCCCCACCCCGCATCTGCCGCATATGTTCAGGGCCCATGAACATGATAGGCGAGCAGCTCGCGTTTCGAGTTGATTTGTGTAGAAGACTGTTGCGTACCCTTTGCCCCCCCCCCCCCCCCCCCCCCCCCTGAAAAATGACCTCAAATACGCCACTGGCAATTGTATTACATGTACAATGAAAATCGTTTGGTGTCTTGGCTCATTACTTCACCCTCACACTATGAATTGATGTACAAAATAATTTAATAACTTTCTCCTGGTAAAGCAATAATGTATTACAGTAAGAATGTCAATTATCCGAAGCCATTACCCTCTCCATTATACCATTAAATCATGAAAGATCCGATAGAGAAAATTGGTTTCTATGTAAACAAGGTTATGAATTCTATAAACCATGAAGAATTACCAAGGACTCGGCATGAAATCCGTTAATTCTAAAAGCCCAATAAAGTTGTATTAATCATCATGATCATAATTGCCTATACATTAGATCGCATTAGGGTAAAAAAGATTGAATTATAATCTCAGTGTATACAGTATAACGCGATAACGCCATGAAAATATTGGCCTCAATCTAATTGTCGTTTGGTGGATGATATCATTTCACGCGATATCAAATATTTACCACCATTTCCCTGAATTTTCACAGGAGGTCCAAAAAGTGCTACGAAAATCAACTATTGACCGCTCATGACGTCATGGCAATAGTAGGTTTTGGTAGCTCATCTCCTCCTGTTGTGTGTTCATTTTGTTCCATTGTTGACATGACGTGGACAGACGGAGGAAAACCCGGTAGGTGTGCCACTGCAAGAGACCAAGGTTGGCTGGGAAAAGATGGAGATTGCTGCATTGCTGCCACGACAAAATGTGTTGCTAATCATCGAGTTTCAAGTTTCGAGTTAGTCTATGTCAAGTTTCAAATTTAGAGTATCGAGTTTCGAGTTTCGAGTTTACATTTAAGTTTCGAGTAGGCCTATCGAGTTTCGAATTGACATTTTTGGTAAAAGGGGAATCTTGCTGATTTTTATTTCAAATTCGAATATGCTAGCAATATTTCGAGTTCGTTTATATTCATACATTTCATAAGGTTAAATCGGCTGACCTTAATACAAATAACGATCGCCTAAATATCACTGCTGCAATTTTAAGCAAAGTCTGAACAGTATAATATAATTATATTGATAACTTATTTCTTTATACTATAGGCCTATAATATAGTTCTCTAGACCTCCTTATTGCACCTTTTCGTCGGACAGTGTCAGTGGCGTATAGCTATATGTTTCATAGGGGATGAATGAAAGTGAACCGACAAGGACTTTTACCAGAAAGTCAACTTTTGAGAATTGACGCCGAGTCACAAACTTGAGAGCGGGGGTTTGCGATTGTTTTTTAAAACAATACAATTCCTCTTGTTAATTTCAACCCAAGAAATCAGCAAAAGTGCAACCAATTTTTGTATGATTTTCCTAATTGGTGCACTCGGCCGATATGTGTTATGTGTTGTATATGTATAACCTAGGTAGTAACTTATTTTGAAGACTGTATATAAGCAATTTGATCGCAGCAGAGCATAAACAAGCGCGGTGCTTTGTATGGCCCTCAAGGGCGATCATGGGGATCATACCCCGCTCTAGATGGTGTCCACTGCGCGTTCCCATTCGGTTCTTAGAGACCTTAAACTGTGTGTTGCATGGCTTTTTTTCAGCGCAACGAGAGCGCAAGGCCTGATCGCCGTATGTCATGTATGTGTGACAGGGGTATTAGGAATTAGGGGCATAACAGTTTGGTTTATTTCATATAAAAATAGAAACTTGCGACAGAAATATCCACTGAGTTCACCGAAAAACCGTACAATAAGTAATTACAGATGATACCGTTTACGATTTCATGACATAACCGTAAACAACATTTGATACCTGACGGAGTAAAGTGCATAGCACATGTACATTGTACAGCAATACATTTATACTGGGTACGGTTAATAAATTCGCAACCCGCCCATACTTGTAAAATATCAAATAGTTCACAGAATTAATCTCACTCTAAATATCCATGATCGGCCGAATGCTCGCAGTCAGCACGCAGGTATCGCTTTCAATGAGTGACCTTGCCGATTTCTAACCCACGCAAAGATCGATTTCAGGATGTCAACCTTGCGCTAAAACCTTACGAGAAGTTTGTTTTTCCTGAATTAATTGAGGTAGGGTTAGTTGGCAGCCATGATGGCGAAATACTAGGTGGATTGTTCGTAATTTTCTCTATAATATGATGCCAAATCTGACATTTTGGTCCACAAACAGCGATTTTATCGCTAATTTTAGAATTTAACAACTTTCGTGACTTTGCTTCTTGTAACCATTCACTTGACCGGACTAAGATTCATACGATATTTTAAGAGCAATTTCCGTTAAGCTCTAATTTTCATATCACAAACATTGATGCCCGACTTTTTTTTTGATGAGAAAAAGGAGTCTGATTTTCACCGATTTTAGGTCAGAAAACGAAACTTACGATCACCCGTTACCGTGATATGTATCATAGCTTACAAAATCAAAAAATTCAATGTCTTCATTCATGACTTAATAATAGCTTAGTCTTATTCTTCGTATAGCCTAAGCCCTAGTAGGCTAGTACATACCGTATAGTAATTTAACTTAAAAGTATTATCTACTACTAGAAAGAGTAAGACTTTAATCTTTTCATGATGGTTTTAACATACACCTAGCAGCAAAAGTCCCTGACCAGGTGCTTTGAGGTTGGCTAATTCAAAATAGATAATCGATACCAAAAATCTGATATACATTATATGAGCAAATTTCTTCTCCGGAGTTTGATACCTCGTTCAACAAAATCGAATGGAGACTTTTTAAGCTATGGCGGTTTCAATGACTGCGCATAACAACAGAAAAGTTGCACTAGGTATAGGAACTCATTGATGTGTGTATGATTACGCACTGAAAATGTGTGTGTAAAGATAGCAAAGACTTTCATTCTTCACAGCTAAACACACCCTTTGTCCCGCAAATTGCAGTTATCACTCCAGTCAGACCCATTCATCCAGATACCTAGGTGGCTCGTTCAATTCAGATAGCACAGAGTTATGACATGCAGTAATCACACACAAATCAATGATTTCCTATACCTAGTGCAACTTTTCTGTTGTCATGAGCGGTCATTGAAATCGCCATAACTTTAAAAGTATCCATTCGATTTTGTTGAATGAGGTATCAAACTGCGGAGAAGAAATTTGCTCATTTAATGTATATCCCAGATTTTTGGTACCGATTATCTATGTTGAATTAGCCAACCTCAATGCACCTGGTCAGGGACTTTTGTTGCTAGGTGTAGGTAGAGAGGTTTTTTTTGTTGTGCAAAATGTATGCCTTTTTCAACGCGATATATCCAGCCTTTATTGACAACCTTTCCCTCAAACATACCCTCAGTATAATCCATGGAAACTGATGACTGTAACCAACTAATTTTCACTAGCAATTTAATTTGGCTAAGAACCAAATTCAGCAGATTAAGTTGCCACGAGTTATCTTGTTGACATGGTTATTAGCCTAATAATTACAGAAAATCCAAAAAGTACTAGAAATAAATAGAAGTTTGATTTATATCTTATTTCAAGTATTTTGCAGTCAGACTTTCCAGCACTTTTTTTATTATTACATATACCTTATTTTGTCACTGTACATCGTAGAAAGAAGGGGTTTGTGTTATGAAGATAAGGCTGTGTGCAAAAAATGGATATGAGGCCTTTAGTTTATGATCCCTCGATATAGCAAAATGCTACAAACTAACAACTTAATATTACCTGATAAAGTTGACTAAATACCAGTTCCATAAATAATTGTCGTAAGATTTAATGATTTTACAGTACGCTTCGCTTCTCCGTCCTTTCATAAGAAAAAGCATTATTGCATGTTTGTATAATGTTAAAAAGAGCCGTTTATCTAACTTGTATAACTAATAAGTTCAGAGTATATTCACAACAACAAACACCAAGTCACCAACAAAATATATTTTTCAATGCATTTCATTTTCTAATAAATATTCTATTTTGTAAGTAAACCTCATAGAAACCACCTTGTTTTTACTACATGTGCTGCCAAAATACTGTTCCATTTTAATATATTACTACACATGTACTCAAAATGTCAAGGTGCAATTTTCAAGAATACCAATCAGGAAAATTTAAGACACTGTCTTAATCTCAAAGCATGGCACCAACAGGTTATTCCAAATTTCGCCAAATATGCAAACCATCGTCTTTACTAAATTAACCCTAAATATTGCATCATTTATTCAACGCATAAGTTTCTTATTAACCTGTTGGAACCACTTGTAAGATACTGTTGCGTTACTTAAACTACCATTGTGTCAAAAGTACACAGATGAAAAAATTTCGCGCGCATAATGTGTCCCCAAAATGCAACATTCTTTGCTACAAGCTTGTTTAGAGCCAAAATGTACCTATCGTGCCAAAAATAGGTGTAAAGTCAAAATATTTCGCGCGCTATGCGCGCATTTATTGACTTACAAAGGTCTTGTCGGTTCATTTTCATTTGTCGCCCCACCCAATATTAATAACCTAGTTACGCCACTGACATCGTGTGTTGACAGTTGAAGCCAGTCACTGCTACTGCTAGTGCAATGATTTTTACAAAAATTCAATTTCTCAAAATATAGTCCCCTATGATACGTTAATTTGTGACTGATGGATGATTAAATTTATTTTAATTATGAAAATAAACATGAAGTCATGATAGTTTTAATTTGAATTGTTGCTTTGACTTGACTTGCTGTAGGCTTACAAGAAAATGTTTATGATAATAAAACTTAATTTCTATAGTCATTACTATATAATTCAAATTTCAAAACAAATAATTGTCGATCATCAGGAAATATTACTATGTTTGCATTATTCAATTAATACCACCCAGTTTGTTAATTTCGTAACTTGGGTTTAATTTCATTGATTCACTTATGCAATTCAAACCCATATGAGACTGAGTGGTAATATCAACATGTTAGCATGGTTACAAGTTAATTATAATTAAGTCACTAACATTGCCCTTTTGTAAAGTAACGACACTACGAGGGGTGGCTCCTAGTCATGACATTTGGTCTCCCCTCCCCCAAGTCAGCACAACCCCACTCTATTTTGTCCCAAACACTCTTGAACATTTTGGGGGATAAAACTAGCTTACTTGGTCGGAAATGTCTAAATCAGAACAAATTCAGGCAAGTTTTACACACATTTAAAATATCTCTGCGCATTTTACCCCATCCCCCCGCCCCCCCCCCCCCGATTTGTTTTCTTGCCCACGACTAAATAATACGTTTTTCATCAATTTCATGCAAGGGCCGAAGTTTAGTTGGGCTTTAGTTATGATAATTCAGAAACATAATCTGTTGAAATTTCGTACGTTCAGGGTTTTTTTACTTGATATTATTAAAATATGAATTTAAATAATACTGTAGAAAGTTATTTAATTATTTTGGAACAACAATGCTTGATTTAGTAAAAAAGAAATAAACCACAATACCAAATCTAAAATTTAACTTGAAGCAATCACGTACGACCCTGTCTGAACGCGCACCATGTGATCAATAACAACCAATCGACGCTACGAAATGAATTTAGCTCGAGACCAGATTCGGGCAGCTATTATAACCATTCACTTGACCGGACTAAATAATTTTATAATATTTGAAGCATGTTCCTAGTTACAAAAGACTATGAATATTATGATACCATGGATAAAATTGGTGCCTGATTCTTCAAAAGTGAATAATTTACCGTGGATTTGGATTTAGTTTCGTCAAGTTTTTCTTGAATTCGGGTCTGTGTGATGGCAATACTTTGCACCGAAAATACATCATGTCATGAAGTTCACAGATAATATTAGATATATTATTTGCATCACATGCCTTTTTATTTTACAATTTCATGGCAAATGTTTTTGAAATGTGTGATTATAATCATGAAAAGAGCTCATTTATTTTACATCGTGCTATCACGAGGTCAACTCTGACTACGAAGCCGTATCGCTACGGTTGAATACTTCCGGGTCGCTGTCTGTATGTGGGTTAGAAAAACAACGGCCTTGTGCGCGACTGCATACTGACTGCACCAAACTAGAGTAACTTAATAGGGACGTAAGCGGGAGGCGATTATTTAGTTCGTACATCAATTTAACCAAAATCAGTTCATTTGTTTAAAAATGTAAACAAAGCATTTTATTCAGTGAATTTCGCTTTATTTCGTATTCAAACGGAATAAATAAATTTGGTTAAACTGATGTACGAAAATAATAATCGCAAGCGGGAGGTAAGTTACCTCCCTAGTAGTTAACAAATACAACATGGTTTGAGGGATGACTGGTGACTACCTCTCTCCGCTCCGCATCGGGAGGTAGTCACCAGTCATCCAACACCGCGGGACCAGTAGTTTGCACTACTTTTCCGAAAGAAACCATGTTGTATTTATTTTATTACACCTCATACATATTTCATTCTCTAAACTAAATTAAAAATCGAAAAAGCTTACGTTGCTCCCGCGTAGGCTCGTAGTCGTAGTAGTAGGCCTATGCCTGCCTACCTACAGTACACACAGCAAGCCAAGAAGCGGCGGACTCAATTTCCCTGGCAGAAGAACAACATCATTTAAACCCGTTTCCTAGTTCTTCACAATCATCGCTGCAGACCTTCACGGATTTTGATGCAGCATAATTATCCAAAAGAAGCCTAAAATCTGCGTCTGTTTAGTTCGCGAATTTCTTCGGCAGATGTTTTGCAGACGACGCCATGTTTGTTGTTGTCAAGCAACCTCGTACTTGGCGTCACCGTTTAACATGTACGTAATATTCATAGGCTCTTGAATTGATTCGGGTGACGATGTTGATCAGCGGTCAGTAGTTCACAACTATCGCATGTTTGGTAGTACAATAAACCTAAACAAACATTCGGTAGGTATTTTTATTTATCCGACTAGGTTAAAAATGAACCAATCAAAAAAGAGTATACCCTTATAAATATGTATGAGGTGTAATAATTGTAGCGTAACTTACTAACGATGTAATTATTAGAGCATAACTGGCGAGTAACACCAGAATAGTAACTAGCGAGGTAAATATCCACATTAATCAGCATCGTCCTCTTACAAAATTAATTGGCGCATATGCCAAGTGTTAACCTATAGTTTACTGTAAAATTCTGACGTGAATGGTCCTCCGTAATATTTAAAATGTGTCGTCACTCGCCACGTCATAGGTGAGTGTACATAAAAAATCACGTTGAGACGGCCTGCGTTCCGGACAAAAAATGACGCCATTTATTTGGCCAACAATTTCGAAGTGGTTATCGCTTTTTCAAAAATAAGGACTATCATGTCATTACAAACATATTTTGGGCGAGGGGCCCATACAAATATTGCACCAAAACACACAATTTTAATGACAAACACAGGCACCTGGTGGACACAAGTAGTTTAATGGTATACAGTCATCACAATAAGTAACTGACCAGGTAATACATGTGCTGATAACTCTAAGTATAACTTCTACATAAACATATTAAATTATAAACATGTTGAGAAATTTCTCTTCTTGAATTTGAGATATTACACGCTAAGGATGGCTAATTATTAAGGAAGTTACAATCCCAAATGTACTGTCAAGTCTGATTTTCATTTTCACATTTTCATTTTCAACACGGGGACTCAGACCGGCAAATTATAGATTACTGGTAGTGGTAGTCCTTATCTTAACGACTTGTGGTGATAAATGAATGCATTGAAATTAAAATTGGGTAGTGCCTCTTTTCTCTTGTTACAGAGTAGAAAACGCAGGTTCTGCCCTGCAAACGAACCCACGTGGCCAGGGCCAGCAGTATAATTATAGTAGGTTTCCAAATTCAATCCTCCTCAGCCACGCGCAAAATTTGATGGTATCAGATACCTTTCAGAGGACTGCACACTTGGCTCGCACTCCGCCCCGCGACACTATGCTACTCAGTACTCAGTCATGTTCAGTCCACACCGAGTCAAAATAAAACAAAAGCTCCTAGAGTCTGATCGGAGTAATTCTGTTATACCCTTCACAGGGGTATTCATAGTGCGTGATTTTTAAGAACGACGCATACTACCGATGTTGGTGTGTAGGGTTTAACAGAATTATGCCTCTGTGGTTCATTTTGAAGCTTTGCCCTTCTTCATGTCCTGGAGACATCGAGGGCAGTACCCCTTTCCCTTTGGTTTGTTAGTGGTACACCCACACAGCCGTTATATCGTGGTCGTTGGAGATTTTGGTTGTAAACCTTATACATTCCTTTTTTGTTTATAGTACAGTTTTTAATAATTTATTTATGTATAAGTGGCAATCGAACTTTCGGAAATGTTTTAAATATACCAACTATGAATATTACCTTCGACGATGCTTTTCGATTTCAGCAATAATGGCTAGGTAAACTAAAGGACAGGGTATAAGCTATTTTTACCTGATGATTTTGCGTGTTACTGAGTGGCACTATTGTATTTTGGACAAGTGAACGTTACGTTTGATCGCACTCACGATCAACTTCTTTTTTTTAAGTTCTTTTTAGTTTTTAGTTTTACCATAATTCAAAGCAGATTTTTTTTCTCAAGGATTACCGAACCAATATGTTGGCATGTTTGTACTTTGGTGCAGTGCTCCCATATCATTGGCCCGTAGCGGGAAAAAAGGCCGGTTACTCCACACAAAAGTGATTGTTTTTAAGCAGAAGACATCTAGATCTTCAATAAAAACAATGATTTGAATTAACCAGTTTGCTCTAAAGGTGAAAAAATGAACACGAACTTAACCTTATCAAACCACACAAAGCAATAGTGAACTGATTTGGTGGTGTGGAACCGTCAACCTTCAAATTAGTAAAATAGTGATATGCCACCACCTTGACCACCTTGTATCCAATTGATTTGTTGATGGCATTGCACACACAGCTTAAATCGTATTTCTAATGCAGCAAGACTTTCAAAGTTAGATATTTTCCGCCATGAAGTCTTCATACTGGTTTTCATTCTTTATGGCAGTTCTGTGGCATCAAATACCTATATCTTCTCAACAAGCACAAACAGGTAAGTTTTATACCGGTTGACACCATGTTTATTTGTTTCAAGTGATATTGGGTGTTTTTATTTGTTGTGAGGGTGTTTGTTGGGTGGTGTGTTGGGTTGCTAGTTTGTTGAGTTTTGTTTGTTTGAGTTATTGTTTGGGCCAGGTGCGTAACCAGCTTTCCTGGCCAGGGGTGGCAAAATAAAATGCTCGTCCCGGTTTTGGTAACTATGGGATCAAAATTCGGGTAGTCTCAACATAATAAGTGATATAATGTTGATACCAAAGTCAACCTTTTTATCATTTACTTGATGAAGAATAAAATGGATAAATAATCATCAGTGTCTGGATTTTGGGTAAGGTGCACGCGCAAATGTTGGCTTTTTATTTTAAATCGACTGAAATGAGTTGGCCTGAAATTAGATATTTCGGACCAATTTTAAGCTAATTTGGATGTAAATTTGACATGATTAAATCATTATTTTCGATTGTTTGAGAGAAATCGTGGTGGGCTTGATCTGACTGGGGGCCCGGCTAATATGGCTGAAATAGCCCGGTATAACCACAACGTACCGCTTTAATTTAGGGTTAAGTGGGCCTATCATAACGCCAAACAATTTAACCACCGGAAAATCGTTTTATTTGTTTAAAATAATTCCTATATGGTCAGAAGTCACAAACTGGTCCAAAAAAATGTTTCACTTCTAATAATGTTGAGAAATGCACCAATTCTGATTAAACGGGACAAAACTTAAGTTTTACATACATGACCCACAAACTATATATTGTTGGAAAGCTTATGATTCAATGTTTTTCATTTTTGCGAAAAAGAATCAAATTATACAGGGTGTGTAACATTTTTACAGGGTGGAACATAAAAAAGTTGATCGTTTTGGCTCCTCACAAAATATTTTGATAGTTTGTACAGTTAGGTTTTAGCTGAAAATAGTCACCAAAATCAGAACAACCGCAGAAAGTGCTACCAAATTTGCTAAGAATCATTTGCCCAAAATGTACACAGGAAAAGTACAGGGTGTCTAAAATTATGATGAAATAATGCATAAAATGAATGATTGTATATAATATTCTATGAAATTTAGTTAGCATGGACTATTTAATTCAAAAGAAAATGGTTATCAAAATGAACTATATGAATATCGTTTAAGTTCCTTTTATTTTGAATACAGGGTCCAAAATAGGTCTAAATAGCAAATTTTTCATGAATCTATGAAACATTCTGTTAAGAAACACTTCTGGATTTTTTAGTTAAATGTTTTACTACCCAGGGTAGAAAAGGACCGAAGAGTCACACAAATGAAATAGAGAGACTGCGATTTGGCCATTGTTTAATCAATAAAATGAATAAAACTGTGTATTCTTTACATTAAAACACTCCCTGAATTGAACAACATATTCTAGTAGAGAATGTCTAGATAACAATTCAATATCAGTATTCATAGTAGCAGGCACATGTTATTAACACATATGAGAAGTTTGAAAACTTTCCTATGTATACTTTTAAAATGGCATCAATTTCAAAAGTTCTAGTTTTCCGCTATTTTGTGTAGAAACCTATGGGCGCCTCATCCAACGGCGCCTCATCCAACGGCGCCTCATCCACCGGTCCCACCCTTGACTCACTCGACGTTTAGATTGATAACTTCACTGTTGCTAAACATGTGGCTTTAATTCCTTTTTTATTCGGTAGCTGGATAAATTGTCTTTAATATGATACCAAAAATGTTATGTTTTTTTGACAACTTCTATTTAAAATAGAGACACGTATCACGATTTTAAGGATTTTTTGAAACGATCCCACCTTATTTGATATACCTATTAGTGACCTGTGACCATATGACTAATAGTAATATGCCTATACTCCAGTACTCCACTATGGCAACTGGGCTTGGGACTTGGACTGGGTCACTGCAATCGGTCTGAGAATCCAGTGGTCAGCATGAAATGGCTTAGTGGCTGTTCGTCTTTTTGTGAATTTTAATCGCAAAAAAGTTCGTTATAGTATTGCTTTATGTCCAAATAATTACTTGTAATAATTGAATACCTTGGCCTTAATTACCGGACCGTGACCATTTGAGATCAATTAGATGAAAAATAAATACACTAGTAGTAATATAGTAGTACATGTAGTTCTGAAATCCCGCCTTACAATAGGCGCACCCCTGATTTACAGGGTAAAAGTTCCTTAAAGTTACACATTAAAAAGTACAATTTTGAAAACACACAAAGTCACAAATTATGGCTTCATCAAGTGCACTGCGGGAGAAGTCTCCTCGGGGCAAATGTCACAAGTCACAGAGATGGCATTACATCCGGGCAATACGGCTCGCGTCGAGGTCCTTTTTGGGGGGCGAAGCCACCCTTATAGCATCAGATTGCAAAAAATTACACATTTAGGTCTTTCTAGACATAAGTGGGGGCATACCTATGCAGTTTATTTTAACAGTCCTGCAGTCTGTGATGGAGTCAAAGCTATATTTGTTTAATAGTTGATGCATAGACTGTTGATGATTCATTCAGAGAGATGTTTATAGACTCCCCACAGAGAGATATAATAGCTTATCTTGTTTGACTAATAGGAGAAACCTCCCAATTGCTGTGGGTTTGTCTAATAAGTGGTTAGACTGTGGTGTTTTGATTTGTTTTTTTGGTTTGAATTATGGAAAATACATACACCATTTCCCTGGTATTTTGGTTTGCAACAGATGCTTCAGAAAATGGTTACAAAACATGCTTCTTTCTTTTGGATCGCCCCCATTCCATTTCAATGGAATTTTTATTCAGGATCAATCGTTACTGCTAGCTGCACAACATTGTATTTATATCACCGGTAGATTAAATGTACTTCACAGCACAAAAACATGATATCAAAATGTTATTTACAGCTATTTACAAAGTTAACTACGTGTAGTATATTTTGCGTTAACAATGTCATTTACTAGTTTGTATAATGGGAGGCCAAGTAATGACATGGCTGACGTTTCAATACGTTTCAATTTTCCTAAACATTGAAAATCATCTATTGGTAGCTACGTTCAGTATGGCATTTTTAAATTTTGACACAAGTCTATAATGCACTTATCAATTGCATCCCCGGCCCCGGGGGACCCGGGGATAGCGGGCAATAGGGCCGGGACGTACAAATTGCCCATGTGACGTCCCGGCTACAATCGTGTACGGTCCCCGCAGGGCTGTGCATCATTTTTTGTACGTCCCCGCTACAGTCCCGGCCCCCCTTGGCCGGGACAAAATGTACAGTCCCGGCCACCCATTTCCCAGGACAATGTATTCACCCGGCTACAGTCCCAATGTCGCTTATTTCTTTCTGCAACTATAACGGAATGCATTTCTATGTGTTCCCTATGTGTTATTAGGCTTATTCCGTCAAGCGCATCGCATCTCTAGCTTATTTATAGCAAGCGCCCGGGGTGTACATTTGTGTACCTTAGCGTACGTCCCCGCTACACGCCCCGGCTAGCGGGGACACAGTTTGTACGTCCCCGTACACTCCCCCGCATAGCCGGGCATCATTTTTTGTACACTCGTGTACGGTCCCCGCATGGTCCCCGCCGCCATGCCCCGGGTCCCCAGGGGCCAGGCTTGCAACTGATAAGTGCATAAGGCTAAACAATTCACAAATCACAATCATGCCTATTTCTCTGCAAATCTAGAAAGTTCTCAACGCAGTTGAATCTTCCATTGAGTTGTTAATTAAGAAAATTAAGATCAATTTATGCATCAAATGCAAAAATTATATTTTATTATCAATTATATTTAGATTACACAACAATATTACTGTAGAGAAGTCTTAATTTGAACAATAAAACAGCTTCGACATTAATGTAACAGATAAACAATTACCCTGTTATGTTGTTCATCAGTTTTCTTCCTGCGAAGAAAGCACGCAGGAAAGTTGTTATAGGCAAGCGCCAATCATTAAATCAGACGCAGACAGGTGAAAATAGACTGGAAATTGGTTTGATGCGACACCATGTATTGTATCGGCTATTCATATTAAGTTATTGTGTTTCTATACTTGGCTTTTTATAGAAGACGATGTTGTCTGGAGTTGTCAGTGGGTCAAAAATGGGATGGGAATGCAGACGATACCACCTGATATCAATGCTGATTGCGCCGTGTCCGAAGCCGACGGATTGATCTTCGTAAGATTGGAAGTTGAAGAAGTTGAAGTCAGACGTCGTCGGCAAACTAATCATGATTATCGTAAGTAAATCTGAGGTGTTTAATCTGCAGGGAAACCTTTTGTTTAAACCAGTTTCGTTTTTCATCTGGAATATTGGTAATAGGTAATAGTTTGCAATGTTTATAGTGACAAGCTATAAATGATGTCACCTATGATGTCATTTTTTTTTACAAATTAAAAATTAATGCAGACAACATGAAATGTCTTAAAAATTAATTTTAAAGATGAACCTGATGTGGCCGTTGTAAACTATAGGAACTATTGCCTGCCAGAGTTGTGTTTTGTCTCAAACCAACAGAGGGCGTCCCATATGTAAACAAATGTGACATCATCTATTAGGGGGGCGGTGGTGGGGTACCGCGCCATTTTGTCCTGAAGCAATGGTTATGACGTCATATTTTTGTCGATTTTCAGAACTCTTGTATTGGATTTACATGCAAAAAATATGCCCTTGGCATCATACTTTCCCAGGTGTGCAGTTCATTTTAAATTTCAGATGTTCTAAAATGGATGGTTTTCTAAACAATTCGAGAAAGAAAATCGAACTGCACACCTCAGAATTGCCAAAAAAATGCTTTAAACAAGTCCACTTTTTGTGCCTTTGAACAGAGTGTCTGTCGGGAATGTAGAATTACTACTAGCGCATTAACCCATGACCCCGGTGCATGTTCGCTGTGTATAACAGATCGTAACATGAATAATGCAACACGTTTCAGTCGAGCAATGATTGGGTAAGGGTATGGACTTACTGGGTAGATGTGTGGTAGAGCATGACATTGTATTCAGTGAGATCATTTGCATACTTGTGACTTCTACACCATACCGCTACCAATGCTTTAGGACCGTATAAATGACGCCATTTCTTATGTTCGAAAATGTCAACGTTTTTTACCGTTCTTTCAAAAATAAGGAGTATAATCACATTACAAACACATTTTGTGCGAGAGAAACACACACATTTGGCAAAATGGCACAATAAAAATCCGTTCGTTATAAATAAATGGATATGGCTAAATAATAAAACTATCACAATTATACTCATCGGTCTCTGTGGCGTGCATACGTTGGATCACGGGTTCGATTCCCGGAAATAATAAAACTATCACAATTATACTCATCGGTCTCTGTGGCGTGCATACGTTGGACATGTCGTTGGCAATCGGCAATCACGGGTTCGATTCCCGGAAATTGCTTGTTATCCTTTTATTTTCTATCTTTTAAACTTGATGGTGGATTAATGTAACATCATTGTTATGTCAATTTTTATAAATTATAAAGACCGCCCATGCGTTTATAGTTGTCTTTTTATGTATTTATCTATCATTTAACTCTTGATTTATTTAACTTTGTATCTAAACAATTAAAATGCGTAAACAATTACATTATTGCTCGATAAATAAGTGATTTAAATTGAGTTCAGTTTGATAATGATAGCAAAACTTGTTGTAAAATCATTTTACCAGTGCCCAACAATTTCTCCTTTACATACTTTGTTTATACATTCAAAGATGTCACTTTTAGCTTGTTATAGCTAGGCCGCGTAATATACAATTGTAAGCAAGTTTGCGACCTCTTTGAATTTAGGCTTGTAACACAATCCCATAGTGCATTTCGTTAAAACAGTGTAAATATTTTTTTTCAACTGTACGTATCACGTGATAACCACGATCGTTTTCGCAAAATGTCGCAAAATAGCGCGGTACCCCCCCCCCCCCCCCCAATCATCTATATAAGAGTCGAGAATAGATTCTAAATGTTCCTCTGAAAATTTAGTTTTGACTTTCTACTGCATGATTTGGTTATTTCTATTTCATTCTTCTTTGAACGCTATGACCCTCAATAAGGTAATTGTTAATGTGCTTAAATTGCGACAACGTTAATGAAGAAGATCGGAAAATTATAATTGAACTCTCGTTTTTAAAATCATATCATCTCGTGTATTTTCATGAGCAGAAACGAACTGACTGACTGACTATTTTATTTCCTAGTTATTGAGACAAGTCGTGTGTATGACGTGCAAGATGCGGACATGATTGCCGAACCCGGCGAAGATTACGAGCATGTAAGCTTCCCATACAGCATGGTGGACCGCGACGAATACGGGTTTTCAATTCCCATTGCACGGGATGACAATGTGGAAGGACCGGAAATCTTTCAAGTCAATCTTTATGATTTGGTTGATGTTTTTATGGTGCCAACAAGAAAAAAACGATCGGAGCCTCATCCAGTGGATCCTGCAGATCCAACACATCCGTTTCCTTGCTTGAAAATACTGATTATCGACGATGATGGTAAGCAAAATACTGAATGAGTACAAAAATGCAATAAGACGACTGAAAATGGGCGCACATAAATCCTTACAAGAATAGCATATTTATTTAGGAGTGTGTGAAAAATTGTAGTAAAAATTGTAGTTGTGGGACCCTATAGGGTAAACGAATCTTCAAATGATGATGACTTTCCCATCTTAGGGGAAGAGGTGGAACAAGCCATAAAATCTTTGAAAAATGGAAAAACACAACACCAGGAGTGGACAATATTCCAGCAGAGCTCATTAAGCAAGGTGGCGAAGCTGTGGTAGACCTCCTCACCAACATCTGCAACAAGATCTGGCAAACTGGTGAATGGCCAACACCATGGACCCAGTCACTCATCATCACTCTACCCAAGAAAGGCAACTTACAGCAATGCCAGAACTACAGAACCATTAGTCTAATCAGCCATGGCATCAAAGTCATCTCATGTTCAAAGTCCTACTGAACAGACTGAGACCACAGTCGGAAGAGCAGGCTGGTTTCAGAAGTGGAAGAAGCACAATGGAACAAATATTCAACCTGCGAATTTTGTGCGAGAAGTATAACCAACATCAGCAAGACATCTTCCATGTATTTATTGACTTTAAAAAGGCCTTGACCGTGTGTGGCACAAAGCACTGTGGGCCACGATGAAGCTTTACAATATGGGCCAAAAGCTCATTCAAACCATCGAGCAACTGTACAGCAAGGCCAGGAGCGCAGTACTTGCACAAGGCAAAGTTGGTAAATGGTTCCACACCTCAGTTGGGGTCCGACAAGGCTGCCTATTATCCCCTACTTTATTCAATATCTTTTTAGAAAGAATCATGACATGACAGATCACAATGGATCAGTCAGCATAGGAGGGAGAAACATCACCAATCTGAGGTTTGCTGACGACATCGACGGACTGGCAGGTAGCGAAGAAGAGCTGGTGAGTTTGGTTGACCAACTGGACAAAACATCGACCAGATACGGCATGGAAATAAGTGCAGAGAAAACCAAGCTGATGAGTAACAAAGACGAAGTGATAACAACACCAATCACAGTCAATGGCCAAAGACTAGAGACAGTTAAGAGTTCAAATACCTTGGGGCCATCATCAGCAAGGTTCCAAGCCAGAAATCCTTTCAAGAATCGCACTTACAACAGCTGCCTTGGCGAAGTTACAACCCATTAAGAGAGATAAAAACATCACTCTCGGCACCAAACTAAGGTTTCTGCATGCCCTTTTGCTCTCCATCTTCTTGTATGCATGCGAGTCATGGACTCTGACGGCAGAACTACAGAGAAAGATTGAAGCGGTAGAGATGAGAAGTCTAAGACGCCTCCTTGGCATTTCATATACTGACCACATCACAAACGAAGAAGTGCGTCGAAGAGTGGCATGCACACATGAAGAGCTATACAAACCTGCTGGCCACCGTGAAAAAGCGAAAACTAAAATGGTATGGCGGGCCATGTAACCAGATCAAGTGGCCTCTCCAAGACCATCCTGCAGTGCACCGTAGAGGGGAAGCGAAGAAGAGGTCGTCAGAGGAAAAGTTGGAGGGACAACATCACAGAATGGACTTGGAAAACTTTCGGAGAAACCCAAGCATTAGCACATGACCGAGTCAGATGGAGGAAGGTGGTGAAGAAATCCGTCATGCAGTGCCCCTATCGACACTGGAGGGTTATGGGAGCGGTAAGACGGTAAGAAATTTAAGAAAGAAAATAGTTGACCTAAAAGTAGGGTCATAATCTTGGATTCCGTGACCATTTTCAAAGGCGTGCGCAGGATTTTTTTACCGGGGGATTAAAAATAAATTTCATCACGGACAGGGGGAGTCTGAGAGGGGATGTGCCCCCCCCCCCCCCCCTATGAAATTTGATTTTTTTTAAATTCTTTTTTAATTTTCGAACCCATTTGGTTCGATTTGGTGTGTAATTTTGACCAATATTTTATTGAGAAGCCTTAACTTCATTTCCAATAAATATTGGCTTATTATCAATATCATTCAAAATTGGATTTTTTTCCCCTTCAATTTTGCAAAAGTTGTAAGGGTTTGAAATTGCGAATGAATTAAAATGGATTTGCGCGTAGCGCGAATATATTAGCTATTGTAAAAAGAAAAGTTTAACAAACCGTTCCTGAAGCCATGTTGTTAAGCTTGACTGATAATAAAAACAGTGAAACTAATTTGCGCGTAACGCGCAAAAAATGTCTATTTTAACACTAAAAAGGTCCAGAAAACGTTTCAAAAGCCATCTTGTTCCAATTGAATTAAAAAAAAATTGGCGCGATTGTAAAAATAAAGGTTTAGAAAAACGTTTTGAAGCTATCTTGTTAAGCTTGAATAATAAATAAACAGTGAAACTAATGCGCGCGTGGCGCGCAAAAAAATCTCTATTTTAACACTAAAAAGGTTCAGAAAACGTTTATGAAGCCATCTTGTTGATATTGAATAACACCAAATAAAAAATGATTCCCGCGGAGCGCGAAAAGAATTGGCTATTGTAAAAATAAAGGTTTAGAAAAACGTTCCTGAAGCTATCTTGTTAAGCTTGAATAATAAATGATCAGTGAAACTAATACGCGCTGTCAGTTGCTGTCATTGGTATTTTTGTATACCCCAATGTGTAATAGTTCCAATGCAAAAGGTTTCATCCATGTACCTCTTCGGCTGATTAAAACCATATTTGGGGCCCTTTGGGGCTACTGTCTGGGGCCCCGTACAGGCAAAAGTTGCTGTCATTGCTACCGTTGTTACAAGTACCCTCTAAGGAATAATTTCCAACAAGTTTTGTCCATGTACCTCTTCGGCTGATTGAACACATTTTTCGGCCCCCTATATCGTGACACCCAGGGCCCCCGTACAGGATGCGACCCGGCAGCAACACAAATTATTGACTTTTGGCCCCTAACTGACCTACTCATACCATCAAACCTTTTGTACCTTCTCAGCTGATTAAATGTTCTGGGCTCCCGGCCTAATACAGGAGCCTGAAAATTCAAATGGCTTGAGTTAAGCTAAAAAGCATACCAAATTGTTTGGCTGAGCACAAGGATTCCGAAAAAGTATAGTTTGTCATACTTCCGATGTTTAGTTAACGAGTTATCGGGTAAAACTAGAATCCTTGCAATCAGGCGAACACTTTGGAGATATCAATTTTCAAAATCGGAGCAAGTTTAAATTTTGACCCCAAATGCAAAGGTCAACGACCTTTTTAAGCCGAACAATCTGGTATGCTTCTTAGCTTATTTGAAGCCATTTGAATTTTCAGGGCCCTGTATGGCGGCCATTTTGGAATTTGTGCTATAAACAAGGTTCCCGTCACTTATGAGAGGGACATATGAGCTAATTTTCTTCTAAAATGGTTCTAGTTGACAAATTCACCAAGAAACAAAGGTAGGAAGAAAATGGTCACGGAATCCAAGATTATGACCCTACTATTATGCGAAAAAGTGAGGAGGGAGGCTATATGACAATCGATTTTTTTTGTAAATGGTCTTATACTTAAATCTATGTATGCCAATGTTATACTGCAGTATCCTTCCAGTTTTCCAACAATGTCTTCGTTACACATGAAGATTCAAAGACGGTCAATATCCAGATCATAAGAAAAGGACGCATGGATAGTTTGCAGTATGTTAGTAAGTAATTGGCTATATACACCAAAAGAAAACGTAATTAACTCAGATACAGGCTGTCCCAAAATTATTAGAACCCATCGATGCCCAAAGCTCAATTTTTTTTCATCATTAAAGTCAATGAGATTAGATCCGTTGTTTTTCTATCATATTTGCTATGCTGTACCCTTTCATTAGAATTTTAGATCATGAATATCGGACTTATTTTAATGAAGTTACACTCCATTGTGTAAGACATGGTACTTTTACCTTTTTGGCAAAGTGCAAAAATATGTATTTTTAAACAGCTTGTTTGAAAGAAACTATAAATACATTCTCTTAATCTCTTGTCTGCTAATAATATACCTTTGGTTCCTTTCTATTTTAAACTGCTGTTGTATCATATTGTTGTTCAAACCATTAATGCTTCTTCATTTTGATTCAATTTGAAGAGTAAAAATGGATCGTCACGCATGAGCGATCCTAAGCTTTGTTTCTATAATGAGCTAGTTTTGAGGCTAAACTTGAGGGACATTTAAACAGGTAAAGACGTGGTCATGGGTAATTAGCAGTGGCTTAGACTTCTTTTTCATATTGGGGATGCAATTTCCTACAAACTTGGTAAAAATGATATAGTCCCTTAGTGTTTAACCTCACGAAATCCATTCTTCAATGTGAAAATGAAATCTAAGCCACTGGTGATCCACCAAATACCACTTCATTTAGAAGTCCCTAAACACTTGTCAAATAAAACAATGCATGGGGGTCACTCTAGTGTGACAAACTTCTTTTACCCGTTAAATTGAATTGAATTGAGGAGAATGAATTATTAATGATTTGAACACCCATAACTAATAACAGTTACAACAGGAAAACACACAAGATTATTGAGTAGACGAGTAGAAGAGATTATGAGAATACACAAGTTTCTTTCAAACAAGCTGTAATAGCACACACATTTTTTAGCACTTTGTCAAAAAGGTGAAATCACCATGTTTTACAATGGAGTGTATCTTGAGTTTGATAAATCCGATGTTCATGATCTAAAATTCGAATGAAATAGTACAGTA
Organism: Ophiura sarsii; assembly: GCA_035610835.1. Classification (NCBI taxonomy): domain Eukaryota; kingdom Metazoa; phylum Echinodermata; class Ophiuroidea; order Amphilepidida; family Ophiuridae; genus Ophiura; species Ophiura sarsii. The sequence continues at coordinate 54,133,928 of CM069450.1, read as the reverse complement.
TGACAGACAAAGATGATGTAAAAACAATGGACCTAATCCTATCGATTTTGATGATGACAAAAATTATTGAACTTTGGGCATCGATGGGTACTAATTATTTTGGGACAGCCTGTATATACCGTAATAAACAATGCAATATCCAGGCAGCAGCTAATTCAGCGCCAATTTGCGACAACAAATGATCAACAAACATTCACAACCCCTAGTAACCATGGTAACCTCTAGTAGGGAATTTCAATTAAGTGCCTTGCCCAAGGACACATACTCGTTGGTCGTAGCGTGGCTCGAACTCACGAACTTCTATTTATGATACGCTGAAGAACAAAATGGGAACAAATATCGCAGAACAAATGAACAGAAAAATAACTATGATAATTGTGTACGACAGTACGATACGACCACATCTCCCATGTTCATATTGGTATTGGTAAGATTTCAGAAGCATAAGAAATAAATGTAGGTGATTGATACGCAATCTTTTTGCCGAGACGCCGAAGCGTCGCGGCACATTAGAGACGAGATATCTCAGTATTCAGTGTGCTGAACACCATTGTCGAATTTTTAGATTGGACGCAACAGCGTAATTATTTAAACTGTTATCGGTTTTGGCCTATAAAAGGGATTGTATCAACATTTGTTTGAACAGTTTATCGGTTTTGGCCAATAAAAGGGATTGTATCAACATTTGTTTGAACAGTTTTATCAAAGACATTCATATATATAAGAATTTCTGATTGGATGAGTCAATAAGACATCCAGGTTTATTCCAGCTTTCAACCAATGCTAATGATTGTTTGAGTCGCGCTTCATGGTGTATGATGGTGTATAGTTTGTATTTGATTGCCGTCGTGACGGTCGTTCGATTGAAAAACAGTGGTTAACGCTTTACAGCGAATGGAAATTAATTTAATTAGTTATGATCAAATCAATTTAATGGCCTGAATTTATTAAGAAATTGTGGGTTTTTTTTAAAACTATTTTTAAATTTGAAAATATTTATAAGAATTATAAATACTTTGTATCGCATACAAAGAATGTGTTTTAGCTTATACTTCAATGGCGTCTCGACCAATTATTTAGAAGACCTTGCTTTATATATTCAGTCTTCGTTGTTTATTTATCGTTTAGCCCTACAAACGGTAGATATTACATCTACTGGAGGAATGGACTACAAAATCGCTGACGGTGCACCTCGTCGGTTTACAGATAGCGTATCCAAAACGATAGACGAATCCATTGTTATATTAACCGACTTTAAGTTTGAGGGACCAGAGTCATTTAAGATATACATTTCTTCCTCTAGTGAAGGTACCAGCGGCATAGCGGAACCATCGGAGGCAGTGATTATAATACTAGACTCTGGTAGGTCAAAATAAATAAATTTTAAATAAAAAGATAATAAAATTTTAAATAAAAAGATAATAATTAATAACACTAATTATTACAATGATAAATGATGACGACGACAACAACTGCGTTAAATAGAACTACGACGACATACAAAGACGATGACGAAAACAGACAACGACGACGACAAAAACAACAATAATAAGTATAATATGAACAAGTTTACCCCTGAAATGGACATATCAATTACCTATACAGCGAGTCAATACACACGGTTGACCTTTGTCAAGGATGAGCGCGCCCAACCTACACACAGTACACGCAGTCATTGGTATTGTATACAAACTTGGTATATTCACTGTATCGATTAATATCGATTGTGTCACCGGAAGTTCATTTTCAGTAAAAAGACGCATGATTTGATGGCCAAATGTCAAGCTTTTCCCATGAACCAATCATATCAAGCCTTATATAATTTTGTTGCTAAAGACTTGAATATTTAATATCCATCCGAGATAGATAAACATAGCACACAGTCTACCGACATGATTAATTATAGTGTTGACCTCCGTAGAAAATGGTGCTGACCTGCATTGAAAAAGCGATATTTAGATTGATTTACCACATTTTCAACTCAAAACGACAAGCTTTTCCACTTATGGGATTTATAGAATGAAATATTTATATGAAAGAGCAAACCATGTTTATTTAAAATCCGTCCGAGACAGTAGGTTTGATTGTCACACGTTCCAGTGGGATGGCCCGTAGTGTTGTTTTGGCTAAAAGTGGTAGTTCATTTCCCATGTTAAATAGAGGGTCATGTACTGTGTGGAGCAGATGTCCGCTAGTTGTTCATATTCTGAACATTCATGGCAAAAATATTAAGCTTTCAATTAGTATGGCTCCAACTTTTTCTCAACAGAGCCGAAAAGTGATACATTAGGGCTGTTTACTTTCGATAATAATCACTATGACGTACTAGAGGGAAATGACGTAGAATTCCAAGTCTATCGAGCAGGAGATCTAACCTTCTCTTCTTCATCTGCAATAAGTAAGTGTTTGTACATTAGGCCTAGCAGTAGATGTATACATTTTATAAACTTATAGGCCTACTTGTGAAAATAAAAAAAACTGTGAACACTATACGAAATTCTATCAAATCACTTTATCCGTAAAAATATAGTTTGCTATAGTGATACAAGTTGCAAATAATATTAAGGCGACGGCACATGAACAACAACTTGTCCGTGGATTTTCGAAGCTCTTCGATCGGTCGGGTTTTCACCCAAAATGATGACACTAGAATTACCATGTTACAAATTTTTTTAATATAAAAATGGGTCGGTATTCACAGGAATTTTTTCTCCACAGTGTTTAAAACTGGGTTGATAGGACCCGTGGAAAAGTGTTGGCATTTTGATGGGTTTTTTTCTTTTCTTTTTGTATATTTCGCCACCCAAATATTTTCTTTAAGGTCAAACTATCGTACCAGCCTGTGCAAAGTACAACCTAAATTTGTTAATAATATATTTTTCCGGTTGACCAGAAATAGCTTAACCTTAGACAATCGATTGTCCCTGCTCAAGGCTACGGTTTAATTAGGGCCGTTTGACTATTATTAATGGGTATGGTCAAGGCACGATGATTACCAAAAGATAACCAACCAACCAATTCGGTATTGAAAATGAAGCATCCCCAACCAGAAGAACAACAAATTAAAGTTCGCAGTAAAAAAATAAAGATCACGATACGAAAGGCTATAGATTAAATTGAAATGATAATAAGAATAAATTTATTGAAATATTGGTATTGGTGAGTTTGGTTTCTTCGGTATCACTTGTTATCTCACATTTGAAATAAATCTATCATATTTCTCTTCCATAAAACAGCTCTACATGTATAAGCTCTACTTATGGGACTCAATAATACAGTGGTTAAGTTGCATACAATTCTTGAAACAACTATTTTATAACACGGAATGCATCTTGACAAAATATGAATAATAATCCTTTTTAGCATGGAGATTCATCTGTATAACTGAGGGTAATTTTAAAGAAAATCAACTTCTGGTCTCAAAACTACATAATCCTAAATGTAATACTTGATATTTTAATTTCCCGTCAGTTCGTATAGCATTTAAGATTCCATGATGTCAACATCAGAATATTATATACATGTACTTTCCCAGCAAAAGGCACCATAGAAGGTTTTGCTTGACACATTGACTGACGGTCAATAACATTATTCGTATACTAAGCCACATACTACAGCGTGTCCCAAAAAACTGGGTCCAAAAACCGGAGGGCTTATAACTAGTAATATGGGAAGCATAGCTGCTCAATATGCTGAAATGAATTGGTGAAATTATGAGACCTATCGGATATTAGATTTTTGAATTACAAAGCTTTGAATATAGCGTGGTCAGAACCCGTTTTTTCCTATTTTGCCCATGATGCGTCCATGCGTTGCATTTGCGCATCGTCATGATCGTACTGACTTCATCAAAGTTTTGCCTTTGACTTCATTATTACTCAGGAAGTTTTTCTTAAGGGTGATTAAAAAGTGTAATTACCTTTTCATATGCTAAATATTGATCCAAATTACCTGTAATTTAAACCTTTTGTAACCAACCATAAGGTATTTCGGAGAATATAAACACCATACGGGGAAAACTTGCACACAATGCAGAGATGCAACGCATGGGTTGTTTATTGTTAAATTGAAGAAAAAACGGAATCTGACCACACTGTATTGAAAGCTTTGTATTTCAAAAAGTTGCCATTCCATTGGTCTCACAACTTTACCAGTTGACGTCAGGTATGTTTACCTTTATCTCCCTAAATAAGAAGCAGCTAAGTTTCCTAATTTTTAGTTATAAGCTCTGCAGTTTTTGGGGACACTCTGTACTAACTGTTTAGACTGTTGCATTCCTGATGTAACGATTGTTGTATATTTTAGGTGTACAGACCAAGGAAATGACTGCACAGCCATCTAGCGACTACATTGAAGTAACAAAACAGATAAGTTTTAACCCTGGTAAGACTTCGACAATTTTAATCATTATAAAAGCTTTGAAACTACATATATACCATCGAATCATATTATTTTATCGAATGAAAGAAGCCAACGTTGACCTCCGACTTCTTGTATTGTTTAGGCGCAGATACATCTGATGTCATCACTATATCTACTAACGATGATGGTCACGTCGAGCAGAGGGAGTCTTTTGAATTAGTACTTGTAGCTAATGGTGATGAGGTCAGCACAGCAACAGTCTGGATACAGGATAATGATGGTAAATATAAAATGATTCTTTGAGTCCGACTTGGTTGAGTTTAATTAAAGTGGCACTGAGAGATTGCCGAGAAATTTAGAAAATATGAATTATTTCCATAGATATCGGGATAGACCTATCGGTACGTAGATAACGTAGGAAGCTTACGGTGTAATAATGTATGGGAAAAGGGTTGAATGATAGCGCTAGTTAGACCAAGGAGTTACTAAACTATTGTTAACTATGATAACTCCTTGGTTAGACATTTGGTTGAAGCAATCTTTGTGGCGAGTGGTGCTGATATTTTTTAATGTGATCTACATCGAAAAGACCAAATCGTTGAATTTCACATTATAAATGACGAATTAAGGTAAACGGTATAGCCATGGATGCCATCAAGAAGGCACGGTTAAGGTATAACGTTGGTGTAAAATCTTATTTACAAGAACATTGAGGGCGCACTCCCATACTTATCGCTAAGTGCGCCTTTAACTTAAACGCTGTTGTTCGAATACTGTTTTTCACATATTATAATTTCCCACCAGAGAACTGTAAATAAAACACATTTTGGTATAAACAATGACAGGGTGGTGACAGATTGGAGACTAAAAGCCGGGACAACAGCCATGTATCATTTTGGGCCGTACAAGTAAAATGTTCCATTCGTGCTGTACGAGCACTCATGGAACAACTATTACTTGTTCGTTACCGAGTTCAATGTATATATTCTTGACATATTTTCAGTGAGCTATTGCTTTGAAAGTAAATCATGCATAGTGTCTGAAGGAAATGGTACTATTACTTTAAACATCGTAAAAGAAGGAGACCTTCAAGATACAACTATGTTAGGTAAGTACTCATAAATCTACTAAAATAGCATGCTTGAAAAATACCCGAGAATGATCAATGAACCTATTTAAAGCGAACCAAATTCAAACATGGGAGACCGTGTTTGCTCTACGAAAACATCAATTTGGCTTTTGTGTTTGACACACATCACTATTGTAAATACAAATTGGATTTGGATTCGGGAATGATAAAATTAATGTAAATGTGCCAAATTATATTGAAGCCGAATGGCAATCCAATATAATACGAACCAAGCTGATTGCGCAAATGTTTGTCGTATAGGCCTACATAATAATTATGTAATAGTCAGACTTTCTGCACATTTGTTACATACACTTACTAACCATGGTAACGTTGTTTTAATTTAAATTATAGCATTGAGAACTTCGGACCTCGATGCAACATCTACAGAAGATTATACATCTGTTAACCCCTTACTAGTAACAGTGCCTAAAGGTGCAGCCACCATGCAGATTGAACTGAAAATTCAGGACGACAGTATCTGGGAACCGACCGAATGTTTCAACGTAGACATGTCGATTGGCGATGTCGTTACATGTAGCGCTATAATATCAATCAAAGATGATGAGGGTAAGATTGTAACACAACTTTATTTATCATCTTTGTTCTCGAACATTCAACAATACAAGGACAATAATTATGTTAGCGATTTTTTTACAATGGCTGAACTAATAACAAAACAAAATCAGTTACTATAGTTACTTTAGACCAAAATTGATTGATTGATTGATTGATTGATTGATTGATTGATTGATTGATTGATTGATTGATTGATTGATTGATTGATTGATTGATTGATTGGTTGATTGATTGATTGGTTGATTGATTGATTGGTTGATTGATTGATTGATTGATTGATTGATTGATTGATTGATTGATTGATTGATTGATTGATTGATTGATTGATTGATTGATTGATTGATTGATTGATTGATTGATTGATTGATTGATTGATTGATTGATTGATTGATTGATCGATCGATCGATCGATCGATTGATTGATTGACCAAATTTCCAAGTTTATAACACAATTTGGCAAAATAATGACGAGGCCATTTAGCTGTTTCTTGTCCCCATGCCTTACATTAACATTGAATACTAACTTTGTTCCAAATATTATAGCTTTATGTCAACGTGATTGTCAGAACAACGGTGTATGTGTTGGACCAAACAAATGTCTTTGCCCGAGGGAATTTACTGGAGATTACTGCGAACGAGGTAATATAAGATTTACTATTACAGCTGAATGTCACGCCTACTTTATATGATATTAGTGTGAACGTAATCAGCCGTTACACCAGAATGTTGTTAAAGGTGCATGTCATTCTAGTGATAGTTATATATCAAATGAAAGCTTGTGACTTCTAGATTCCAATTTTTTTTTAATATAAACTTCTAGTAAGCCTCTATGCCTTGTTAAAGACTTTCGTTGACTCCCCTCTCTAAAAAAAGATTTAGCGACCTTGCAAATCCACAGGGTGGTGATGACATCATCTCATGTACCACCACCTTACACTACCAGCACAGACAACACTCATGCACACACCCCCATGGAGTGTCAATACATAAATGTACTTGTATAACATGCATGGACCACCACATAGCATAACATTTATATAATTCTATGATTTAATTATGGAATTATTTGTATTATATACCTGTATTTTAATATATTTTAAATCATCGTGTATATGGGCAATTCCATATGGGAACGTGAAAATCACTATGGTCATTGTGGATAAATGCATACTAGGCGAGGAACAAAATACAGATTTTGAATAGCTGTATTATGTTTGTGAAAATCCTGTTTGAAGTTGTGTGATATTTGGCTTCGAAATTTGGGAAATAGGAGCTAAATATTATAACATTAAATAAATCCTAAAAAGCAAAAGACTTAACTTTCTAAATAGTTTATATTACACAGGTTTGGGGCAAGTTACTTTATATCAAAGGCAATTTTCACCAGGGGATATGGTATTTCCAAGAGAACATTTCCTATGTTGGTCTGATTTAGATGTAATTCCATTACCGAAAAGTAAATAAAGTTTTTCTACTGGACTTGTTCTTGCTGAATTATGATGTCATTGTAAATTCTCATCCTTCACCAACCTACTAAGATTCTCAAACATCAACTTCAGTAATATCTACACTATTAAAAACAGTGTTAACGGAATTACATTAGATTATCCATGTTATCTCTATAATGATGTTATAATTTTTTTGTCTTTGTTGATATGATGGAAAATAAATATTGAATTGAATTGATTGAATTGACATCTGGTAACAGAATTACATTAAGTTCACAATTACAACATTCGCTTTCTGAAGCTATAAAGAAACTATCTAGTAATCTCTCTTTACTTATTGTTGAACAATCAATCACAGTATATTTATGTTAGGTTATTATTTACTTTAGTCCAATTTTAAACACATTTGGTCCAATAGTTTGATATATTGGGTGTTTTTATGTTTTTCCTCCATTTTCTGTTTTTTTTTGCATACAGGGATTTTTATTTTAGTTAATAATAGTGGAAGTCATGCTGAATGTTAACACACTCATTTAGATAACATGGATAATCTGATATTCAAACAATTTACATTTATCTGGTAAATTTATTCACAATCTCGTAACAATGAAATTGTTTGTATAATGATGTTATAAAATTTAATCCTACATATTAATAGTATTTTTAATTCGAACATCACACAACTGTACGGTATTCCATACTTTCACTATGCATTATATCATGGGTGTGTGTACATAATTTTATCCGTGGTGTGTGCAGTGGTACAGGGGCTGATGTCATTATTAATTGCCACATAAACGATGATGTCATCAGCTTGTGCTGTAATATGATCCGGTGAATTTGTTAGATATGAAGGAGGCCCTCTGGAGGTTAAAAGATTGGTGATTTTGATTCTTTTTTACTGATTTGTTGGCACACAGGGTTTCGAGGGAAAATCAGAAAAAATATATTTTGAAATCTAGATATCACCAGCTTTCCAATGATATATAATGATCCATAGAATCAACTACCCCAGTATATAGATGCATAAGGCGACGAAGAAACCCAACCAAGAGTGAGCGGACCTCTCAGGTTGGGTATGTCGGGAATTTGTTTCCTGCAACAAAAAAAGAATCACAAGAATATGCAAAGAATTGCTATTGGTAGACAACCTGTTTTCTTCTCATTCGTTTGCATGTGCCCCCCCCCCCCCCCCCCCCCAACCCCACCCTCATTTCTATATAAGAAAACGAGTGGTTTGGGCCCGTAGATCAGGGTTACCTTTTTCGACGCTTATTTTGGGAGTGTTTGGAAAATCTAGGTGCACAACCAAAATAGTTAGTGTGGCACTTTAGTAACTGTAGTTAGTTTAAAAAGTCTCATTTGAATTGGGTTTAATAAGGATTTCATCAGATTTTATGAGTTACTATTAACAAATTCTCTTACCGTTATAACTATAGCTTTATGTGAACCTGATTGTGAAAACGATGGTGTGTGTGTTGATCAGGACAAATGTATTTGCCAGGGAGACTTTACTGGAGAACGTTGCGAAGGAGGTATTATTCTTTATTACAAATTTATTTAAATTGATTTACCTTAATATTCAATTGTATTAATAAGTTTACCTGAGTTTTGACCAAAGCTTATAAATTTTGACAGTGCGGTTTTATATGTTTTAAAGCAAAAGGATTAATTAATTGATTAAGTAACTTAATTATTAATTGCCACATAAACGACCTTCCAATACTTATTTTATTCTTCTTTATTCGAACGTGACTGATACATCAATGTTTTATATACAAATATAAAAATTAAATATCTTAAGACCATTTTTGACCAAAAAGATAATTAATTACGACTAAATTATTTAATTAAGCATTTTGCTATAAAACATATCAAACCTCACTGTCAACATTTATGAGCTTTGGTCAAAACTTAGGGAATTATTTTCTAATCATGATTCATCAACTTATTTGATCACCCAACTTAAAATGAAGACGCCAAAGGAGAAAAAAAAGTCTCGAAAATAAATACCACACATTTTGCAATTTATGTTATATGATAAGTGGTTATCTTTTTGACTTTATTAAATTATGTAACCACCTTACTGAACATACAGAAGTAGTTTTTCTATTCACAAAAATAACCATTAGAAAAAAGCGATATTGCCGGATTCGGCAGGTTGCCGTTTTTGGCAGTTTGCCCTGATGACTGATTGGTATTAATTCTTGTTAAGTTTTCTAATTAAGAAAAACGAGTATACAGGTATTAATGCGCTCAATAAGCCTTTTGGCTTAAGACAATTACCCCACTCAAATTTAGTGGACCAAAATTGGCCATAAAAGTCCTCTAGTTTTCGATATACCCATCCAGTTTTAAAACATCACCTCGTTGGTTTTATATGATAGTATATACCTTTTACATCAAGACAAGTGATGATGCCAAAAACGTAAGCGTGGGTGACCCCGGGGGTGACCTGAGAAATTAGCATATCAAAATGGCGGCTATTTTTGGTATATTTAGACAATATTCATTGCAATAACTGTTTATTAAAGCGATCTGATATTAGTGTCAAACATATTCAAACCTAGGAAATACATTATTATCCATACATACATGACTTTATCATTTACTAGCGCCATCTAGGATTTCAAAATGGCTGCATTAAGAAAGAATCATTTTTGGCATCATCACTTTTCTTGATGTAAAAGATATTTAGTATCATATAAAACCAACGAGATGATGTTTTAAAATTTGATCACGAGGGGTCACAATATAATATGGTAAATTTTGCTCTACAAACTATGATCAGAAAATGTTCGTCATTGTAATGAAGATGAGATGGCTTGCGCCATGAAATAATTTCTGAATTTCATCAGAAACCGTTCATCAGAAAACTTAAAATATTTGTAGTTACTTATAAGATTTCAGGGTTTTTTTACGAGACAGTAGATAAGATCATTCTATTCCACGATGTTATAATCAGATGATGTCTACTTATTCCTGTTTACACTAATACTATGTGCTAATAGAAGTATTGTACTATTCTATTTAGCATTATGCAATCCTCCTTGTGGAAACGGTGGTACTTGTATTGCAACAAACACCTGTTCTTGTAGTGCACTATTTACAGGAACATCGTGTGAAACAGGTATGTATTTATAACGTCGGTAGTATTACATAGTGACGTATAACGTGTCCCTCATGTTATTGTATTGGCTTTATTGTACACCAAATCAATTTTAATTACCAAATGTCTAATCATATTTTTTGGCTTTGAGTGTTTCAAAACAATAGCTTATACATCACTCAAAAACTTCCAACGTTTGCCTTACGTCTCTACTCCATGTAATACCACCGACCATACTTCACTACGTAATACCACTAACCATACGTCACTATGTAATAACACCGTCTAAACGTCCCTATGTAAAAAGTGACGTATGTAAAACTACCGACGATTGTGAATAAATGATAACGTCGGTGGCTTTACATACGTCATTATGTAATACCACAGTCAATACGTCCCTATGTAAAACCACCGACGATTGTGAATAAATGATAACGTCGGTGGCTTTACATACGTCACTATGTAATACCACAGTCAATACGTCCCTATGTAAAACCACCGACGATTGTGAATAAATGATAACGTCGGTGGCTTTACATACGTCACTATGTAATACCACAGTCAATACGTCCCTATGTAAAACCACCGACGATTGTGAATAAATGATAACGTCGGTGGCTTTACATACGTCACTATGTAATACCACAGTCAATACGTCCCTATGTAAAACCACCGACGATTGTGAATAAATGATAACGTCGGTGGCTTTACATACGTCACTATGTAATACCACAGTCAATACGTCCCTATGTAAAACCACCGACGATTGTGAATAAATGATAACGTCGGTGGCTTTACATACGTCACTATGTAATACCACAGTCAATACGTCCCTATGTAAAATCACCGACGATATCATTTAATCATAATCGTGAAAACTTTCTTGGAAGGAATATTCTGATACGGAAAATTTAAAACAACATCTCGGTTTTCATTAATTGAGGAAGATTGAGATTAATTGATCAATCTGGCCATCTTTCATATTATTATCGACACAAAATATGGCAGTTTTGACATCAGGTACCGTTTGATATCAGCAACTTGGTCACAATTAAGCCAATACCACGATGAATTGGACTACTTCCGGCGTAGCACAAAAAGATGGACATTCAAAGACTTAAAATCATGCTAGAAGTTGAAAAGGATCATAAAAAGATCATTAATTAAGGTTTCAAGAGTGGTGTTTGTACTTGTATCAATAATTTACTTTTAGAAACATTTAAAGCTTCGTGATATCTCGACCTATTCCGCTGCCAAAGGGCGCTTGACATTTTGCACTTCTCAGCGTCAAGCCTTGTAAAGGGTTTTCCTGCACCCCCCGGAAATATACTTCTAATCGATGTCTCTATATCAGAAAAAATGCGTAAAAAACGAAGAGTGGTGAAGGCCAGGGTAACCTGAAGTAAAATTACCTATTTTATGTTCTTTTAAACATTGTTAACACATTCCACGCGGCAATCATATGCAGACGAATGTTCCAATATAAATATTAAATTTCATCACCTTATTTGGAATCACCATGAGATATGCCTTAAGATAAGTACAAACATGCCTAGTATTGGTTCAGTAATCCTTGAGATATTCTTTAAAAGTTGGAAAGGTTTCTGAAAAATCTATTTTGTATATTTTATGGTAAAACTAATAGCCGCGTGGAAAGTGTTAAAGACAATTGATATTGGTCATTTTCAGAACTTTGCCACCAGTCTTGTCAAAATGGCGGTTTATGCAATGCTTTTACAAACACTTGTTGGTGTCGCCAGGGATTTACCGGGGACCGTTGCCAAAGATGTAAGTATACCTAAGGTTAAGACATTTAAAATTAATAAGTTAATAATGTACCCCAACATCACACTAAAAAAACATTAACATTCACTCAAAATACGTGCTATTACTTTTGTCCTCTTTCTTTCTCTCATTCAGCTTTATGTAACCCACTGTGTCAAAATGGAGGCGTATGTTCAAACACCGGAAGTTGTCTGTGTCCATCAGGGTTTATGGGACGTCGCTGTCAATCAGGTTTGTAATCAGGAGTTCATTCTATGGTATCTAATATATCGTACCACCACCCACACCCTCTTTTTCGAACAACCTATGAAATAGCGGTAGATATCAACATCACAACAACAACAAAAGCAAAGCTTTTTGAAATTGCGTTTCAGGATAATTATACTTTATATTAAGTTTATAACCGTTTTTTGACACATCGTAAGTACTAAATTGTTCGCAAATTCTCGCGAAAATAGATCACATTTTCGCGAAAACAGACCCATTTTAAATAAAAATTCCATTGAAATGGAAAGGGGGCGGTCAAAAGGAAATAGTGATATGAGGCAAATAGAAAGAGCCAAAATAGCAGCATTGGTAAATACTGCTTGTAGTTGCTAACGTTATGTGACAGAAGAAGCAATCGCAAGATGATAATTGTGCAAGATTCTTTTTTCATTGTGCCAAAAAAATTCCGAGAAACAAGATTTTTTTATTAAGGCCCAATTATTGTTTTCAACTTCAGTCTTAAATATAAATCAAGATATCAAACCCAGCCATCAAGTCATTCAAAACCTGAAAATACCACGTACGCATCAAATAGGCATTGAAAAAATTAACAAATATTTTCCGAGAAACAATTTTATTTTATAATGGCCCAAAAGAAATTGAAATCTGTAACAAATATTTTCCGAGAAGCAATATTTTTTACCCGAGAAACAAGATTAAACTAGAGATAAATTGTGATCATAGATCGCGGATATTGCTAGTCGAGGGCGCATTGACCTTTGAACTTTTTATCATATGACAGACGGATCATAAGGCAGACAATTGTCAAGTCAGAATATCACAATGTAGGTTTACCTAACCTGGCAATACCAGCGAAGTCAAAGTATTACAATGTAGGTTTACCTAATCTGGCAGTACCTGCAAACACGCCTCAACATATAGTCGGAACTGATTCAAGCATGGTCATTTATTAAACACCATATAGTTACGTATACAGCTCTTTACTGTATCATACAGGTATATCTCATCCACAAATGGCTACTGACCACTCTCAAATTATGAGAAAATTATATGATTTATTTGAACAAAAATGTAATGCATATATTTGTTGACATTAATTGCATTGTATAATCAAGTTGTCTCATGTGTTTTTGTACAATGTGTGTAGAGTATTGTAGTTTACACAACACCTATTTCTTTTTCTTGGCATAACACAGAGTTTAATCACTATATAACCAAATTAACCAAAGTGATATTATTTTTGTGAATACAACACTCAGCCAGGGGTGTGTCACTGAGCTAGCTGATCGGGTCCACTTTTAAATTGAACTTAGTCAGCATAGAATTGGGGGCGCTATACCGATCAGGCGTGATGATTGTAGCAGACGACGCAACGCTGGCCACGCGTCTCTCAGACGACCCAATTTGGCAACGGGAGTGCACCATTTTTAATTATTTTTAACAGTCATCGCCCGGTTAACGATAAAAATCCTTTTAATTATGATGTATTTGTCAAAATGATAGTTTAAAATTCGCGATTACGTGTACGAATTCAAAATTTAGGTTTCGCGTGGCCACCGTCGTCTGTTTAAATCTACAGCGCCCCCAAACCTATGCTGACTAACATGCCGTTTAACCTGCCGTTAAACCTGGTTAAACATTGTTAAACGCGTTAAACGCCGGTCACGGACGCATTCCGGACGATTACTATAATTTATTCAAATATGCAAAAGGTCCGTTTTCGCTACGTACGTTAGTATAGGACTTTCCTATCCCAAAATTAATAGTATCCCTGACTCAGCCCTCTGGGCGCTCCTTGAAAACTTTAAAAAGTTTTTCTTTCTTTCCAGTAACACACCTGTTACAGGAGGTACGCTAAGTACCATATAAGTTTTTCTTGTCAGTCACACGTGTCAAAGGTGCCTTTTTTGTATGTAGGGGTGTGTTTGTATGTTTATTATTATAGGAAAACTCTTGCAACATTTGTGTAACATGTTATTGTCCATGTCATCTTTTATACCATGTATACAGAATATCAATGCATATAAATATAGTGTAAATAAGGATCTGCGTAACCAACCAGAAGATACAATAATTGACATATACGATTTTAATGGATAATGATGTGAATAACTTCAAACTTAATATGATATCGTTGAATGTGAAAGGTATTCGTGGCTCTCACAAACGTGTTAAAATGCTTAACTGGTTAAGCAAGAAAAAGGCTGACATAATATTTCTTCAAGAAACTTACAGTATCACCAATATTGAAAATATTATGAATATTATTGGAAAGGTGATATGTACTCACAGTAAAGGTGTAATTATTCTTATAAAGGGGGGGGGGCGGTCTATGATAGTCAGATAGTAAAATTCAGTGCTTCGGACAAAAATGAGATATTAGCACAGTAGGAAACTGCTAAGTCTCTGCTTTAAAATGTTTTTTGTTTGAGGTCAATTGGATTTTCGGTTCTGAAGTTATGGTCGATTGAGTTTCGGGTGTCTCAAAATATCGGTGGTGTTTTGTATACATTTGCATTAGAAAACGCTCACCCTGCGATTTTAAGCATTTTCAGTTTTAATTAGTTTTGATCAAATAATTGTAACATTTGATCAAATTTATTTATTAAAATATTAAAATAATTAATTGCACATCATAAATCATCAAAATTTCAAAGTCAACGTAATTTCTTATGTATTTCTTTATTTTTCTCACCCGGCTATTTTTAAGCCATTTATCTTTAAAAATCAATAAAAATGCTAATATAATTTTCACCCAAAATGGCTCAAAATGTGTCTAAATTCATGCTCTTTCATAATTGAACAACTGTTTTTATCCAAAATGTCACCTTTTTTTTTCTCGCCAATTTTAATATTTTTCATACGTTTTGCACGATATCTCAAAACTAGAAAACAAGCAAACTTGCAATATGGGAACCAACGTAACTAAAAAACGAAACCTCGTATCAGGGTGATATTTGGTATGGATAATAAGCTTGAATAGAGGAAGAACCCAATGAAGCCGGATTTTCAATTTATCTTTCCAAATTTGAATTATAACGTAAAATTACCTGATTGGTCGGTTCCTGGTCACCATGGCAACCGTATAAAAAATCCGGCTTCATTGGTTCGTGCGCATTGTTCCCATGCATCATCTACCAAAGTATGGGGAACATGCAACATTTAGTTTTCTAGTAAAGTTGGATCCCGTGTTTAGCCAATCAGAGGCCTTGACTGGTTACCATAGCAACCAGATCAAAATAACGCGCATTTTTTGAAACGCTGTTACCTAAGCTTCAATTTGATATATGACTCTAAGAGGTAAACCCACGGTAACATTGAGAAAATCTGTTTCCAAAATTGGTGAAAATAACATAGACCGCCCCCCAGGAGAATTTAGAATATAATATCGTCTCCAGCTATACTGATAAAATTAACAATTGTCCGAGAAACGAGATTTTTATTTATAAAGGCCATTGAAAAATTTAACAAATATTGTCCGAGAAACAAGATTTTTTTACATTTAGGCCCAACATTGTTTTGAACTTCAGTCTTAAATATAAATCAAGATATCAAACCACGTACGCATCAAATAGGCATTGAAAAAATTAACAAATATTTTCCGAGAAGCAATTTTTTTTATAATGGCTCAAACAAAATTGAAAACATTAAAGGTCCAGCGACGTGCTCATAAAACTTATTTTTAAAAGTTATACAATATATTAGTTAGAACATTCACATGTTATTTTTTATAAAATGTGAATAAATATATTTAAAATACCATATACCAAATACAAGCCATTCGCCAGAAACGCAATGAACCATTAAGTGGTTTGGGCGACTTTGCTGGTGACGTCACTCCGGGAGGAACTGAAGTTTCAATACGATCAGATTCCAGGACTGACGTCACAGTTTCCGTGTTGTCTAAGAGGAGAAATTGTAGTCAGCAAACAATGCACCACGGTCTAAAAATATGGCCTCAAAATAACATGTGTATCAAGTTGTACATACATACTGTTATACTGTACACAGCGCCCTACCTCGGGCATTAACGGTACAGTGCCCCTGAAACCTAGGGACATGAGTTTTTGTGTACACAGACCGGGAAGATCCCCTACTCTTTACGAAGGAGTCTGTGACCTTTAACGTGCTCGGATTTTGCTCTTCTGATGCACGAGACCACCATTTCTACGTGACTTCTGAACCACGAGGCAATTGAGACTAAGTACCTAAGGATACAAACATGTTGGCTGTAGCGGGGCTCGAACTCACAACCTTTGTATCGTGAGACCTGCGATCTATCCGCTAGACCACACAATGTTCCCTTACAAACAGTATCATGACCTCGATCTATTCATTCACTGAATTAGATAATACATGTACGGCTAATCCACTTGTGATTATATGGTTTTGAATGCACACAGCATGGATACACATGTTTAAAGTTCGCGCGGTCCTTCAATTGTTCAGCAAGGCATGATGATGGGAAAGTGCTAATATTGTAAAGAGTGTGTGAAGACATATTAGACCCTAGGTTTGTCACAATGTTACAGTGCATTGTTGGCTAACTATGATTTCTCCTCTGTGTGGCCTGGTAGAGCGGGTTTTCAAAATACGAAGATCGTTTTTAACACTGATTTTGAGCGCATTTATGGTTTTTGTAAATTTCTTCTTTCCCTCTAATGGATCGCTCATAAAATGTATATTTTCGAAATCCTTGTGATTTTGTCTTTATTTTGATATGTAATAAACGATGCATTTCGGTGGACCTTTAACAAATATTTTCGAGAAGAAATATTTTTTTACCCGAGAAACAAGATTAAACTAGTGATAAATTGTGATCATAGATCGCGGATATTACTTTGACCTTTGAACTTTTTATCAAGGCAGACAATTGTCAAGTCAGAGTATCACAATGTAGGTTTACCTAACCTGGCAATACCAGCGAAGTCAAAGTATTACAATGTAGGTTTACCTAATCTGGCAGTACCTGCAAAGTCAAAGCTGGTACCGGTGAAAATTTACATTTTGATTCCTAGTGACCTTTTTGTAACCTTTGACCTCAAGGTCATGATTGACTTTTTCATGGCTTATCAATGCGTATAAGATGAAATAAGTCCGGTCAAAATTAGAGCTTGTCTTACATTTTACCCCTGTTGAGGTCAATGACCCCTTATTCCAAGATGACCCTTAGTGACCCCATATAACATGTCACTTTTAATCGCTGAACAACCTATATGTAAATGGATATAAGGAATCTGTTGACCAATTCTAACAATTATCGGTCATTTCCTCCCGAAAAAATAGCATTTTGAGTGCGAGGAGTGAGAATGTACATTGTGACCCTTCGTGACCTTTGACCCCAAGGGCATGCTTGGAGTTTTTCTTGGCTTAGCAATGTCTACACGATGAAACAAGTCCGGTCAAAATCTGAGCATGCCTTACATTTTACCTCTGTTTAGGTCAATGACCTCTAGTGACCCATATGACATGTCACTTTTAATCGAGGAGCAACTATATGAACATCGTTCCGAGGAATCTTTTGACCAATTCTGACAATCATCAGTCATTTCCTCCTGAAAAATAGCATAACCATATATCTTCCATTTTTGGCACTAAAATAATGACTGTCCAACAAAAATTATATTATTAAATTATGGACACTTTTACTAAAACGTCTAGAAAGACTAGAAAGACCTAAATTTGCAGTGGATCGCAATCCCAAGCTAATAGGGTGGCGGGCTTTGGCCCGCCCCCCCCCCCCCAAAAAAGTGACCCCATTATTAGGGATTTTCCAGCGCAAATCATACCCATGTTTAGGGATGTTTTGCAAAAAAGTTACCCATTACTATTAGAGCGGCACTTCTTCGTATATACTGTAATAGGTGAGTACCCTACATCCACCCACCCCGGGCTATAATGATTTCCTTTTACACTGTTAACCACTCACAAGTAAATCTTTACTTGGGTTTTATATTTAAACAGCGTTGACTGAATCAAATGGAATGCCACCATTTACCATAGAAGGACAGATTACAATCATATCCATTGACGGTGTACCGGCCGTTTTCATCCAAGATCACAATGTTGAAGGGTCAGTAGCCAGAGAGGAGCTGATCACCTTAGCACTTCCCTTGGTATGTAGCCGGTATTAGAGGGAGTTGTGAAATCGATACGATGTACTCCAGAGTAAAAGGAACTTTTACTCTCTAGACAAAAAATATATATTTTGTATCACTCATCATTCAAATACTCATTCAAATAAATTGATGGGTGTACGACACGTCAATTGACCTCGCGTAAACCTCTCAAAATAGTCAAACGGACATCCGCGGTGCGCAACACGTAAGCTCGACCTACTAATCTCTGATTGGTCCCTGGAATTTTGTTAGTTTTTAAGCATGCGCAGTGAGCGGAGAGCTGATCATACAGTGCAACAGAGCATAAATTTCCAAAAGTGCATGTTATTGAAATTAAGCTCTAATTCAAAAAGTAAGATATGTAAGACAAGGAGACGTTATCATATTATAGAATACAGCTTGGTGATTCAATGTCATAAAGAAAAAAATAGTTTGACCTCATTTGCATATAATTAGCATATTATAAAGAAATACATTAACAATTTGCTTTTTGTAATTTCCAGCAACAACTATACATGCCATTAACACCAAATTCACAGGATATGAAGTTCCCATCATTGTCAACAATTCTGTCTGAGAAAAAAATATTTTTACTTTTTGAAAAAAGCCCAAATCTGTCTTAATTAAGCTTGATTAATGACCAAACTCGTGGAAACTATTAAGTATTACTATGTATCCAAACCAGACTTGCATGATATCAAATTAAAGGTAAAGCTGTGCTCAAGACAATGGTCTGAGCAGATAATTCAATATCCCTTCAGTATTTAAAATATTTGTTTATGGTTAGCCACACAAATCTGTCAAGCCATTCGTTAACATGTTTGCTGTGTAATTAATTTATGCGCGTAATTAATAAATCAATAAGGCGTTAAATGGAATAATTTTGAACCACTTTTTGTATGCCCAATTAAGTTATGTAAGGTTTCAAATTAATCCATAAATTATGCTTAATAAAATGGTCAAGCCACATCTCTCAATTTCATTTGTCTTTTTCTGTAATATTAATCAAAACTTTAGATACATTAATTTTGCAACTTTTCTTACAATAACAATGTATTTCATACAACTGTGCACAGACTTGACAAAAGTCCATTAATATTTGTCCAGCCATGCACGCAAACAATAGAAGCAATCTTCAAGGACATGCTCACGCTAAGTGACCAATGCTTTGAAATCAGCGCTACAAGAAATGCTAAGTCAAGGGTTTTAAGCATAATGGTGTATGCTACTTTAGGTGACCGTGTGCTAACATGCAAGCCTGTATAATTATACAGGTACCACCATTATAACCATAAGGCCTGTAGTAAGTCTAAATAGTCAAGGCCATAAAAGCCAGTAGCCAGTAGCTGGTTGGATTAGCGTGAATGGATAATCAAGTATTGACCAATCCGAAGTGAGGTTTAATAAGAAATGTAACAATGCTGATAATCATACAAAGACAACACAGAGAACTTTTGATTTTGTATGATACACATACTAAGGATTAAAATTTTCATGGTTGTACAACACTCAGGAGGCACTATATTTATAATTCAATATTTGGAAATGTATGCGCTGTTGCACTGTAGTGGCCAGGAGAATATGTGCCGTAGAGACATTACGAAGGATCCTCTCGAGCATAGAATAATTTGCATTGGTGTTTGCCTTTGTCATAGGCATTTGGATGATAGATGATGCAACATTGAATTATTCTGGTGTCATCTTGAGTTAAAGACACTTTCAATTTTTTTTTTTTGGGGGGGGGTATCTGCTTTTGGCACGATTCTGAATTAAATTCTTACGAATTAAGTCGATATTCTAAATAAAACAAGCTATTTAGATACAAATACAACTTTCAATAAAGAGTCTATATTAAGATATACCAGTTGAATGTAATCTAATCACCATTTATCACACAGAACTGGATTGTTTGAAGCTATTCCAAAATCAAAACGTAAAAACTTGAAAACATTCCAACTTCTTCCTTTTCAATAACTCTCCTCATCCGGTTCGTCTGTTATTCTTTCTAACATAACCAGCTTAATCAATTCGTCGGATCTATACCAGATGTTCGCTCAATTTCCATTGGTTCCGTCAGGTCTGGGAGCCTCGTTTTTGACTATACCGTAACGCTGGAATCCGAATCGCCGACGACTAACGCTGATATAGACAACGGAGTAAATGCTTTGATACAGTATGCCGAGTCCGCTCTAGATGTGATCATCAATCCTAATCCAGCCCTTACCTTTACAGATGGTAAGAAATACACCTGCCGGCCGGGGGGTACTCAAATTATATGTCGTTGTACGTTGGAAACCCTGACCCACCTGTAGGGAGGGAGTTGTTACCTAAAAACGCGGGCATTTGCCCGCGTTTTTACGAAATTTGGGGTCCATTTTATAGTCGTCGTCAGAATACTTCGGAACTTTTTTCTGTGACAACTGCGTACAGCGTAAACACGGAAGTGCGTTGTATAACAGCGTCACAACAGCGTTATCTTTGAGCAGTTAGACGCGCCGCGACCCCTGTAATCCGATTGGCCGCGATCGTATTTATGGGTCATGAATGTCCCCGCCCACGCGCTCATTAACTAGGTCGCGTGCGTTGGCGGTTTTAAAAAGTACCGAAGTATTCTGACGACGACTATAGTTTTACCTCAAAACGGCTGACATGACTTGCTTAGGGATTTTCCAGCACAAAATCATATCCCATGCACACAACAACAACAAAAACTAAGGCACACATCCCATAAACTAATACGTGAGTACTACTGCCCCCCCCCCCCCCCCCCCCCGAATACACACGTAAACCAAAATTGTTCCTATCCAGGTGTTCTGATTCAAAGTTCATAGTTTGCATCAAAACCTGAAAGCAGACATTTTGTGGGCAAATTCTCTCTCCTAGAACATGACACCTCATTCATAAAAACTGAGTTGGTACTTTTAAGTTATTCTTGTTTTACACTGTGTGCATTTGGAAGCAGCTTTGAACATTAATCATGGAACCTATTCAGCTACTTTTACCGTAAATATCAAGAGTGAGTTTACTAACTCAGCAATCGAGCTGTGTAATTTTTGTATTGCGAGGCTTTGAAAAAATACGCCACTCGAACTTCTAAAATTACGACTAAATCACGATCACCAAGAATACTTGTCGACAGAAATAATATCTTACCCACCCGATGAAACCCAACAACAAACTTTTGGAAAAAGGTCATATTTTGCAAATGATATTACCTTCTTTGACGTGCTGATGCTCTTTGTTTCTATTTATGTAAACATTTAGCTCGTTGTCTTGAAACCTATTGCAAGAATGGTGGAACGTGCTCTGTAGATGTTACTACCGGTTACACGTGCATGTAAGTATCATTAACATTGTGGCAATGGCCTCAAGTTACACAACCGCTAACGCTTAGTTAACAGATAATGGAGAGCTTAGTTTTTACCGAAACCAAAAGAAATCGGTAGTTTTTCCGCCAAAGGCGGTCTATATTTGAATTTGCGTTGTCAGGAAGGCGCATTTAGGCGGTATATTGTGCGTGCTACATTTACAACAATAGGGTTAAACTGCAAAAAACATACCTATTACATGTTTTAATGGAATATAAATAAGTACAATGTATACGATACCTGAAAAGGTGAAGCTGTCTAGGGCAATGTAGGTCTGAAAGTCATGATTAGAAAGTTTTATGTTCATATAGGGAAACTGGGCGACTTGCATGACGCGAAAGTGTGTGTTTTTGTAACACAGATCGGCTTCACACGCTCACTCGAGCTAGTCAATACTGAGATTTACTCATAGATTTACTTCATCTTACTATAAATCTGGAAACGGTGTGTGTTTGTTTGTGTGTTTGTTTGTTTGTTTGTGTGTTTGTTATCCTTATTTCTCCGTTGCTTTTACTCAAAGTGGCGCCTAATTTGCATGAAAGATAGAGGAAATAACGGGAAGGGTGTTAAAGTTTATTCCACTGAAATTGGTTAACAATTGGCTCCAAAAACAGCAAAAAACCTCTCAGATTTGGCTCATAAATGCCACTAGAATTAACATTGTGCGTTGCGCGTACTACCGCGTAATCATACCGTGGTAACGCGTCGCGTGCATGTTTGCGCAAGGGCTCACTGCCGCGGCACACGCACTCCTACACATGGCGCATAGGCCTGTTGGTAGGGTATTTGGTGTCATGTTGGGGGGGGGGGGGGGGGGTTAAAACACGGGAAATGGTTTAGGATAGGCCTAGGGTTATAATGGTACAAGTAGCGTTTTGTGGGGGTTAATGAAGCAACCTGATTTATTTACTTTAAGTTGGTGCCAAACAATCTAAGGGACCGAGGGTTAATGAAGAAGCCACGGGAAATGGTTTAGGGAGGGTTGTGATTATAATCAACCTGGTTTGGGTGTGTGTATGGAGGGGGGGGGGGGGTAAACCACGGGATATGTTTTAGGATAGGGTTAAGCCACGGGAAATGGTTAGGAGGGTTATGATTATAAATCCACCTGGTTGGTGTAGTTGCAGGGGGCTGTTGTAGGGTTTATGTGGTTTTAAAAGTACGGAGCTAGGTTAACTTGATGCGGTTTGAGAGGTAGGGGTTAATAAAGTAGCCACGGTAAATGGTTAGAAGGAATATGGTTATAAATCAACCTAATTGGGGGTGGGGGTGTAGGGGGTTTATAATGCCTTTAGGATGTATATGGTTATAAATCAACCTGGTTTGGGGGTGGGGTTGTAGGGGGTGGGGGTTGTAGGGGGGTTATAGGGGGGTTATGTGGTTTCAGAGGTAGGTAATGTGGCATAACCATCTAACGGGGACCCGAGCGTTGATGCGGTTTGAGAGGTAGGGGTTGTTAATAAAGTAGCCACAGTAAATGGTTAGGAGGGATATGGTTATAAATCAACCTAATTGGGGGTGAATAATGCCTTTAGGAGGCATATGGTTATAAATCAACCTGGTTTGTTGTTTGTTTGTTTGTTTGTTTTTTTCGGGGGGGGGTTGGGGGGGGGGGGGGTTGTAGGGGGTGGGGTTGTAGGGGGTTATGTGGTTTCAGAGGTAGTTAATGTGGCATAACCATCTAGCGGGGACCCGAGCGTAGCGAGGGTACGCCGCTAGTTACCATAAAAATGCATATGAAGCAGGTAGTGATTCCATTGACGGAACAGGGTGGATTTCTTGGAGATTCCTTTCATATATGAAGGGTTGAGAGCAAAAGTTGTGCCGATTCAGTCGATATTAAACTATCTATCAAATTATCGATTATTTCCAGTGGATTTTTTACAGTGTCTACAGGGTGATAAAATAATGTCTAGTTATACAGGGTGGTAGAATAAAGACCTTTTCAACTAGAAAAGAGAAAGAAATGTGTTTTATGGAGAAAATGACTGTCCAATGGAAATGTTTACAAATGGGTTCTTTACTTTAAATATTTTAAACAATGTCTTAATCCAAATTTCAAAATTGAATTTGCATAAAATCTGAATTGTTTATGCAATTCATGGGGGTAGGGGAACTTAATGTTGCTTTACGTTACGTTACTTTACATTACGTTACTTTACATTACGTCGCTTTACGTTACGTTACTTTACATTACGTTACTTTCCATTACGTTACTTTACATAGTTTACGTTACGTTACTTTACCTTGGATTACTTTACGTTACTTTACGTTACTTAACGTTACTTAACGTTACTTTACGTTAATTTGTGAAAACCATACACCCCATTGAAACAGAAATCTTTGTTTGTTTAAGCTGAGGCATTGTCATTTTAAAGAACTTTCTTGTTTAAGATAAAACCTAAGTCAAATTGCCCGCAAACATGCAATCATGGAAGCACAGTCTTCAACCTTAGATTACGTTATCACATACCTCACTTTTTCTGTTACAGTTGTGCAAGTGGGTATGCTGGACTTCAGTGTGATGAAAGAGGTAAGTACTAATAAGCCTACACCCTTTTCTTCTGGGTTAAATGTTTGTTATAATTGGAAACGATTATACAGTAGCGGATCCCGGGAGCGGAGTGGACACCCCCGGTAAAAATTAAATTAAAAAAGAAAAAAAAGGAAAGGGAAAAGAGAAGAGAAGAGGGAAGGGGGAGGGAAAGGGAGAAAGAGCCTTTAATTATAGGGCGGTGTTTGAAAAGGCAAAAATATGGAAATATACGGTAATGATAAACAGATATTGATAATTCCGTGACCAATCCTATACCGAGTGGTACACTCTTTCAGCGACCAATTTGTCACAATTCGGAGAAAGCTCTGGTAGTCTTTTAATATTTGTCATTGAAATGTGAAAACCTGATGGGCAATTACTTTACAAAATAATAGCTATTAACATGCAAGTGTAATAGTAATCAGGCGTTATAACTCTATGTGCACTTAGTGTTATTGTTTTTAATGGCTGCTCAACATTCTCATTGACCTTTGTTAAAAAAAACGGTTTTACTAAGTTGCCTTTTAACTTTCGCTATTTCGTTAGTTTATGTTAATTTTCAATGCCAATTAACCACTGAGATATTGCGGTTTATGAATTAAACATTTTTGAATGTTGCTATGAGTTTTAGATATCAACTTCGAAAAGTGTAAGGGTCCATATCCAAACTCTCAGTGCTTTTAAAGCATTTTTCTAGCGATTTAAAAGCGCTTTTCCAACGGTATTTCGTTCTATTGTTAAAAGCATCGGAAAAAGATCGGTGATTAACTAGAAACCTCTCTACTTATCTGGCGTTAACAATAGAACTATTGTAGTACTCTCGATGGCTGCATTAGTGAAGCAGACAGATCAAAGGCGCAAGGAAGGTTGTGTTATATTCTTTAAGAAATACTATATTATAGTATTTCTTAAAGAATATAACACAACCTTCCTTGCGCCTTTGATCTGTCTGCTTCACTAATGCAGCCATCGAGAGTACTACAATAGTCATATTGTTAACGCCAGATAAGTAGAGAGGTTTCTAGTTAATCACCGATCTTTTTCCGATGCTTTTAACAATAGAACGAAATACCGTTGGAAAAGCGCTTTTAAATCGCTAGAAAAATGCTTTAAAAGCACTGAGAGTTTGGATATGGACCCTAAGGTTTCTTTATATCATTCTGTAGATTTCGTTGATTTAATTTGTCCACTTGATAGTAGACAGACTTTGTTTGGACAAATTTCAATTGACTGCTGTCATTTCTTAAATTTACCTGTATTTTCGATTACATTTTTACCATTGATACAACCAAGAAATTCAATATTGTAATGCCGCGACCAATTTTGAGGAATCCGCTTGTGAAAAAGTGTACAATTTTTACTGCTCTGTAGTGGCCTTTGCGCCAAAGGCCACTATTTTGATTTGTTTAAGTGTAGTGTAAGTTTTCATTTATGTGCAGTTAAAAATGTAATATAGAGCTGTTGCCATGACTGCAGATAGCCTAACCACTTGTTACTCGCAAGTTTCTTCCAAAAGACTCTCGTTTTGGAAAGGATGTGATACAAGCTGGGAACAAAAGAAAAGCGAAACTAATTCCATATTTTTTAAAAGACATCGAAACGTCTACTCAAAGCAATAGCTTGCGGACTCAATTGACATTCTTTCATTAGTAATGTAATGCTACAGATAAAGTCATGGATCCGATCATTCGGTGCTCCAATCAAGCCTAATTATTTCCTGTTAGTGCTAAGAAACACGTCAAATCACCGTTAATCGTAATTCGAAAGCTTTATACATGCAGTCAATAGCTTGCCAAATAAAATTATTCAATTTGTATTGTACTATGTTCCACAAATAACCGTTATTTTTGTTTCTCTCTTTAAAACCCCCAAACCATTAAGAAGACCTATCTGGTGGAGAAATAGGTGGCATAATGGCGGGTGTGTTGGGTTTCATTGGTTTAATCGCTCTGCTAGGTTGTTGCTTCTGTATATGTATGGGGAGGCGACGAAACGGGAGTCAGCAGCAACAGCAGCAGCAGCAGCAGCAGCAGCTTCCACCTAATATCATGACTCTTGACTTGGTAAGTGACGGCCAGTTCATTTTCTCATCGTTGGGCCTCGACCGACGATGATGGACATTGCATCATCAGCGCGCGAGTTGAAATGTCAATTACTATCCACCGACGTCGGCGGACGAACGACTGCAGTATATGCACATGCACGCGCCGTACAGATATTTGTTTGTATACCTCTATAAATACTACATGTATAATCGATGTATTTAAAATGTGCAGGAACTAATGAAACACGTTATTCTTAGACGGCCATGTTAGCGATCCAAAGGAGTCGCAATTGTATAGATTATTGTCAATTCAAATAAACGAATACATGATGTTCAGTCTAATTAAAAATGGAGCATATTAAAGAATAATTAACGGATGGTAACTCTTCAATGGTAACAACTATAATCTATGATAATTGACATTAATTTAGTGTTAATTGAGAAAAAACACCAAATCAGAATTTCAGATCACAGCATTAGCTTAGAAAAACGTAAATCACGAATGTAAACGCTTAATGAGAGAGAGAAGGACGTATGTCATGGTAAGTGTTCCGGGTGAAAGTAAGTCTACGTTATACACTCATTTATGGCGATCACGGGTATATGAAAACGTTTGAAAATCGCGGTGATCAATAAGTGCATTGGTAGTCTGTCCACACGACAGAATATTGAATTTAGGGCTGTTATAATGCAAAACTATCATTAGAAACTTTGCTACGGTGAAATTGTATATACTTCAATCATTGTAAATGTGTTTAATAAACGCATCGGCCGTTGCAATATGCTGTACCAATATACACCTAGCACATAAAGTCCCTGACCAGGTACTTTGAGGTTGGCTAATTCAAAATATATAATCGGTACCAAAAATCTAAGATATACATTAAATGAACAAATTTCTTCTCCGCAGTTACCGCATTCAACAAAATCGAATGGATACTTTTAAAGTTATGTCGATTTCAATGACCGCGCATAACAACAGCAAAGTTGCACTAGGTATAGGAAATCATTGATTTGTGTGTGATTACTGTCATAACTGTGTGCTCTCTGAACGAGCCAGATGCATGGGTCTGGAGTGATAAACGCAATTTGCGGGACAAAGGGTGTGACTAGCTGTGAAGAATAAGAGTTTTAGCTGATTAGCTGTGAGTTTTTTCAGTGGGTAATTACACACAAATCAATGATTTCCTATACCTAGTGAAACTTTGCTGTTGTTATGCGCGGTTATTGAAATCGCCATAACTTAAAAGTATCCATTCAATTTTGTTGAATGAGTGAGGTATCAAAGTGCGTAGAAGAAATTTGCTCATTTAATGTATATCTCAGATGTTGGTACCGATTATCTATTATGAATTAGCCAACCTTAAAGCACCTGGTCAGGGACTTTATGCGCTAGGTAGGTGTATATGAAGTATTATAAACATCTGTTTGACCCAACGTTTTAAATAGAGCTAAACTCGAACCCACGCGGACAGTAGATCAATGCAAAGAGACGTAATCGCCTCTGGGAACGAGAGATGCCATTTTATCGATGGATTTTTAGAAGTTATTTCATGACAGCTCTACGGGCGTTTGTCAGTGGCGTAGACAGAGGGGGTGAAGGGGGGCGGCCGCCCCCCCCCCCCAATATTGACTGTCTGTCGGTTGAGATTGGCACTGTCGGTTCATTTGACAAGATGAATCATGGAATTATGATGGTCAAAAGTACACAGACGGAAAAATCTTGTCGGTTCACTTTCCTTTCTTTGCCCCCAATATGAAAAACGTAGCTACGCCACTGGCGTTTGTGATGGTTTCTGTTGAGCAATTTTAAACTGAGACACATATTATAGCTTCAAGGAATTGTACCGGGTTTCCTATCCACATCAGAACACATTATGTGTGTTAACCATCAATATCTGTGGTTTAAGTCGACTGGCTATACTACATGTAGTGATATTGTGTTGATAACAATTATTTCAATGGTATTATACCCTCTCTCATCAACTGCATTTGTTTTTGTTTGTTCCCCTGCAGGCCCCGTACCCGTACAGATACCCGCGAGTAGATGCTAGCTTTGAGGTGAGTCTTCTGACATTACAGTCGTGACCGCGATATTTTGTAGAATTAAAATATAAAAGTTTGACTTGATGCTATAACAAAATCTTATCTTATGGGTTTGGTTTACAATACGGTTTACATGGTCGGATTTCCCGCAAATTACAACCAAATGTATTGGGAGTTGTTTACTAATTCGTCATTACAGAACATATATTTTATTCAATAAAAAGCGTAAAACTAGTTTGACATTTAGCTACAGGTTAGCAGGTTTCACGCACAATTTGTCCAGGTATTTCATGCAAAAAAATAATGTTTTACAATACGCTACCCAGTGATTAAAGGGGCACTAAGAGATGTGTTGGAGGCTGCGCCCTCAATTATGATAAAAACTGGGATTAATATAGTTTTACAATTGTATTACATGTATGAACTTACACATGAACTTACACCTATAAGGATTAAGAAAAATCAGCCCTCTTTGTACAACAAAACGTCGATTCAAAAAATGCTGATCGGGCCCGATCAGCATTTTACGTCAAACAGTGTCCCCCTGCAGTACGCGTGATAAATAACGTGAACCATATTTGCATAGAGGGCGTTTTTCAATAGCGATGGTATTGTTTTAATCAAGTTTTGCTGTGTTTTTGTTGGTGAAACAACAATAATGGCAATATTTAATGTTCGTCTTTAATTCTGAAGTGAATTTTTAAACATTTAAAAATGTCAACACCACTTAATGTCCCTTTAAATCTTTGAGTATTTTGGAGATCTTTTGCATATTGGACTGAAAGCCAGAATGAAAAGTTGTTCCATTCGGATCAATTCATGAGAAGGCCCATCGTCGCTGTTCTGTATGTTGCGTTATGCATGTTTAGAGCAGACTGCCCATAGGTTATACATAGGAAGTATTACTTTATACATGTTGAAGGGCCGGACGCACGGAGGTACGAGGTTTTGCCACAGAACAGCGATGGTTTGCTATTAATAAAAGGAATTGTATATTTTGGATGAGTCCTTTCAGCAAAACATAATAATTATTTCTTAGTAAAAAAAGAAAATCAAATCAGTCACTGATATTTTTATGTTCGTATTCGGACTATATGTTTTTTTCTGAAAGGATTCTTTAATACCCCACATCATTCCTTTAGTCATGAAAATATAACATTATTGTTGATCTGATAAAGAAATGTGTCATACTGGTTCTAAGTGTTTGTTTTATGCAGACGCTTTTCCAATCATTCAAAATCATTATTTATGTGTGTGTACCAGTGATTCAAAGGCCACTGCACCAAGAATACTTCTGCATAGTAATCAACGTAAAATTGGAATGAAGTTGTTAAACGTGATCATTATAATGTATTATATATGAAAATTTTCTGGACAAAGCCTTCAAAAACATTTATTGCTTTTATTTTGCAGAATTCGCTATTATTTTGATATGCTGAGACTCACTCTATGACGTCCATGGGTATTTTGTGATTTTAAAAGGTTTAAGATCTACCAGGAACATGTGAACCGTAGAGGACAGACCATCCCACAGTCGGTCAAAACGGGAATAAGTAATACCGTAACTTTAGGCCAATGGACTACCCTATAGTATTACCAGGAAAGTAATCTGCTGCCCTCTTTTGACAATCTTTTGTAAGAACTTTAGACCTCATTTTGGGATGGTGTCCTACCCGGCTTATGTTATAGAAAGCTTCATTGACGCTGTTCTAGATAAATATTCAGAAGCCATTGGATCTTGAACCACAGAAGATTTTAAAAAACAGGTTTCGACCTTTATATCATATAGGCTATTGTCTGATAAAGACATTACTATAGTGGGTTTATTATTGTAATGTAAGCATGTTGATATTAAAATGCAAATTAGTTATTATACGGGTTATTATAATGAAATGTGTATTATAAGGTTATGTGTACTAGCTCACGTTTGTGTTTGTAAGGATTCCCAGAAAACCACTTTCCCGTGGGAATTTGCCTATGATATTTACCACACATTAACGGAGGCACCATCAATGAAAAAACACCAAAAACAATAGATTATATTTGTTTAATAGATAATTATAGTTATAGGGTCTCAAGCATGTCAGTTTATTTATATCTATCATATAAGGATAAGGACACTCCTAGTTATTTGTTTGTATATTATTATTGGGCGCTTTGAACTTAAGGTGAATTGTTCTATACATTGATACAGGTCTATTTGATTCATAAACTCTGGCGCATCGGTTCCGATTTTGGACCTCGTCCGTTGGGCGTTAGAGGAACCTAGTTTGACCAATGATGAAACAGCGGTACTTTTATATGGCCGTGTGTTTTGAACTCGCCATCCTTACCGTTGCATGTCCAGATTTTTACATTTTACGCCATCTGAGATTCGAATTAGCATATCGCAATGACTATTTGTTCTACCCATAAAAAGTATATATTTTCTGAACGGTAATCTCACAAGGAATCCAAATATGCTATTGAAATTTAGCAGTTTATTTATATCTATCATATAAGGATAAGGACACTTCTAGTTATTTGTTTGTATATTATTATTGGGCGCTTTGAACTTAAGGTGAATTGTTCTATACATTGATACAGGTCTATTTGATTCATAAACTCTGGCGCATCGGTTCCGATCTTGGACCTCGTCCGTTGGGCGTTAGAGGAACCTAGTTTGACCAATGATGAAACAGCGGTACTTTTATATTCTATGTTTGCGCTCCATAATCACATGATATTCATGATAGTGTGGCTTTAGTGAATAGGGCTGGTCATGATAGCTTTGCAATCACGCCAACCAAAATCCAACAGCTTGAAATATGTAATCCCTTTGGAAGAAGCGGTCACCACATTAAAAAAATCGACCATCATCGACCATTCGAAGAAAAAGGTTATGTTTGTCATTTTACCTATTCGTAATTTATTGGATTGGATTGGATAATCAAGTTTCACTTTTTGTTATTATTTTCCATTTCTATTATGAACAACAAAAATGACTTCGGGTTTTTATTTACTTTTTTACCTATGTATATATTACAGAGATGTGACTGAGTGATTGAGAGATTTCCTGAAAAATTGCGAAGGGCGAAGCGTAGCGAGCGGAGCTCTCGCACCTCACGGCCGGGGGATAGAGTATCACCCCCCTAAAAAACATGTTTGACTCTTTTTATGCTGAAATATCATCATCCGATTCCGGAAATGCAACAAAAACAAACAAAAAAACCAAAAAAGCATTAAAACATTCTTGATTGTGCGACATGGTGAGAAAATTTGAAAAGTATTTTGAAAAATGAAAATGGATACTCAAGTTAAATAGACCATTTTCTTTAATGAAACGAATTGATTTTGAAGAGTTGATCTTATTCTATAAAATAGTCTCTTTTGTACCAGTGGCGTCAAAATGGGATATGTTCTTAGTTAGCCGTTCCTTCATCTCTGCTTTCAGTTTTCCCGTATGATAACTTGCATTATCCATGACAACAACTGATTGTTTTGTTAAATATAAACCAAGATACGGATTATAAACGTTACTTTATAAATTTCTGGCTATAAGACCACCTGAATATTGGGGAACTTTATCAATTTATTTGAATAACAACACATCTTCTTTAAACGAAAATACACTGGCAATTGACTTCACCTGTTTGCAGGTGAAGTCAATGCAGATAATTCAACCGCACTAGTTCCCTGTCACTAGGTTTAATAACAGATGTTCACCTATCTGTACATAGTGGTAAGTAACTACAGGCACTGATGATGACAAGGTATAATTAACCTTGTATATTACGATTAAAATTCGGGTGTCTCCCCCTCTTTTGCTTCTGTTACCTCTGACTGATACAGTAAATCGGCCAATATCTATGAATCAACTATAGTTTAGGGACCTTGTCCGTATTCAATGATCGCCTTTAGAGAAAGGAATCAACTACAGGGTGTTCCAATAGAAATTACCAAAGTGATTTTAGGTTATTGTTATTTACTATATGTGTCTGAATGGAACATTTTTAAACGGAAAAATAAATTCAAATTAAATGGAGTGTGTTTGTTTACTGGGTTGTTGGGTTGTCTGGTTATGTGTGTCTTCATTTGATAATATTTATGGGTGTCTTCATTTGATAACTGTTTATGTGTGTAACTGGAATAAGTGGAATAAATTATATATGTAAACGGATTCTTCCTATGTGTCTAATGAGGTTTTTTATGGTACAAGAGAGTGCTAACCACGGTATATTTCCGCAGGGAGACAAAACTAGAAAACAACGCCATATCACTACTGAATAGCATTCGTTCATGTGAATTTTGTCTACTGAAGATAGCACCAACTTTATCGTGTGGAACTTTTGATGCATTCGTACACATGCTATCTACTGAAGATAGCATTCTTGCGCATTTTGTCTAGTGAAGATAACATTCATATATATATGCTATCTAAGATAGCATTCATATGCATTTTGTCTATTGAAGATAGCATTCATATACATGTTATCTAAGACAGCATTCATTCATGTGCGTTTTGTCTACTGAAGATAGCATTCATACACATACTATCTACTGAATATAGAAGTCATATGCATTATGCATGTCGTCAAGCGATAGCAATATGCTTCTTAAAAAGACAATATCTCCAAAACGAAAGATTGTAAGAAATAAATCACAGAAAAAAAGCATATTCTACGTTGTCTTATTTTTATATTACGTTTTCTTCTGCAAAAAGTGAACAAGTTGATATCTATCGTGTATACATGACATGTGTTGAATTTAGACACCCGTTCAACAAAAGGTTGTTTTTGTTTTCCAGTCGCTTGCGCTAAAGGTTTGATTTGAATGCCTATATGTATTTAATATTATACACAAGGCGACAGCTCCACGTCTGTGCCAGCCTGCCAGAGACTGTCATAAAATATGTGATCAAAATACCCACTCCTAAATATTTTTCAGTTTGATCAGTTCCAAATTAGCGAAGCCTCCTTACAGCAGCGAATGAATACAGAAGGACACGGCGCATGAAGGCAACAAGCGCACTATGCATCCATCATATGCTCAGCGCGTGCGTGCGACCAAAACCGCTTGCGTGTGACCATAATCTCGTGCGTACGCTTGGATTACTATTGCGGGAGGAGAGAAAATATTTCTCGCCAATTTGAAACTGATTTAACTATAGTACAATTTTTAAATGGTCTATTTCACCAACATTGACCTCCTGCAGAGTGGCTTTTTGCATCCCTCAAAAGCAGCGATTTAATTTTATGACAGGCTGGTATGATTGTGACTTTCTTAAATATCAACCCCACTGAAGCCCGATTGCCCGATTTGGTCACAGGTTGGCTTGATTTTATTTTATTCAGCATATTATCATATCATTTAAAAAATAGCATTGCAAATTTACAAATATCAACAATTACAAATACAAATAAACATACACTTACAGCAAAACATAAAAATGATAACATGCCAAGGATAATAAAGTTTATGCTCAATAAAGCCCGAACTCTTTTAACCAATGGAGCGGTAATTGTCAATTGTCATTGTCATTTTGTTGTGGGCGTCCTTGGCTACCAATTGACCATTCACGTTTCATTTCCGGGTGCCCGCGAGCCTGCCCTTTGTTTGTTTGTTTGTTTTGCTCTGTTCTTTTGGTACCAGTGTACCTCATTCACTTTTCGGTTTCCATACCATGAGGATCTGATTTAAGGGTAACCCTTTAAGCTCCAGAAACATATGTTTATACCCTTTTCCAATGTCAGTGGCTACGTAGTGCTTTTGGGGACTGTGGTCGTCATTCACTACTTTGATTTTCATGAGATCGGTTTGGCCTCCCACCCGCCCCTCACCCACCACCAAAGGGTGAGAGATGGGAAGGGGCTTAACGCCCTGTAATCAGGGTCTTGTTTGTAGTCTTATATTGCTGATACCTATGGAGGATAAAACACCAAACATTAAAACAAAGAGATATAAAACTAGAAATTTCCCCGAACTGTATAAACTTTGTCTAGGAGAAATATATGTATACGAAATTGACCGTAGTTGTCACGACTATTTAGGTGTGGGATGTACTTTTAATAGGCTTGAACAAACAGGTTACTTATTATGTTACAATTTTCACACAAATGTGAATTTTAGCTAGGCAAAGATCCTGGACCCTTTTAACAGGTTTGAACAAACAGGTTACATATTTTGGTTCTGGATAAAGCAACATAGTGATTTCAATATACCATTGTATACATGTTGTACTAAATACACTTGATGAAATTTTGGCAAACACGTAATAATTACCCACATACTGTTCTCTATAAAATGATGTGTCATATCCATAGATGGTCCAGGCGATCAGAAAAAAATGCATACACTTTTGGCCCGTATAACCATTGTAATACAAAATGCTCTTTACGTTGTCGCATTGAAATTTCGTTAACTCGCCTTCCTGTCTGAAACCCCGAAATCGCGTTGTAAAATAAAACCATTCACTCATGGCCCCCCATGCCCCCACCCCAGTTTGGGCTCTTAGTCGGGGGAAATGGTGCCAGTCAGAGGAGCTGAAATGGTCACTTAGAATAAGTTGTAGAACTGTTAAGTTGTACCAATTTTCCCCTCAAAACCGACCATTTTCATCATTACCCCCCCCCCCCCCCGGTCGCTAGTTTCTCGGCGGCTGAGATTGGCACTGTCGGTTGTGGAGCTCGATATTTTGCTCAGGTTTGGGGGAACGCCACGCTATACCCCCCTCCGCTCTAAAGTTTCTCAAGAGCTTCTTTGCGGCAGTTCACTCGGAGAAAAAATATTCTACCTCCCCAGTCAAATGATCCTGTGCACGCCATTGAATTGATGACTGCAACGGCACAAACTCGCCTCATACTTCAGTATTTTGGATATCGAGATTTACGCCAGATGATATCTTTACGTGACTCTGACAATAATGAAACGGCAAACGATAGCCTTCGAGTTTGACATCCTTAAAGGGGGGGTCTATGTTATTTTCACCAATTTTGGAAACAGATTTTCTCAATGTTACTGTGGGTTTACCCCTAGAGTCATATATCAAATTGAAGCTTAGGCTTCATCGGTTCATTCCTCTATTCAAGCTTATTATCCATTCCAAATATCACCCTGATACGAGGTTTCGTTTTTGAGTTACGTTGGTTCCCGTGTTTAGCCAATCAGAGGCCTTGATTGGTTACCATAGCAACCAGATCAAAATATCGCGCATTTTCTTGAAACGCTGTTACCTAAGCTTCAATTTGATATATGACTCTAAGGGGTAAACCCACGGTAACATTGAGAAAATCTGTTTCCAAAATTGGTGAATATAACGTAGACCTCCCCCCCCCCCCCCCCCCCCCATAAGCTTTGGCAGGGCCACGAGAACGTTATAACTTGTACAAAGCCACGATGGTTCAAACTTATTTTGATGACTAAAATCTTGATGTATCCAGCTACTTGAGTTCAGTATGATGGCGCAGAGAGCGTATACTCTCCTCTGTATAAAACCCGTTTCCTAATTCTAAGAATCTGAGTTTCTTTAGATGATTCCCTGCTTAATATAGCAGATGTTTTAACAATGTCTCCCACAATCTCAAGCGATTCTAGGTTGAGTGTCCCGGGTATCATTGATTCGAATGCTGCATCTGAACAGTCAACCCACGTAAAGCCAAGACCTTCAGGTTCTGCCATCTGCCTCCCGACAACATTACAATATTGGCCCAATATGGATGTTTCATTGGCCCAACATTGGCGCAATATTATTTGCTCATTGGCCCAAGCACAATATTGGCACTCGCCAATATTGATTGGGCCAATATTGGGCGATCTTGGAGAAATGTTTGGTTAAGAAGAATTCTATCTGTATATCGTTCTATTTCCCCCAAAGAGGATTAAGCAGATCCCGGGCCAACCCGTGGCCGGGCCCGTGGCCAGGACCAACTTTGGCAAAGGGTAAGCCCAGGACAACGGGAAAATTCTTCAAGGGACAGGACAAGGCACAAGATCCTAGCAAAAAGGCCGGGAAGCGATAACTTTTAACAGCGGTCGCCATTTTTAGACCACGTTAGAATTTTTACATCCAATCAATGGTGTAATTTTCTGCCCCTGGTATATTGTGCCATTATTGGACCAATATTGGTTGCCAACAATAAAATGAGTCTGAAGTCGAAAATATCATATATTTTAGTTTTCTACTTGATTGTATTGGCCATTGCAAATGCAGAAAACCTCATTAAGAATGGACAATTAATCCCAAAGATATTATCAAATGATGGGTTTACAAAACAAAAGATAATAATTTCATTGTTTCCAAAATAAATACTTGCGACTTTCGACACACTTTGCTTGATGACATCACAATTTAATGCGACATAATGATTTTTAAGCTAAGGTATCGGCCTTTTTTCTCCGTACCATCGGGATGCGATTTTTTTTTTTACTAGTCAACATTTGTAAAATTTATTTATTTCGTTTCAATACGGAATAAAGCAAAACTCACTGAATAAAATGATTTTTAAAAAAAAGTCAACTGATTTTACATGTGAGACCATACAAATGTTGACTAGTAAACAAAAAATACAGGTCTTCTTGTCAACTCATAGCATCGGACTTTGGCGGAACAACATTGATCCAACATCCGTACTCCGTAATTATCGCCCCGAGAATATATAGATACCGTCGTCACATAAGCATAAAATGACACCTACCATGTATTTACAACCAAAGACCCGCCATGTGCTTCATGTAATGCAACCTTTTTCTCAACTTATTATACGAACATTTTCAATAGCTGAATTATTCTGTACAATTTCGGGGTCAATTGTTCCCATATAAGACTGACTTTTTAATTGAAACTTAGTCAGAACAAGAGATAGTTTCATGTTGGACAAAATAAATTGTACTTTTAATTCACATTCGAGTAATCTATGATTATGGTATCGTAAAAAATAAAAAAAAATAAGGAAAAAATCACTTAAAAAATCTTCGCCACGCGGCATGATGTTATATAAGCAATGCTACACATCTTGAAAACTCATTTTCTCCTGAACAATGGTATGTTCTATATTTAAACAAAAAATCTGAATTTTTGTGTTTGTCAATTAGAAAGACCTTCGCAATCGATGCCGCGTCAGCCAACTAGGAAGGGGCTATATCTTGCTAGACGTCCCGTACGGAATAAACCGTGTACTACGACAACACATTTGAATTGATATGAGCATGTGCACATCAGTTACGGGATGTCTGCCAAGACATTGCCTAGGAAGGGAGGGATTTGGCGGTGTTTTGCCGTATCCTGATGAACGTTGCTGAAGTTATATATAGGTAATGTCGACGGTGTGCGGTGGAAATCTGATGTGGCGTGTTATAGAGGGGGGGCGGTCGGAGGCGGGGGAGGGGGATGGGGGCACTGGCGGTGAACGGATGCGCATCTCTGGCTGTAGAGGAAATAATGTTTACTAGGTATCAGGTATGGGTAATAAATTGGCGGCGGACAGTACATACGCACATCAGACTTAGAGGCAATGTTAGCGGGAAAGGGTGGGGGGTGTGTAGGGCGATCGTCACCGGTGCCGGACCGATGCAAGCGTCGGCTTTAAGGCAATTTTTTATTTTAAGTTAGGCCTATTGTTAAGCGAGGGGAGGGTTGTGAATCAGAACTTGAATTTTTTTAAAAAATCACACGGTTTTTTGTGCAAGTTGATCATACCACAACACTGACAGAACACCCCCTACGAAAATAAACGAAAATACAAAATTTTATTTCAAAATGTTTTTGTTTTTTTCAATTTATTTCACTTTAAATTGTTCTACTCTCTTAACCAAACCAATTTTTTTTAATTTTAAGTGTTCTGTTGTTATCAGACGGATTTCTTCGGAACGGACTTAAAAAATTAAAAAATTAAAATTATTAAAAAAAAGCGTAGACTTACACTTTTGTATTAGGCCCATATTCCACATGACGTGTCTTCATCAGTGAATTTAGATGCCCGTGCTGACCAGCAAAATCAATGTAAAATCAGAGCATTGAATTACGCGAAACATTTAACGCAATCAGCGCCCGCGAATTAACTGCGATGAGCTTGTAATAAAAAATAATGGTGAAACACCAGTAGGCCTACTCGCTATTAAATTCTGCTTGCAACTGAATATCACACCTACCCCCCACCCCAACACCACCCAACCCAACCCCCACCCAACCCACCCACCCACCCACCCAACCACCCCCACCCCACCACCACCAGACCCCCACCCAACTCGACATTTAACTCAATCAACGCCCGCGACTTAACAGCGATGAGCTTGTAATAATGGTCAAATATCAGTAGTCCTACTCGCTATTAAATTCTGCTTGCCACTGACTATCCCACCTACCCCTCCCCCAAACATCACGCAACCCAACCACTACCAAACCCCCACCCTAACCACCATCCAACCCCTACACAACCCCCACCAAACCAACCCGACATGTCTTCACAGTCTCTCTGTGCCAATTACAATTGCTTGCACTAGAGTTTTCGTCTTTTTTGAACTGTTTTACAATTAGAAGTAATCAAAAATGACATAGTGGAAACAAAGTTGGACTCTGTCGAGTCCAGGATCAAAATATTCACTGTTGTAGCCTCAAAGTGGTTAAGACTTACATTTATCGTGATGTTATAAGATGACTTAGTGTGATGTGCAGGCCCTTCAATAGCTTGGTTCTAACTCCTCATTTACTCATCTATTCAGCGAATATTAATTACACAGAGACTTACTAGAATCTTGATATATCTTTATGTATTTCCTGGTAACTCTCTTCTTCTTTCCAAACGTGAATAAACGATGTAAATAACGGTTAAAAAACAGTGCAAAAATCCGATACACACACACTCCTTGGGTTTCATCTAGCTACTGCCTAAAATCATGAGCAGTCAAGCGAGGGCTGCAAAACACAAACAAACTTGCCAGGGGGAGGAAGTCATGTGTACTAGATTTCTACAAAATAAAACCATCTAAAATCAGAAGGCCTAATCGGCACTAACATTCCGGCCCCTAATTGAGGAGCTTAGAGCGCAACAATTACCAAATAAATATAACAGTGCCAATTATGCCAAAACGTTCGTTATGATCTATCACGTGCACGCAAACATAGCAAAAGCAAAACAAATAACAGTTAATATACTATTCTAATGTCTTTAAATGCTGTATCTGCATCTTGTAAAATGGTTAATTGGAGTCGATAAGTAAAAGCTGTGGACTACTCGTCAGACAGCACAAACGTAATCGCTTGTCACAATTTTGCAAGCATCGTTTGTAAGCGTCCATATCTGGTTAAAGTCACTAAATTCTAAAACTATTCTAATTAGGATTCACAAGAACCTCGGATTTTCATATCCGACAGCACGGGTTCTACATTAACACGTTTAGAACCTCAGGTAAGTAAATTCCTGACAACACGGGTTCAAACTATGTAAAATTTCAACTACGAAAAACATCATGTAGTTAACAGTATTGTAACAAAAAAAACAAAAAAACAAAATACAAACTAATTTGCAAGTCAGTTGTCCTAACATTTTGATAATTTTGAAAATAAAATTCAACTTTAACAAAGAAGTCCGAAAAATAAAAATTATAACTAAATTGTCGTCAAAGCACAAGAGTTATAAAACATCATCCACATTGCAACATCACACAGGTCAGGGTAGACTTCTGATACTGCTCCTCTTCTGCATGGCACATAATGGTAGAAATCATCGGTTGCTCATCTGCCTGTTGATGGATGTCGTCACTTGGCAACGCAGTGATGTGATCGATCTCGTTACTCCTCCATTTCTCCAGTTCATCTGATGAATCTAGGTGATGGGATTGGTTCTTTGGTGATTTCTTCTGTCATATTGTAGTATTTCCAGAAAATAGATTAACTTGCACTTTTGGGTGATTTAATACCCAACACACGGACATATCTCAGCCCAGCAGGAGGTTATAGCGCCCCCGAATCGCACTGGAACATTGTGTGTGCAAGCTTCGTCTGTTTTCCTTTTCTTTCATGATGCTGATGTAGATATATCTCTTATTCTTCACCTTCAAGGAGTAAGCAGGTTTTGCTGATTGGCCTCACTAGAGTTGAAGTCTGCGTCTTCAGCTTCACTTGTCTTACAACTCCTCCTTTGTCGGGCATCGTTTCAAGGATTTTGCCCAATTTCCATTGGTTTCTGTGCAGTGTGTCGTCTACTACTAGGACAATGTCTCCAACTTTGGCGTTCCGTTGAGGATGTACCCATTTCTGTCGTTGCTGTAGCAAGGGTAGGTACTCCTTTATCCATCTACTCCAAAAGAGGTTGGTCAGATATTGGACTTGCTTCCAGCGTCGTTTTGTGTACATATCTGTCCTGGCAGATATGTTTGGTGGTAACTGCGGTACTCTCTTCAGAAGCAACAAGTGGTTTGGTGTAAGGGGTTCCAAATCACTTGCATCTTCTGAAACTCTGGTGATAGGTCTTCCGTTTATGATGGATTCGACCTCACAGAACAATGTTGTCAAACTGTCATCGTTCAGCGTTTGCTCCTTCAGGGTAGAGTGCATCACTTTTCTGACGGTTCGTATCATTCTCTCCCACACTCCACCAAAGTGAGAGGCAGCTGGAGGATTGAACTTCCAGACAATGTTCTGTCTTAGCAATGCATCATTTATTTTCTGTAGGTTCCATTTCTGTATTTCTCTACGCAGTTCCTTTTCTGCTCCCACCAGATTCGTGCCATTGTCTGATCTTATTTCGGTCACTTGTCCTCTTCTTGCCACGAACCTCCTGATTGCGTTTATACAGGAGTCGGTATCAAGTGTGTCTGCCATTTCGAGATGGACGGCTCTCACGGCTAGACATGTAAATATAACTCCATAGCGTTTCACCGTTGACCGTCCTCTCTTGACTTGAAATGGACCAAAGAAGTCCATTCCCACTCTCGTGAATGGTGGTTCGTTTGGAGTGACTCTGTCGGAGGGTAGATCGGCCATCTTTTGTGTTTGCAGCTTCCCTCTCTGTCGCTTACACGTTACGCAGTCATTCACAACCTTTCTTGCTGATGCGTTCGCTGCAGCTGCCCAGTATATTTCGTGCATGATCGCTAACATGTGATTCCTGCCCACATGTCCTTTTCTCTCGTGGATGTCACGAAGAATTAGGTGCACTATTGGGTGTCCCTTTGGAAGAATGACTGGATGTTTCGACTTCTCTGGCATGGCTGAGTTATTGAGTCTACCACCTACTCGTAGTACACCGTCGTCCAATGTAGGGTCCAGTCGGTAGATTGGACTAGATATCCTCACATTACTCTCTGTCACATCTCGCATTTCGTTCGAGAAAGCCTTTCGTTGAATGGATCGAACTATAGCGA
The DNA here is from genome assembly GCA_035610835.1 of Ophiura sarsii. Lineage (NCBI taxonomy): Eukaryota > Metazoa > Echinodermata > Ophiuroidea > Amphilepidida > Ophiuridae > Ophiura > Ophiura sarsii. The sequence continues at coordinate 54,091,837 of CM069450.1, read as the reverse complement.
TCTCGGCCGCTTTCATATCGTCTGCGCTGAGTTGCTGGCTGTCAGCAGTTGCCTGTTTCGGTTTCCTCAGACGTTCCTTTATCTTTAAGATCCATGCGATGCCTCTTTTCAGCCTGTACCAACTGGAGTAGTATTTCAACAGGCTTTCCACAACATCTTCACCGACTTCCGTGTTTACTACATTGACCTTCACCTTAACTTCAGGGTCGTTATTGAAGCATGTCAGGTTCTCAAGCTTAGCAGAGGGCCATCCACTTTCGGACTCATGAAGGAACTCCGGCCCCTGTGTCCATCCACTGCTCTGCAGGAACTGTTGAACTGGCAAACCCCTGGAGCAGTCATCAGCTGGGTTCAACTTGGTATCAACATGTCTCCATTGCGATGGCGTTGAACCTTCAGCGATTACAGCTATACGGTTGGCGACGAAAGTGTGGAAGCGTGTTCTTGAGTTGTTGATATATCGCAGCACAGATGTGCTGTCTGTCCAGAAGTACGAGTTGTCGATGTCGAATTCTAATTCGCGTCTCAGCATGCTGTCCACACGAACTGCAACTGTTGCTGCTGTCAACTCAAGTCGTGGGATAGTTATCTGCTTGATCGGTGCCACTCTAGCTTTGCCCATGATGAGACTGCAATGCACTTTGCTGCCATTTACGAATCTCAGGTAGCTAACGGCTCCATATCCCACTTCGCTGGCATCACAGAAATGATGCAACTCTGTTGATAATGGCTCAAATTCTGTGGGTCTGACACATCGTGGAATAGCAAATTGTGTCAACTTCGGCAGATGCATTATCCATTCCTCCCAGATCGCACGATATTTGACGGGAATCTCCTCATCCCATTGTAGCTTCAATCTGCATAACTCCTGCATTATAATCTTTACAGGAAGTGTAACTGGTGCGATGAGCCCCAAAGGATCATAGATGGAGCTCACCATGCTGAGTATTCCTCTTCTTGTAGGAGGTTTCTCCTTCATGCTAATACTGAATTCAAACTGGTCATGTTCTGCATTCCATAACACGCCCAGTGCCCGTTCTGTCGGAAGATTGTCAACACTCAGGTTTAGTGACTTCACTTCCTTTGTGAGTTCAGCTTCTGGTACAGCTTCCAAAACCTTCTTAGAGTTGCTCATCCATTTGGTGAGTCTGAATCCTCCTTCTGCGCAGAGTGTAGTCAGGTTGTGAGCGACGTGGATGGCATCTTCTTCTGTCGACACTGACTTCAAACAGTCATCCACGTAGAAATTATTCCTAATGGTGTCACATATCTGTCGATCAAATTTGTTCTCTCCGTCTTCTGCCGCTTTCTTCAATGCAAAATTTGCACACGCTGGTGATGACGTTGCTCCAAACACATGCACTCCCATGCGATATTCTTGCAGTGGTGCACTGACGTCTCCTTGTGGCCACCATAAGAAGCGGAGAAAATCGCGGTCTTTCTTTGGCACACGGACTTGGTGGTACATGGCCTCGATGTCTGCCATCAGCGCTACAGGATGTTGCCTGAACCGGAGGAGTACACCGACCAAACTGCTTGTAAGATCAGGACCATGTAGCAGCTCAGTGTTGAGAGATTTCCCTCTGAACGTTGCTGCGCAGTCAAACACCACTCGTAACTTCTGTTTCTGTGGATGGAAAACGCCATGGTGTGGGATATACCATACTTTGCCGTCATCTCGGTCCGTCTCTTTCTCAGGTACTCTTTCGCAGAAACCTTTCTGGATCATGTTGTCCATGAAACTGGTGTACGCATTCTTGTAATCGTCGTCTCGATGCAGTTTTCTCTTCAAGTGCGCCGTTCGAGATTCGGCTATAGCTCGGTTGTTTGGCAGGTTAACATCAGAATTGACTGGCAGGTCAATCTCGTAGTGGCCATCCTTGTGCTGAATGCTGTCGGCTACCATGGTCAAGAATTTGACGTCGTCTTTGGATCTTTGCGGAGTCTCTTCATGTAAACGCTCGGTGAATTCGTGATTGTACAAGTTGATCAGCACGCTATCCAGGTCTTGTGCAACTATTCTGTTGACTGACGTTGTAGGTCTTGGTGATTTTGATGGAAAGCCATGTACAACCCATCCTAACACTGTTTCGCAAGCGAAAGGCCCATCACCGTTGCTGTTGATGACACGAAGCGGCTCCATAGCTTGTGGCACGTTGTTACCGATTAACAGACCAATATCTGCATTGATGGTTGGAATGCTAACGATGCCAAGGTGCGGCCATCTCCTTATATCGGTTTCATGAAGGATTTCCTCCTTTGTGACTGGGATAGATTCCTGGGTGTACACATGTGGTAGCTCCACCTTGTTAGCGCTGTTCGTAATACTTATGATTTCTAATCCGTTCAGACATGTGCTGGCGACCGTCTTTGTTTGGTTCAGTGTTTCCACCGTTAATTGTGTTGGTCGTCCAGTCGTCTGTAGTTTCTTCTGTAAATCGTTGGTGCAAAAGACAGCGCTACTGCCCTCATCCAGGAAAGCATATGTAGACACCACGATGCCAGAATCTTTGGCTCTTACCAAGACTGGAATGATCGGTGGCAAATAACTTTGGTCACCGACCCCTGCTGCACATGATGATGTGGTACACCGTGATGTGGCATGAGCTTCATTAGACGAAGTAGTTTGGTGGCTGCCAGATAGCTCAGGTGTCCCTGCTGGAGAGTTTGCAGCGTCCTGGGCGTTCGGTAGTTCAGGGTACTGGTCATCATGTAGGATGGTAGGATGTCTCTTCATACACACTTCGCACGACAACTTGGCCTTGCAATCTCTCTTGATATGCGAACCACGCTTTAGGCATCCAAAACATACTCCTTTCTGCCGCAAGCCTGACAGCCTTTCTTCCATGGATAATTTTGCGAACGAGAAGCACTGTAGAATCTCGTGACTTGACTTGCCGCAGTGAATGCATGTCTTCGTGGTTGCTATTGGTTCATTGGTTGTTGTGTGCGTGGCATACGCACGGTGAGTTGTGGTTCTGCTTGTCGTTGGTTTCGTTGCCACTTCCTTTATTTCGCCATAAATGGGGTTGGCAGATATTTTCGCCTGTCGCTTCACGAAGGTTGTGAGATCTGTGAAGACGACACTTCGATTTTCGTGAATTGAACTGGTAATGGTTCGCCAGCGCTCTCTCAATTTGTATGGAAGTTTCTGAACCAGCATCTTTATGGCGAATATGTGGTCCAGCTCACTTTCGTAACTCAGGCTTTCCATCACGTTGTAGTACTCTGTCAGGAAGAGTGAGAAACTTGTCAGAGCTGACACGTCTTCAGATTTGATCGCCGGTAAATCCTCAGCCCTCTTCATGTATGCATCCGCGATTTGGTGTCGGTTGCCGTAGTGGCTAGCGATGTGCTCTTTAGCTTGACGATAACCAACGTCTGCATCCTTTCTCATGTAACTTGACACCACCTTCTGTACTTCACCAGCTGTAAACTGGTGAAGGTAAAACAACTTGTCGGCTGCTTCACTGCATCTACTTTCTACTCCATGGTTGAATGCAGAAAGCCACGATGCGTACTCTAGTGGGTTGCCATCAAATATAGGGACGGCTCTTTGGGGTAAAGATGTCTTCATTTGAGACTCGATGAGCATCTTCGATAGCTGCGTTTGCTGAGAAATAATGTTGAGCATATCGGAATTAGTGGACTCTGCAAGCTCCTCCTTGACGTCACCATATGCGGTTTTCTTCGCACTATAGTACTTAAACTCGTTGGCTTGTGGATTCAATCCCTCGTGAATGTGAATACTATCAATGTCAATAATTGACTGATCATCAATTTCCTCTAAATCTAACGCTTGTAGACGGGCATCAGCAGCTGCAAGCTCCTCGTCTACTTCCTGTTGTTCCTGCTCTCTTTGTAGCTCTTCTTCGGCTTCTTGTCGTTGTTGGTCTTCTTCTTCTCTTTCTTTCTGAAATTGAGCTTCCATTTCTTTTCTTTTCATCTCTTGTTCTTGTTGGTGTTGTTTCAGTTTAGTCGCCTTTTCTTGAAGAGCTCTTTTTCTCTTTAAGTTGGCAGCTCTTACCAATAGCTCTGCTTTCTTTGCAGCGGCGTCTGCTCTTGCCAATGCTAGGGATGAAGAGCTTGACTTAGATGACCGATAACTTTGGCTGCTCTTCGTTACGGACACACTATCGCTGGCATGTACTGAATCGGGTGTCTCTGGTCTCTCTTTCACTTTCTGTAGAAACCTGTGAATGGACTGCTTCGCCGCGTTGAAACCATTGAACACCGGTGCTGTCCATGTCTCGGCATCCTTTTCTTGTTCTTCACGAGACAAACGCGCAGCGTACTTGGCGTGGGCTTCCTCAAGGTTAGCCAATGCTTCATCCCACTCCTTGACTCTTTTCTGCAATTCTTCCTTATCGATTCTGTTCGATGATGTTCGTATTGCTTCTACTTCATTCGTTTTTGAAGTAACCTTACCGCAGGCTACAGATCTGGCTACTTTTAGTCTTCTTGTTGTTTCTATTATCGCCTCTGCCGTTGGCTTTGATTTTCTAGTGCTGGATCTTACTTGGCTCATATTTATTAATTATTCTCCAAATCAAGAGATTAATGATCACGTCCTGCACCTGCTGGTAGTGATGCTCTACATCCACAGTAAGGTAGCTGCAATACTGCCCTCTATAGGCCACAATAGTTGATTATACAACCTCCCTAATTTGCATACAATAAGAAGTTCTGGCTGGGTGGGTCCAAGGTGGGTCATACAATGGCTAACTATGTATACACACAAGGGCTGGGTGAATTAACACAGCACATAGTATACAGGAAATAAGCTTGCCATAAGATTTCTTGACTATAAGATGGAGTTCGTAGGCGATATTCTATACTTTTTCCTCAGAAATATAAAATGATGTTGACATCAAAATGATCCTGAAGAGTTTCTTCTTTTTCTTTGTTGAGTAGCAACTCACGATGATTCGATGTTTTTTAACTAAATGTAGCCTCAAAGTGGTTAAGACTTACATTTATCGTGATGTTATAAGATGACTTAGTGTGATGTGCAGGCCCTTCAATAGCTTGGTTCTAACTCCTCATTTACTCATCTATTCAGCGAATATTAATTACACAGAGACTTACTAGAATCTTGATATATCTTTATGTATTTCCTGGTAACTCTCTTCTTCTTTCCAAACGTGAATAAACGATGTAAATAACGGTTAAAAAACAGTGCAAAAATCCGATACACACACACTCCTTGGGTTTCATCTAGCTACTGCCTAAAATCATGAGCAGTCAAGCGAGGGCTGCAAAACACAAACAAACTTGCCAGGGGGAGGAAGTCATGTGTACTAGATTTCTACAAAATAAAACCATCTAAAATCAGAAGGCCTAATCGGCACTAACAACTGTTTCTAGGTTTTGGTGTGCTAATCGTTAATACAGCCCTGTGATAATAGTTAATACTTCCCTCTGATAATAGTTAATACTTTCAGGGTAAATTCAGGGTAAACTATCTAACTAGGTTTTGGTGTGCTAATCGTTAATACAGCCCTGTGATAATAGTTAATACTTCCCTCTGATAATAGTTAATACTTCCCTCTGATAATAGTTAATACTTTCAGGGTAAATTCAGGGTAAACTATCTAAGACTAGGTTTTGGTGTGCTAATCGTTAATACAGCCCTGTGATAATAGTTAATACTTCCCTCTGATAATAGTTAATACTTTCAGGGTAAATTCAGGGTAAACTAGGTTTTGGTGTGCTAATCGTTAATACAGCCCTGTGATAATAGTTAATACTTCCCTCTGATAATAGTTAATACTTTCAGGGTAAATTCAGGGTAAACTATCTAATAACAAGAGATAGTTTCATGTTGGACAAAATAAAGTGTACTTTTAATTCACATTCGAGTAATCTATGATTATGGTATCGTAAAAAATAAAAAAATAAGGAAAAAATCACTTAAAAAATCTTCGCCACGCGGCATGATGTTATATAAGCAATGCTACACATCTTGAAAACTCATTTTCTCCTGAACAATGGTATGTTCTATATTTAAACAAAAAATCTGACTTTTTGTGTTTGTCAATTAGAAAGACCTTCGCATTCGATGCCGCGTCAGCCCACTAGGAAGGGGCTATATCTTGCTAGACGTCCCGTACGGAATAAACCGTGTACTACGACAACACATTTGAATTGATATGACATAGTGGAAACAAAGTTGGACTCTGTCGAGTCCAGGATCAAAATATTCACTGTTTCAGGTAATTTTGGATTGAAATACAGCGTGTCCCAGATTTTTGAAGGCGCTCTTATTTCAGTTTTACACCATGGACGGAAATCATATTTATACATTTTGACAACCAAAACACTAAATTTCATTTGCGAAAAACTATAAAGATTGTTCTTTTAGTTTTCCAATTATACGTGAGTAAAGAGAGTCTCATATACCATGAAATTAAATTATATTTACGCAAAATTTTCAAAGAATTGGGGCTTTGGAACGCAAAATTTCGCGATTTTTGAATTTTCAATGAAATTGGGGTCATAAGAACTGATGCAGGCTCATAAGAGCTAGCAGCAGAGGGTGAAAAGGGGGTCTTCAGCGCGGCACATACCTATACCCTTTTCCAATGTCAGTGACTACGTAGTGCTTTTGGGGACTGTGGTCGTCATTCGCTACTTTGATTTTCATGAGATCGGTTTGGCCTCCCACCCGCCCTCACCCTCCACCAAAGGGTGAGAGATGGGAAGGGGCTTTACGCCCTGTAATCAGGGTCTTGTTTGTAGTCTTATATTGCTGATACCTATGGAGGATTGAGTCTGGGATGCGAGGTCAGGGGGTCGCAGGATAGCATTTTATCTAGGAGGTGTGCTGCCCGGTGAGGTTAGAGGATCCCTTGCCTCCTCGGCTCGATGCTGTCATGTCCTTTTTAAGGAGTTTGTCCGATATCAGCTGAATTTTGTCAAGTTTTGTCCAATAGCAGGTTATTCCGGAACACTAGCTCACTAAACTCATTGTTTGTCAAAATTGCCCAATACCGCTTATATGAGTTGGTCCTTTCAGGTTGTTCCGGTTCACAAGCTCATTACTTAAAATCTAATTATTGCATACTGTTATTACAGTGGCATTTCAACAAAAAAATGGATGGGAGCATGGGAAATGCTAAAATTGCTTGAGAATCTTGTAAACATGTATTATTGATTGTTATAAAGACTTTGTTTGTTATTGTAGTAAGGCAATAGCCTATTTGTTATAAGACTATGTATTTGTTGTTCTTGTGTTAGGCAATGGCCTAACGGTCTCATGAATAAAAAGTTGGTGAGATTCAATCACTATTTTGTCATGTGCTTCTCTACACAATTTGGCATTTGTAGGTTATTTCCTCCATATAAGCCCAAAAATGTCTAGCTTTTTCTTGAATGATATCATTTTACACGATTCACTGTTTCCATCAATTTAGAGCTAAAAGCACCGATCTTAAGATAAAGGCAGCCTGTCGTACCTAAGATAGATATCATTGGCCCGTAGCGAGAGAAAACATGCCGATTACCCCCCCCCCCCCCCAAAAAAAAAAAAGTGATTGTTTTTAAGCAGAGGACATCTAGATCTTCAATAAAAACAATGATTTGAATCAACCAGATTGCTCTAAAGGTGAAAAAATGATCACGAACTTGACCTCTTAACTACACAAAGCAATAGGGAACTGATTTGGTGGTGTGGAACCTATAACCTTCAATTTAGTAAAACAGTGCTATGCCAATCACCTTGTATCCAATTGATTTGTTGATGGCATTGCACACGCAGCTCAAGTCGTATTTCTAATGCAGCAAGACTTTCTAAGTCAGATATTTTCCGCCATGAAGTCTTCATACTGGTTTTCATTCTTTATGGCAGTTCTGTGGCATCAAATACCTATATCTTCTCAACAAGCACAAACAGGTAAGTTTTATACCGGTTGACACCGTGTTTATTTGTTTGAAGTGATATTGGGTGTTTTTATTTGTATTGAGGGTGTTTGTGGGGGTGTTTGTTGGGTGGTGTGTTGGGTTGCTAGTTTGTTGAGTTTTGTTTGTTTGAGTTATTGTTTGGGTCAGGTGCGTAGCCAGCTTTCCTGGCCAGGGGTGGCAAAATAAAATGCTCGTCCCGGTTTTGGTAACTATGGGATCGAAATTCGGGTAGTCTCAAGATAATAAGTGATATAATGTTGATACCAAAGTCAACCTTTTTATCATTTACTTGATGAAGAATAAAATGGATAAATAATCATCAGTGTCTGGATTTTTGGGTAAGGTGCACGCGCAAATGTTGGCTTTTTATTTTAAATCGACTGAAATGAGTTGGCCTGAAATTAGATATTTCGGACCAATTTTAAGCTAATTTGGATGTAAATTTGACATGAGAAATCATCATTTTCGATTGTTTGAGAGAAATCGTGGTGGGCTTGATCTGACTGGGGGCCCGGCTAATATGGCTGAAATAGCCCGGTATAACCACAACGTACCGCTTTAATTTAGGGTTAAGTGGGCCTATCTAAACGGGCTTAAACGCCAAACAATTTAACCACCGGAAAATCGTTTTATTTGTTTAAAATAATTCCTATATGACTAATAGTAATATGCCTATACTCCAGTACTCCACTATGGCAACTGGGCTTGGACTTGGACTGGGTCACTGCAATCGGTCTGAGAATCCAGTGGTCAGCATGAAATGGCTTAGTGGCTGTTCGTCTTTTTGTGAATTTTACCCGCAAAAAAGTTCGTTATAGTATTGCTTTATGTCCAAATAATTACTTGTAATAATTGATTACCTTGGCCTTAATTACCGGACCGTGACCATTTGAGATCAATTAAATGAAAAATAAATACACTAGTACTAGTAGTAATATAGTAGTAGTTCTGAAATCCCGCCTTACAATAGGCGCACCCCTGATTTACAGGGTAAAAGTTCCTTAAAGTTACACATTAAAAAGTACAATTTTGAAAACACACAAAGTCACAAATTATGGCTTCATCAAGCATGTCAAGTACACTGCGGGAGAAGTCTCCTCGGGGCAAATGTCACAAGTCACAGAGATGGCATTACATCCGGGCAATACGGCTCGCGTCGAGGTCCTTTTTCAGGATCAATCGTTACTGCTCGCTGCACAACATTGTATTTATATCACCGGTAGATTAAATGTACTTCACAGCACAAAAACATGATATCAAAATGTTATTTACAGCTATTTACAAAGTTAACTACGTGTAGTATAATTTGCGTTAACAATGTCATTTACTAGTTTGTATAATGGAAGGCCAAGTAATGACATGGCTTACGTTTCAATACGTTTCAATTTTCCTAAACATTGAAAATCATCTATTGGTAGCAACGTTATTTTTATTTTGACACAAGTCTATAATGCACTTATCGATTGCATCCCCGGCCCCGGGGGACCCGAAGATAGCGGGGATTAGGGCCGGGACGTACAAATTGCCCATGTGACGTCCCGGCTACAATCGTGTACGGTCCCCGCAGGGCCGGGAATAATTTTTTGTACGTCCCCGCTACAGTCCCGGCCCCCTTGGCCGGGACAAAATGTACAGTCCCGGCCACCCATTTCCCAGGACAAAGTATCCCGGCTACAGTCCCAATGTCGCTTATTTCTTTCTGCAACTATAACGGAATGCATTTCTATGTGTTCGCTATGTGTTATTAGGCTTATTCCGTCAAGCGCATCGCTAGCTTATTTATAGCAAGCGCCCGGGTACATTTGTGTACCTTAGCGTACGTCCCCGCTACACGCCCCGGCTAGCGGGGGCACATTTTGTACGTCCGCGTACACTCCCCCGCATAGTCGGGCATCATTTTTTGTACACTCGTGTACGGTCCCCGCATGGTCCCCGCCGCCATGCCCCGGGTCCCCAGGGGCCGGGCTTGCAACTGATAAGTGCATAAGGCTAAACAATTCACAAATCACAATCATGCCTATTTCTCTGCAAATCTAGAAAGTTCTCAACCCAGTTGAATCTTCCATTGAGTTGTTAATTAAGAAAATTAAGATCAATTTATGCATCAAATGCAAAAATAGTTTTTCATTATCAATTATATTTAGATTACACAACAATATTACTGTAGAGAAGTCTTAATTTTGAAGATAAAACAGCTTCGACATTAATGTAACAGATAAACAATTACCCTGTTATGTTGTTCATCAGTTTTCTTCCTGCGAAGAAAGCATGCAGGAAAGTTGTAGAAGTATTATAGGCAAGCGCCAATCATTAAATCAGACAGATGAAAATAGACTAGAAATTGGTTTGATGCGACACCATGTATTGTATCGGCTATTCATATTAAGTTATTGTGTTTCTATACTTGGCTTTTTATAGAAACCGATGTTGTCTGGGGTTGTCAGTGGGTCAAAAATGGGATGGGAAAACAGACGATACCACCTGATATCAATGCTGATTGCGCCGTGTCCGAAGCCGACGGATTGATCTTCGTAAGATTGGAAGCTAGACCAGATGCAGACAGACGTCGTCGGCAAACTAATCATGATTATCGTAAGTAAATCTGAGGTGTTTAATCTGCAGGGAAACCTTTTGTTTAAATCAGTTTCGTTTTTCATCTGGAATATTGGTAATAGGTAATAGTTTGCAATGTTTATAGTGACAAGCTATAAATGATGTCACCTATGATGTCATTTTTTTTACAAATTAAAGTTAATGCAGACAACATGAAATGTCTTAAAAATTAATTTTTAAGATGAACCTGATGTGGCCGTTGTAAACTATAGGAACTATTGCCTGCCAGAGTGTGTTGTGTTTTGTCTCAAACCAACAGAGGACGTCCCATATGTAAACAAATGTGACATCATCTATTAGGGGGGGTGGGGTACCGCGCCATTTTGTCCCGAAGCAATGGTTATGACGTCATATTTTTGTCGATTTTCAGAACTCTTGTATTGGATTGACGTGCAAAAAATATGCCCTTGGCATCATACTTTCCCAGGTGTGCAGTTCATTTTAAATTTCAGATGTTCTAAAATGGATGGTTTTCTAAACAATTCGAGAAAGAAAATCGAACTGCACACCTCAGAATTGCCAAAAAAATGCTTTAAACAAGGCCACTTTTTGTGCCTTTGAACAGAGTGTCTGTCGGGAATGTAGAATTACTACTAGCGCATTAACCCATGACCCCGGTGCATGTTCGCTGTGTATAACAGATCGTAACATGAATAATGCAACACGTTTCAGTCGAGCAATGATTGGGTAAGGGTATGGACTTACTGGGTAGATGTGTGGTAGAGTATGACATTGTATTCAGTGAGATCATTTGCATACTTGGGACTTCTACACCATCCGCTACCAATGCTTTAGGACCGTATAAATGACGCCATTTCTTGTGTTCGAAAATGTCAACGTTTTTTACCGTTCTTTCACAAATAAGGAGTATAATCACATTACAAACACATTTTGTGCGAGAGAAACACACACATTTGGCAAAAATGGCACAATAAAAATCCGTTCGTTATAAATAAATGGATATGGCTAAAGAATAAAACTATCACAATTATACTCATCGGTCTCTGTGGCGTGCATACGTTGGACATGTCGTTGGCAATCGGCAATCACGGGTTCGATTCCCGGAAATTGCTTGTAATCCTTTTATTTTCTATCTTTTAAACTTGATGGTGGATTAATGTAACATCATTGTTATGTCAATATTGATAAATTATAAAGACCGCCCATGCGTTTATAGTTGTCTTTTTATGTATTTATCTATCATTTAACTCTTATTTATTTAACTTTGTATCTAAACAATTAAAATGCGTAAACAATTACATTATTGCTCGATAAATAAGTGATTTAAATTGAGTTCAGTTTGATAATGATAGCAAAACTTTTTCATTTTACCAGTGCCCAACAATTTCTTCTTTACATACTTTGTTTATACATTCAAAGATGTCACTTTTAGCTTGTTATAGCTAGGCCGCGTATTATACAATTGTAAGCAAGTTTGCGACCTCTTTGAATTTCGCAAAATATCGCAAAATGGCGCGGTACCCCCCCCCCCCCCCCCCCCCCATATCATCTATATAAGAGTCGAGAATAGATTCTTTCTAAATGTTCCTCTGAAAATTTAGTTTTGACTTTCAACTGCATGATTTGGTTAAGTTCTATTTCATTCTTCTTTGAACGCTATGACCCTCAATAAGGTAATTGTTAATGTGCTTAAATTGCGACAACGTTAATGAAGAAGATCGGCAAATTATAACTGAACTCTCGTTTTTAAAATCATATCATCTCGTGTATTTTCATGAGCAGAAACAAACTGACTGACTGACTATTTTATTTCATAGTTATTGAGACAAGTCGTGTGTATGACGTGCAAGATGCGGACATGATTGCCGAACCCGGCAAAGATTACGAGCATGTAAGCTTCCCATACATCATGGTGGACCGCGACGAATACGGGTTTTCAATTCCCATTGCACGGGATGACAATGTGGAAGGACCGGAAATCTTTCAAGTCAATCTTTATGATTTGGTTGATGTTTTTATGCAGCCGATGCCACAAAGAAGAAAACGATCGGAGCCTCATCCAGTGGATCCTGATGATCCAGCACTTCCGTTTCCTTGCTTGAAAATACTGATTATCGACGATGATGGTAAGCATAATACTGAATGAGTACAAAAATGCAATAAGACGACTGAAAATGGGCGCACATAAATCCTTACAAGAATAGCATATTTCTTTAGGAGTGTGTGAAAAATTGTAGTAAAAATTGTAGTTGCATGGTAAACGAATCTTCAAATGATGATGACTTTCCAATCTTAGGGGAAGAGGTGGAACAAGCCATAAAATCTTTGAAAAATGGAAAATCACCAGGAGTGGACAATATTCCAGCAGAGCTCATTAAGCAAGGTGGCGAAGCTGTGGTAGACCTCCTCACCAACATCTGCAACAAGATCTGGCAAACTGGTGAATGGCCAACACCATGGACCCAGTCACTCATCATCACTCTACCCAAGAAAGGCAACTTGCAGCAATGCCAGAACTACAGAAAGAACCATTGGTCTAATCAGCCATGGCAGCAAAGTCATCCTCAAAGTCCTACTGAACAGACTGAGACCACAGGCGGAAGAAATCATAGCTGAAGAGCAGGCCGGTTTCAGAAGTGGAAGAAGCACAATGGAGCAAATATTCAACCTGCGAATTTTGTGCGAGAAGTATAACCAACATCAGCAAGACATCTTCCATGTGTTTATTGACTTTAAAAAGGCCTTTGACCGTGTGTGGTACAAAGCATTGTGGGCCACGATGAAGCTTTACAATATGGGCCAAAAGCTCATTCAAACCATCGAGCAACTGTACAGCAAAGCCAGCTTGCACAAGGCAAAGTTGGTAAATGGTTCCACACCTCAGTTGGGGTCCGACAAGGATGCCTATTATCCCCTACCTTATTCAATATCTTCTTAGAAAGAATCATGACTGATGCACTAACAGATCACAATGGATCAGTCAGCATAGGAGGGAGAAACATCACCAATCTGAGGTTTGCTGACGACATCGACGGACTGGCAGGTAGCGAAGAAGAGCTGGTGAGTTTGGTTGACCAACTGGACAAAACATCGACCAGATACGGCATGGAAATAAGTGCAGAGAAAACCAAGCTGATAAGTAACAAAGACGAAGTGATAACAACACCAATCACAGTCAATGGCCAAAGACTAGAAACAGTTAAGAGTTCAAATACCTTGGGGCAATCATCAGCGACGAAGGTTCCAAGCCAGAAATCCTTTCAAGAATCGCACATACAACAGCTGCCTTGGCGAAGTTACAACCCATTAACCCTAACCATCCTCAATGCCGCAAATGTGTACGGTAAAGTCTGTCTGTGCCAGCTGGCGTGGCACTTTTTCGATGAAATAATGGCCCCAGGCTACATAGTCGGGCCAATACACTGGCCCGAGTATTGTTGGCCCCCGTAGCGCACTGGTAAAGTGTTCGTCTGGCAACCGAGAGGTTGTGGGTTCGAGCCCCGGTGGCGGCGCGACATTTTGTTTGTCCGCGTTTTTGTCGTTGAAAAAAAAATTCTTCAAAATGTGACTTAGGAGGTTAGGGTTAAGAGAGATAAAAACATCACTCTCGGCACCAAACTAAGGTTTCTGCATGCCCTTGTGCTCTCCATCTTCTTGTATGCATGCGAGTCATGGACTCTGACGGCAGAACTACAGAGAAAGATTGAAGCGGTAGAGATGAGAAGTCTAAAACGCCTCCTTGGCATTTCATATACTGACCACATCACAAACGAGGAAGTGCGTCGAAGAGTGGCATGCACACATGAAGAGCTATACAAACCCACCGTGAAAAAGCGCAAACTAAAATGGTATGGCCATGTAACCAGATCAAGTGGTCTCTCCAAGATCATCCTGCAGGGGCACCGTAGAGTGAAAGCGAAGAAGAGGTCGTCAGAGGAAAAGTTGGAGGGACAACATCACAGAATGGACTTGGAAAACTTTCGCAGAAACCCAAGCATTAGCACATGACCGAGTCAGATGGAGGGAGGTGGTGAAGAAATCCGTCATGCAGTGCCCCTATCGACACTGGAGGGTTATGGGAGCGGTAAGACGGTAAGAAATTTAAGAAAGAAAATAGTGACCTTAAAGTAGGGTCATAATCTTGGATTCCGTGACCATTTTCATAGGCGTGCGCAGGATTTTTTTACCGGGGGGCCTAAAAATAAATTTCATTGGTTCGCACCGCTATTCGTGGTAACGCGGACAGGGGGGGAGTCTGAGAGGGGATGTGCCCCCCTATGAAATTGGATTTTGTTTTTTTCGAAACCATTTGGTGCGATTTGGTGTGTAATTTTGACCAACATTTTATTGAGAAGCCGTAACTTCATTTCCAATAAATATTGGCTTATTATCAATATCATTCAAAATTTGATTTTTTTTTCCCCTTCAATTTTGCAAAAGCAAACAACACGGCGTAAGGGTTTGAAATTGCGAATGAATTAAATGGATTTGCGCGCAGCGCGAAAATATTAGCTATTGTAAAAAGAAAAGTTTAACAAACCGTTCCTGAAGCCATGTTGTTAAGCTTGACTGATAATTAAAACAGTGAAACTAATTTGCGCGTAGCGCGCCAAAAATGTCTATTTTAACACTAAAAAAGTCCAGAAAACGTTTCAAAAGCCATGTTATTCCAATTGAATAAATTTGCTATTGTAAATATAAAGGTTTAGAAAAACGTTGTGAAGCTATCTTGTTAAGCTTGAATAATAAATAAACAGTGAAACTAATGCGCGCGTGGCGCGCAAAAAAAATCTCTATTTTAACACTAAAAAGGTTCAGAAAACGTTTATGAATCCATCTTGTTGATATTGAATAACACCAAATAAAAGAAAAATTCCCGCGGAGCGCGAAAAGAATTGACTATTGTAAAAATAAAGGTTTAGAAAAACGTTCCTGAAGCTATCTTGTTAAGCTTGAATAATAAATGATCAGTGAAACTAATACGCGCGTAGCGCGCAAACAAATGTCTACTTTAACAATAAAAAGGTCCAGAAAACGTTTCTGAAGCCATCTTGTTTAAATTGAATAACAAAATATTTTAAAAAAATGGCTATTGTAAAAAGAAAGGTTAAAACGTTCTTGAAACCATCTTGATAAGCTTGAATAAGAAAACATTCCAACTAATTCGCGCGTAGCGCGCAAAAATTTGTTATTTTTACACTGAAATGGTCCTGAAAACGTTCCTGAAGCAATTTTGTGCAAAAATTGGTTTTTAACACTAAAATGGCCTGAAAAAGGTTCATGAAGCCATTTTGTTTAAGCTTGAATAATAAAAAAAAAATGAAACCAATACGCTCGAAACGCGCAAAAATGTCTAGTTTACTAACTAAAATGGTCTAGAAAACGTTCCTGAAACATGTTGTTATAAAGCTTGAATAAACATTAAAACCAATACGCGCGAAGCGCTCAAAAAAATTGCTATTTTAACACTAAAAAGCTTCATAAACGTTCCTGAGCGTACAAACTGTCAGTTTTTTAAACTAAAATGGTCCAGAAAAACGTTCCTTAAGCCATCTTTTTATAACTCGAATAAAGAAACATTGAATCTAACTCACGCGAAGCGCGCAAAAAGTTTTTACAGGATTGCCGTTTTAGTTTTTTCACTAAAATGGTCCAGAAAACGTTCCTGAAACCATGTTGTTAAGCTTGAATAGTTAAACATCTAATTCGCGCAAAAAATGGCTTCTTTTGAGGGGGGAGGCATCGTCCAAACCGTGACAATGATGGGGGCGGCCACTCCCCGCTTGCACTGTCTATGCTCGTTACCCTCCCTCCTTATCTTATCTTCCTTTTTTATTTTGTACTCTTTTGCCAATGGGGAAAAGGGGGAGGGGGATCACTGGTGATTCAGAGGGCCGAGCTGTTGGGTTTTAACTTGCCTGGATGACCTAAAACTCTCCTTGCTATTATAAAACACTCACATGGTTCAGAGACGTAGAGATAAAGTGAAAGACACTCCTTTTCCCTCCCCTCCTCCTCCTCCCCTCCCTTCCTCCACTCCCCTCCTCTCCCCCTCCCCTCCCCCTCTCCTCCCCTCTCTCCCCTCTTTTTTATCCTCTGGGGACCCGGGGGCTTGAGCCCCAAAGCCCCCCCCCCCACCAATATCATTCAAAATTTGATTTTTTTTTCCCCTTCAATTTTGCAAAAGCAAACAACACGGCGTAAGGGTTTGAAATTGCGAATGAATTAAATGGATTTGCGCGCAGCGCGAAAATATTAGCTATTGTAAAAAGAAAAGTTTAACAAACCGTTCCTGAAGCCATGTTGTTAAGCTTGACTGATAATTAAAACAGTGAAACTAATTTGCGCGTAGCGCGCCAAAAATGTCTATTTTAACACTAAAAAAGTCCAGAAAACGTTTCAAAAGCCATGTTATTCCAATTGAATAAATTTGCTATTGTAAATATAAAGGTTTAGAAAAACGTTTTGAAGCTATCTTGTTAAGCTTGAATAATAAATAAACAGTGAAACTAATGCGCGCGTGGCGCGCAAAAAAAATCTCTATTTTAACACTAAAAAGGTTCAGAAAACGTTTATGAATCCATCTTGTTGATATTGAATAACACCAAATAAAAGAAAAATTCCCGCGGAGCGCGAAAAGAATTGACTATTGTAAAAATAAAGGTTTAGAAAAACGTTCCTGAAGCTATCTTGTTAAGCTTGAATAATAAATGATCAGTGAAACTAATACGCGCGTAGCGCGCAAACAAATGTCTACTTTAACAATAAAAAGGTCCAGAAAACGTTTCTGAAGCCATCTTGTTTAAATTGAATAACAAAATATTAAAAAAAAATGGCTATTGTAAAAAGAAAGGTTAAAACGTTCTTGAAACCATCTTGATAAGCTTGAATAAGAAAACATTCCAACTAATTCGCGCGTAGCGCGCAAAAATTTGTTATTTTTACACTGAAATGGTCCTGAAAACGTTCCTGAAGCAATTTTGTGCAAAAATTGGTTTTTAACACTAAAATGGCCTGAAAAAGGTTCATGAAGCCATTTTGTTTAAGCTTGAATAATAAAATAAAAAATGAAACCAATACGCTCGAAACGCGCAAAAATGTCTAGTTTACTAACTAAAATGGTCTAGAAAACGTTCCTGAAACATGTTGTTATAAAGCTTGAATAAACATTAAAACCAATACGCGCGAAGCGCTCAAAAAAATTGCTATTTTAACACTAAAAAGCTTCATAAACGTTCCTGAGCGTACAAACTGTCAGTTTTTTAAACTAAAATGGTCCAGAAAAACGTTCCTTAAGCCATCTTTTTATAACTCGAATAAAGAAACATTGAATCTAACTCACGCGAAGCGCGCAAAAGTTTTTACAGGATTGCCGTTTTAGTTTTTTCACTAAAATGGTCCAGAAAACGTTCCTGAAACCATGTTGTTAAGCTTGAATAGTTAAACATCTAATTCGCGCAAAAAATGGCTTCTTTTGAGGGGGGAGGCATCGTCCAAACCGTGACAATGATGGGGGCGGCCACTCCCCGCTTGCACTGTCTATGCTCGTTACCCTCCCTCCTTATCTTATCTTCCTTTTTTATTTTGTACTCTTTTGCCAATGGGGAAAGGGGGAGGGGGATCACTGGTGATTCAGAGGGCCGAGCTGTTGGGTTTTAACTTGCCTGGATGACCTAAAACTCTCCTTGCTATTATAAAACACTCACATGGTTCAGAGACGTAGAGATAAAGTGAAAGACACTCCTTTTCCCTCCCCTCCTCCTCCTCCCCTCCCTTCCTCCACTCCCCTCCTCTCCCCCTCCCCTCCCCCTCTCCTCCCCTCTCTCCCCTCTTTTTTATCCTCTGGGGACCCGGGGGCTTGAGCCCCAAAGCCCCCCCCCCCACCGGGCACGCGCCTGATTTTCTTCCTACCTTTGTTTCTTTTTGAATCTGTCAACTAGAACTATTTTAGAAGAAAATAAGCTCCTATGTCCCTCTCAAAAGTAACGGGAACACTTTTTATAGCGCAAATTCCAAAATGGCCGCCATACAAATTGTTTGGCTGAGCACAAGGATTCCGAAAAAGTATAGTTTGTCATACTTCCGATGTTTAGTTAACGAGTTATCGGGTAAAACTAGAATCCTTGCAATCAGGCGAACAATTTGAGATATCAATTTTCAAAATCGGAGCAAGTTTAAATTTTGACCCCAAATGCAAAGGTCAACGACCTTTTTAAGCCGAACAATCTGGTATGCTTCTTAGCTTATTTGAAGCCATTTGAATTTTTGGGGCCCTGTATGGCGGCTATTTTGGAATTTGCGCTATAAACAAGGTTCCCGTCACTTATGAGATGGACATACGGGGGACATATGAGCTAATTTTCTTCTAAAATGGTTCTAGTTGACAAATTCACCAAGAAACAAAGGTAGGAAGAAAATGGTCACGGAATCTAAGATTATGACCCTACTATTATGCAAAAAAGTGAGGAGGGAGGGCTATATGACAATCGATTTTTGTTGTAAATGGCCTTATACTTAAATCTATCTATGCCAATGTTATACTGCAGTATCCTTCCAGTTTTCCAACAATGTCTTCGTTACACATGAAGATTCAAAGACGGTCAATATCCAGATCATAAGAAAAGGACGCATGGATAGTTTGCAGTATGTTAGTAAGTAATTGGCTTTATACACCAAAAGAAAACGTAATTAACTCATGAATGAATGAATTTCGATTAATCGGGATATACACCTTACCCAAAATGTTCCTGAGCATGTGCTTAAATACATGTACATGTATGTTAATTCATATAAAATCATTAATCGGTTCCAAACTATGAGATACAAGTGAGCTGTGTTATTCTCCGTCATTTACTCATTTGGCATATAATTAAAATATTAAATGGATACTTTTAAAGCTATGATGTCAAACCTCGCGGAATAAAAGGTGTAGCGAATCCACTTTTCTAAGAGATACCATTGCAGATATGATGCTACGCACTGCCAGTCTATGTGTACAAATCACTAAAGCTAAATCATCAAGTAGTTTCTTGTTGCTCATACATCAATGCCTGACTGCGATAAACAGTTTGAATTTGTTGTCACAAACAAGTTTATGTCAGTTGCACCACCCACCTAACGTCGACGGGTCACCTCCATTATATTTTTGATTTTATTTATTTATTATAGCGTATTTCCGAATTGAACAATGCGCTGTACAATACAGGCAGTCCCAAAATTATTAGAACCAATCGATGCCCAAAGCTAATTTTTTTTTCATCATTAAAGTCAATGAGATTAGATCCGTTGTTTTTCTATCATATTTTCTAGGCTGTACCCTTTCATTAGAATTTTAGATCATGAATATCGGACTTATTTTTAATGAAGTTACACTCCATTGTGTAAGACATGGTACTTTCACCTTTTTGGCAAAGTGCAAAAATATGTGTTTTTAAACAGCTTGTTTGAAAGAAACTAATACATTCTCTTAATCTCTTGTCTGCTAATATACCTTTGGTTCCTTTCTATTTTAAACTGCTGTTGTATCATATTGTTGTTCAAACTATTAATACTTCTTCATTTTGATTCAATTTGAAGAGTAAAAATGGATCGTCACGCATGAGCGATCCTAAGCTTTGTTTCTATAATGAGCTAGTTTTGAGGCTAAACTTGAGGGACATTTAAACAGGTAAAGACGTGGTCATGGGTACTTAGCAGTGGCTTAGACTTCTTTTTCATATTGGAGATGCAATTTCATACAAACTTGGTAAAAATGATATAGTCCCTTAGGGTTTAACCTCACGAAATCCATTCTCCAATGTGAAAATGAAATCTAAGCCACTGGTGATCCACCAAATACCACTTCATTTAGAAGTCCCTAAACACTTGTCAAATAAAACAATGCATGGGGGTCACTCAAGTGTGACAAACTTCTTTTACCCGTTAAATTGAATTGAATTGAGGAGAAGAATTATTAATGATTTGAACACCCATAACTAATAACAGTTACAACAGGAAGACACACAAGATTATTGAGTAGACAAGAGATTATGAGAATACACAAGTTTCTTTCAAACAAGCTGATTTTTTAGCACTTTGTCAAAAAGGTGAAATCACCATGTTTTACAATGGAGTGTATCTTGAGTTTGATAAATCCGATGTTCATGATCTAAGATTCGAATGAAATAAATAGTACAGTATGACTGACAAAGATGATGTAAAAACAATGGACCTAATCCTATCGATTTTGATGATGACAAAAATTATTGAACTTTGGGCATCGATGGGTACTAATTATTTTGGGACAGCCTGTATATACCGTAATTAACAATGCAATATCCAGGCAGCTGCTAATTTGCGACAACAAATAATGAACAAACATTCACAACCCCTAGTAACCATAACCTCTAGTAGGGAATTTCAAAGTGCCTTGCCCAAGGACACATCTCGTTGGTCGTAGCGCGGCTCGAACTCACGAACTTCTATTTATGATACGCTGAAGAACAAAATGGGAACAAATATCGCAGAACAAAATGAACAGAAAAATAACTATGATAATTGTATACGATACGACCACATCTCCCATGTTCGGGTACATATTGGTAGTGATAAGATTTCAGAATCATAAGAAATAAATGTAGGTGATTGATACGCAATCTTTTTGCCGAGACGCCGAAGCGTCGCGGCACATTAGAGACGAGATATCTCAGTATTCAGTGTTCTGAGCACCATTGTCGAATTTTTAGATTGGACGAAACAGCGTAATTATTTAAGCTGTTATCGGTTTTGGCCAATGAAAAGGATTGTATCAACATTTGTTTGGACAGTTTTATCAAAGACATTCATATATATAAGAATTTCTGATTGGATGAGTCAATAAGACATCCAGGTTCATTCCAGCTTTCAACCAATGCTAGTGATTGAGTCGCGCTTCATGGAGTTGATAGTGTATGATGGTGTATACTTTGTATTTGATTGCCGTCGTGACGGTCGTTCGATTGAAAAACAGTGATTAACGCTTTACAGCGAATGGAAATTATATGATCAAATCAATTTAATGGCCTGAATTTATTAAGAAATGGTGGTTTTTTAAATTTGAAAATATTTATAAGAATTATAAATACCTTGTATCGCATACAAAGAATGTGTTATAGTTGATAGGCTACTTCAATAGCGTCTCGGCCAGTTATTTAGAAGACCTTGCTTTATTTATTCAGTCTTCGTTGTTTATTGATCGTTTAGCCCTACAAACGGTAGATATTACATCTACTGGAGGAATGGACTACAAAATCGCTGACGGTGCACCTCGTCGGTTTACAGATAGCGTATCCAAAACGATAGACGAATCCATTGTTATATTAACCGACTTTAAGTTTGAGGGACCAGAGTCATTTAAGGTATACATTTCTTCTTCTAGTGAAGGTACCAGCAGCATAGCGGAACCATCGGAGGCAGTGATTATAATACTAGACTCTGGTAGGTCAAAATAAATAAAGATAATAATTAATAACACTAATTATTACAATGACAAATGATGACGACGACGACGACGACGACGACGACAACATCTGCGTTAAATAGAACTACGACGACAAACAAAGACGATGACGAAAACAGACAACGACGACGACAAAAACAACAATAATAAGTATATATGAACAAATTGTGAGATAGGCTTTTACGACAGGTATTCATAATATAAGTTAAAAGTTTAACGGGTTCGCCGTCGGACAAGTTTTAATCTGTCAAGCTTTCGTCAGGATTAGCTTTGACTTCTTCAGGACCAAATTATTATAATATTAAACAAAACATAGAGATTGCCACTTCTCTTGTTATCATCATTTGGGCTGCCCCTTGCCCGATGATTTGAGAGTAGGTGCCCTTTCCTACTTGTGAAAGAATTGGTGGCTCTGAAAAGAGCCGTTCAGATGGATTGCCGCTTCCACTGAACAAAGATGGTGGTTCTGAAAAGAGCTCAACACATAGGTTGCCACTGGCCTACTATATATAAATTTGGTTCTAAAAAACCCACCAAAGGACTGCCCCTTAACCAAGTGTTGACCTCCGTAGAAAATGGTGCTGACCTACATTGAAAAAGCGATATTTTGATTGATTTACCTCATTTTCAACTCAAAACGACAAGCTTTTCCACTTATGGGATTTATAGAATGAAATATTTATATGAAAGAGGAAACCATGTATATTTAAAATCCGTCCGAGACAGTAGGTTTGATTGTCACACGTTCCAGTGGAATGGCCGGGAGTGTTGTTTTGGCTAAAAGTGGTAGTTCATTTCCCATGTTAAATGGAGGGTCATGTACTGTGTGGAGCAGATGTCCGCTAGTTGTTCATATTCTGAATATTCATGACAAAAATATTAAGCTTTCAATTAGTATGCCTCCAACTTTTTCTCAACAGAGCCGAAAAGTGATACATTAGGGCTGTTTACTTTCGATAATAATCACTATGACGTACTAGAGGGAAATGACGTAGAATTCCAAGTCTATCGAGCAGGAGATCTAACCTTCTCTTCTTCATCTGCAATAAGTAAGTGTTTGTACATTAGGCCTAGCAGTAGTTGTATACATTTTATAAACTTATAGGCCTACTTGTGAAAATTAAAAAAACTGTGAACAGAAATACGAAATTCTATCAAATCATTTTATCCGTAAAAATATAGTTTGCTATAGTGATACAAGTTGCAAATACGAGGATCATTCAATAAGTTCTACCTCCTATCTCTTAACTTTGCTATTATACAAGTCAGTCGTATGAAATATTCTACAATTGAAGCTCTGAATCTCAGCTACAAAATCATAGTAAATTGGTCTGAATACTTATTGTACTTTTCTAGATATTTAGTAAAAACCAAACTTCCATTTAGTGCGACGGAAACGGTTAAAAAACTGCCAAATGTCTCTTAAGTGCTATTCCTTTTGGCCAATTCTAAGAGACACAATGTAGCTATCGGTCATTTACAATCGTTCTAAGTTACAAACATCTCTTGAACAGACATTAAACAATACAAGTGACTGATTTATTGGCGGAAAATGCCCTCTAATTAGCCAGAACCAGACCAGGATAGCCATCAATTTTAACCCTACCCTAGAGAACCGCTGCAAAAGTCATATTTGCTTTTCATAAGAACTAAGAGATCTTCACTATACAGGACTAAATGGATATATTTCAAGTTTCTCGAAGATATATTTTTCTATCGCTGACTACCTGATTAACTATTCTAAATGTTGCATATAATGAAAACTGATAAAGTTACTATCATGTAAAGATTTAACATTCGAGGCATCACTGTGGCTTGACTTGTAACAACGAACATTTGACTGAATATCAGTATTCCAATATGCCAGTATGCGTGTCAATACATTCGAGTTGATATTATACTATTTGCAAGCTACAGATATTAATATTGCCTACAATCTGATTTATGATAGTATAGCATTATATTCAGAAATCATCCATTGCTTTCTATTTTCAATATTTAAATCGGGCGGTTATACCTAATCATACAATACGGAGAGAAAACGAGAAAAAAAAACCATGTATTTATCTTTGGGGTAATTTTCCGTGTCCGTTGTCAAACATCTCTCTCTGGCTTTGATTGCATCATGACAAAAGTGAAATAGGTATCAATTAACATTTACTATAAATGTGTAGCTGAAATTCAGAGCTATAATCATGACAAATACCATGAGGCTGACATTCATATTACCGATGTTATGAGTGAGGAGGTAGAACTTATTGAATTATCTTCGTATATTAAGGCGACGGCACATGAACAACAACTTGTCCGTGGATTTTCGAAGCTCTTCGATCGGTCGGGTTTTCACCCAAAATGATGACACTAGAAATTACCATGTTACCATTTTTTAAATATAAATATTGGTCGGTAGTCTCAGGAATTTTTTCTCCACAGTGTTTAAAACTGGGTTGATAAGGCCCGTGGAAAAGTGTTGGGATTTTTGATGGTTTTTTTCCTTCTTTTTGTATATTTCGCCACCCAAATATTTTCTTTAAGGTCAAACTATCGTACCAGCCTGTGCAAAGTACAACCTAAATTTGTTAATAATATATTTTTCCGATTGACCAGAAATAGCTTAACCTTCCTTAAGCCAGGGACAATCGATTGTCCCTGCTTTAATAAGCACAAGGCTACGGTTTAATTAGGGCCGTTTGACTATTATTAATGGGTATGGTCAAGGCATCCCCAACCAGAAGAATAACAAATTCAAGTTCGCAGTAAAAAAATAAAGATCACGATACGAAAGGCTATAGATTAAATTGAAATGATAATAAGAATAAATTTATTGAAATATTGGTATTGGTGAGTTTGGCTTCTTCGGTATCACTTGTTATCTCACATTTGAAATAAATCTATCATATTTCTCTTCCATAAAACAGCTCTTAGAACAACTATTTTATAACACGGAATGCATCTTGACAAAATGTGAATAATAATCCTTTTTAGCATGGAGATTCATCTGTATACTGAGGGTTATTTTAAAGAAAATCAACTTCTGGTCTCAAAACTACATAATCCTAAATGTAATACTTGATATTTTAATTTCCCGTCAGTTCGTATAGCATTTAAGATTCCATGATGTCAACATCAGAATATTATGTACTTCCCCCCGCAAAAGGCACCATAGAAGGTTTTGCTTGACACATTGAATGACGGTCAATAACATTATTCGTATACTAAGCCACATACTACAGCGTGTCCCAAAAAACTGGGTCCAAAACCCGGAGGGCTTATAACTAGTAATATGGGAAGCATAGCTGCTCAATATGCTGAAATGAATTGGTGAAATTATGAGACTTATCGGATATTAGATTTTTGAATTACAAAGCTTTGAATATAGCGTGGTCAGAACCCGTTTTTTCCTATTTTGCCCATGATCCGTCCATGCGTTGCATTTGCACATCGTCATGATCGTACTGACTTCATCAAAGTTTTGCCTTTGACTTCATTATTACTCAGGAAGTTTGTCTTAAGGGTGATTAAAAAGTGTAATTACCTTTTCATATGCTAAATATTGATCCAAAATACCTGTAATTTAAACCTTTTGTAATCAACCATAAGGTATTTCGGAGAATATAAACACCATACAGGGAAAACTGGCACACAATGCAGAGATGCAACGCATGGGTTGTTTATTGTTAAATTGAAGAAAAAACGGAATCTGAACACGCTGTATTGAAAGCTTTGTATTTCAAAAAGTTGCCATTCCATTGGTCTCACAACTTTACCAGTTGACGTCAGGTATGTTTACCTTTATCTCCTTAAATAAGAAGCAGCTAAGTTTCCTAATTTTTTAGTTATAAGCTCTGCAGTTTTTGGACCCCGTTTTTTGGGGACACGCTGTACTAACTGTTTAGACAAGTCTTTGCATTCCTGATGTGACGATTCTTGTATATTTTAGGTGTACAGACCAAGGAAATGACTGCACAGCCATCTAGCGACTACATTGAAGTAACAAAACAGATAAGTTTTAACCCTGGTAAGATTAAGACTTCGACAATTTTAATCATTATAAAAGCTTTGAAACTACAGGGTGGTTCAATAAAACCTTGACAGTATTTTGAAGCCATTTTTTTTAAATTTTGTAGATTTAAAAAAAAATCTCTTTCCATATTCATCAACTATATGATCTTGACCATCTATGCTGAAAATATCATTACAAATAACCTTACGGTTGCAAAATAACAGCTATTTGAACAAAGTCTATCCCATTTCACTCTGTCCACGGGTACTGATTTCGCGACGTTACAACCAGTGTGGTTCAATAAAACGTTGACAGTTTTTCAAAGCCATATTTTTAAAAATTGTGGGATTTGAGTGGGTTTTTTACATATTCCTCAAAAATATCATCTTGGCCGTCTATGCTGAAAATGTCAATGTTAATAATACTATGGCGGCAAAATGATAGCTATTTGAAGAGAATCTCTCCAAAACTCTTTGCCCACGAGTAAGTCTACGGGAAATGCCCAGCAAGATAACATTAAATGGCATCGTCACTGTTAAGGCATTGTGCATAGACAATTACACTTTCAATCTATGAAAATCAATCATTCTAATTAGGGTCACTCGTGGTATTATTATTACGTATTGATTTCACACCTGAATAGATAGTTAAGATGTTAACAATTACACTGGTTTCACCTGGCGGGATCTTCAAATCTTAGATTACTTGCATGCAATTCATCATTCAGTATTCAATGTAACGTCGCGAATTCAGTACCCGTGGACAGAGTGAAATGGGACAGACTTTGTTCAAATAGCTGTTATTTTGCAACCGCAAGGTTATTTGTAACGATATTTTCAGCATAGATGGTCAAGATCATGTGTAGTTGATGAATATTGAAAAAGATTTTTTTTTTAAATCTACAGAATTTTAAAAAAAATGGCTTCAAAAAACTGTCAAGGTTTTATTGAACCACCCTGTATATATACCATCGAATCATATTATTTTATCGAATGAAAGAAGCCAACGTTGACCTCCGACTTCTTGTATTGTTTAGGCGCAGATACATCTGATGTCATCACTATATCTACTAACGATGATGGTCGCGTCGAACAGAGGGAGTCTTTTGAATTAGTACTTGTATCTAATGGTGATGAGGTCAGCACAGCAACAGTCTGGATACAGGATAATGATGGTAAATATGAAATGATTCTTTGAGTCCGACTTGGTCGAGTTTAATTAAAGTGGCACTGAGAGATTGCCGAGAAATTTTGAAAATATGAATTATTTCCATAGATATCGGGATAGACCTATCGGTACGTAGATAACGTAGGAACCTTACGGTGTAATAATGTATGGGAAAAGGGTTGAATGATAGCGCTAGTTAGACCAAGGAGTTACTAAACTATTGTTAACTATGATAACTCCTTGGTTAGACATTTGGTTGAAGCAATCTTTGTGGCGAGTGGTGCTGATATTTTTTAATGTGATCTACATCGAAAAGACCAAATCGTTGAATTTCACATTATAAATGACGAATTAAGGTAAACGGTATAGCCATGGATGCCATCAAGAAGGCACGGTTAAGGTATAACGTTGGTGTAAAATCTTATTTACAAGAACATTGAGGGCGCACTCCCATACTTATCGCTAAGTGCGCCTTTAACTTAAACGCTGTTGTTCTAATACTGTTTTTCACATATTATAATTTCCCACCAGAGAACTGTAAATAAAACACATTTTGGTATAAACAATGACAGGGTGGTGACAGATTGGAGACTAAAAGCCGGGACAACAGCCATGTATCATTTTGGGCCGTACAAGTAAAATGTTCCATTCGTGCTGTACGAGCACTCATGGAACAACTATTACTTGTTCGTTACCGAGTTAAATGTATATATTCTTGACATATTTTCAGTGAGCTATTGCTTTGAAAGTAAATCATGCATAGTGTCTGAAGGAAATGGTACTGTTACTTTAAACATCGTAAAAGAAGGAGACCTTCAAGATACAACTATGTTAGGTAAGTACTCATAAATCTACTAAAATAGCATGCTTGAAAAATACCCGAGAATGATCAATGAACCTATTTAAAGCGAACCAAATTCAAACATGGGAGACCGTGTTTGCTCTACGAAAACATCAATTTGGCTTTTGTGTTTGACACACATCACTATTGTAAATACAAATTGGATTTGGATTCGGGAATGATAAAATTAATGTAAATGTGCCAAATTATATTGAAGCCGAATGGCAATCCAATATAATACGAACCAAGCTGATTGCGCAAATGTTTGTCGTATAGGCCTACATAATAATTATGTAATAGTCAGACTTTCTGCACATTTGTTACATACACTTACTAACCATGGTAACGTTGTTTTAATTTAAATTATAGCATTGAGAACTTCGGACCTCGATGCAACATCTACAGAAGATTATACATCTGTTAACCCCTTACTAGTAACAGTGCCTAAAGGTGCAGCCACCATGCAGATTGAACTGAAAATTCAGGACGACAGTATCTGGGAACCGACCGAATGTTTCAACGTAGACATGTCGATTGGCGATGTCGTTACATGTAGCGCTATAATATCAATCAAAGATGATGAGGGTAAGATTGTAACACAACTTTATTTATCATCTTTGTTCTCGAACATTCAACAATACAAGGACAATAATTATGTTAGCGATTTTTTTACAATGGCTGAACTAATAACAAAACAAAATCAGTTACTATAGTTACTTTAGACCAAAATTGATTGATTGATTGATTGATTGATTGATTGATTGATTGATTGATTGATTGATTGATTGATTGATTGGTTGATTGATTGATTGATTGATTGATTGATTGATTGATTGATTGATTGATTGATTGATTGATTGATTGATTGATTGATTGATTGATTGATTGATTGATTGATTGATTGATTGATTGATTGATTGATTGATTGATTGATTGATTGATTGATTGATTGATTGATTGATCGATCGATCGATCGATCGATCGATTGATTGATTGACAAAATTTCCAAGTTTATAACACAATTTGGCAAAATAATGACGAGGCCATTTAGCTGTTTCTTGTCCCCATGC
Source organism: Ophiura sarsii (assembly GCA_035610835.1). Lineage (NCBI taxonomy): Eukaryota > Metazoa > Echinodermata > Ophiuroidea > Amphilepidida > Ophiuridae > Ophiura > Ophiura sarsii. Next base: position 54,062,804 of record CM069450.1, on the reverse strand, counting down.
CTTACATTAACATTGAATACTAACTTTGTTCCAAATATTATAGCTTTATGTCAACGTGATTGTCAGAACAACGGTGTATGTGTTGGACCAAACAAATGTCTTTGCCCGAGGGAATTTACTGGAGATTACTGCGAACGAGGTAATATAAGATTTACTATTACAGCTGAATGTCACGCCTACTTTATATGATATTAGTGTGAACGTAATCAGCCGTTACACCAGAATGTTGTTAAAGGTGCATGTCATTCTAGTGATAGTTATATATCAAATGAAAGCTTGTGACTTCTAGATTCCAATTTTTTTTTTTATAAACTTCTAGTAAGCCTCTATGCCTTGTTAAAGACTTTCGTTGACTCCCCTCTCTAAAAAAAGATTTAGCGACCTTGCAAATCCACAGGGTGGTGATGACATCATCTCATGTACCACCACCTTACACTACCAGCACAGACAACACTCATGCACACACCCCCATGGAGTGTCAATACATAAATGTACTTGTATAACATGCATGGACCACCACATAGCATAACATTTATATAATTCTATGATTTAATTATGGAATTATTTGTATTATATACCTGTATTTTAATATATTTTAAATCATCGTGTATATGGGCAATTCCATATGGGAACGTGAAAATCACTATGGTCATTGTGGATAAATGCATACTAGGCGAGGAACAAAATACAGATTTTGAATAGCTGTATTATGTTTGTGAAAATCCTGTTTGAAGTTGTGTGATATTTGGCTTCGAAATTTGGGAAATAGGAGCTAAATATTATAACATTAAATAAATCCTAAAAAGCAAAAGACTTAACTTTCTAAATAGTTTATATTACACAGGTTTGGGGCAAGTTACTTTATATCAAAGGCAATTTTCACCAGGGGATATGGTATTTCCAAGAGAACATTTCCTATGTTGGTCTGATTTAGATGTAATTCCATTACCGAAAAGTAAATAAAGTTTTTCTACTGGACTTGTTCTTGCTGAATTATGATGTCATTGTAAATTCTCATCCTTCACCAACCTACTAAGATTCTCAAACATCAACTTCAGTAATATCTACACTTGTTCTTATCAAAACAGTGTTAACGGAATTACATTAGATTATCCATGTTATCTCTATAATGATGTTATAATTTTTTTGTCTTTGTTGATATGATGGAAAATAAATATTGAATTGAATTGATTGAATTGACATCTGGTAACAGAATTACATTAAGTTCACAATTACAACTTTCGCTTTCTGAAGCTATAAAGAAACTATCTAGTAATCTCTCTTTACTTATTGTTGAACAATCAATCACAGTATATTTATGTTAGGTTATTATTTACTTTAGTCCAATTTTAAACACATTTGGTCCAATAGTTTGATATATTGGGTGTTTTTATGTTTTTCCTCCATTTTCTGTTTTTTTTTGCATACAGGGATTTTTATTTTAGTTAATAATAGTGGAAGTCATGCTGAATGTTAACACAATCATTTAGATAACATGGATAATCTGATATTCAAACAATTTACATTTATCTGGTAAATTTATTCACAATCTCGTAACAATGAAATTGTTTGTATAATGATGTTATAAAATTTAATCCTACATATTAATAGTATTTTTAATTCGAACATCACACAATTGTACGGTATTCCATACTTTCACTATGCATTATATCATGGGTGTGTGTACATAATTTTATCCGTGGTGTGTGCAGTGGTACAGGGGCTGATGTCATTATTAATTGCCACATAAACGATGATGTCATCAGCTTGTGCTGTAATATGATCCGGTGAATTTGTTAGATATGAAGGAGGCCCTCTGGAGGTTAAAAGATTGGTGATTTTGATTCTTTTTTACTGATTTGTTGGCACACAGGGTTTCGAGGGAAAATCAGAAAAAATATATTTTGAAATCTAGATATCACCAGCTTTCCAATGATATATAATGATCCATAGAATCAACTACCCCAGTATATAGATGCATAAGGCGACGAAGAAACCCAACCAAGAGTGAGCGGACCTCTCAGGTTGGGTATGTCGGGAATTTGTTTCCTGCAACAAAAAAAGAATCACAAGAATATGCAAAGAATTGCTATTGGTAGACAACCTGTTTTCTTCTCATTCGTTTGCATGTGCCCCCCCCCCCCCCCCCCAACCCCACCCTCATTTCTATATAAGAAAACGAGTGGTTTGGGCCCGTAGATCAGGGTTACCTTTTTCGACGCTTATTTTGGGAGTGTTTGGAAAATCTAGGTGCACAACCAAAATAGTTAGTGTGGCACTTTAGTAACTGTAGTTAGTTTAAAAAGTCTCATTTGAATTGGGTTTAATAAGGTTTTCATCAGATTTTATGAGTTACTATTAACAAATTCTCTTACCGTTATAACTATAGCTTTATGTGAACCTGATTGTGAAAACGATGGTGTGTGTGTTGATCAGGACAAATGTATTTGCCAGGGAGACTTTACTGGAGAACGTTGCGAAGGAGGTATTATTCTTTATTACAAATTTATTTAAATTGATTTACCTTAATATTCAATTGTATTAATAAGTTTACCTGAGTTTTGACCAAAGCTTATAAATTTTGACAGTGCGGTTTTATATGTTTTAAAGCAAAAGGATTAATTAATTGATTAAGTAACTTAATTATTAATTGCCACATAAACGACCTTCCAATACTTATTTTATTCTTCTTTATTCGAACGTGACTGATACATCAATGTTTTATATACAAATATAAAAATTAAATATCTTAAGACCATTTTTGACCAAAAAGATAATTAATTACGACTAAATTAATTAATTAAGCATTTTGCTATAAAACATATCAAACCTCACTGTCAACATTTATGAGCTTTGGTCAAAACTTAGGGAATTATTTTCTAATCATGATTCATCAACTTATTTGATCACCCAACTTAAAATGAAGACGCCAAAGGAGAAAAAAAAGTCTCGAAAATAAATACCACACATTTTGCAATTTATGTTATATGATAAGTGGTTATCTTTTTGACTTTATTAAATTATGTAACCACCTTACTGAACATACAGAAGTAGTTTTTCTATTCACAAAAATAACCATTAGAAAAAAGCGATATTGCCGGATTCGGCAGGTTGCCGTTTTTGGCAGTTTGCCCTGATGACTGATTGGTATTAATTCTTGTTAAGTTTTCTAATTAAGAAAAACGAGTATACAGGTATTAATGCGCTCAATAAGCCTTTTGGCTTAAGACAATTACCCCACTCAAATTTAGTGGACCAAAATTGGCCATAAAAGTCCTCTAGTTTTCGATATACCCATCCAGTTTTAAAACATCACCTCGTTGGTTTTATATGATAGTATATACCTTTTACATCAAGACAAGTGATGATGCCAAAAACGTAAGCGTGGGTGACACCGGGGGTGACCTGAGAAATTAGCATTTCAAAATGGCGGCTATTTTTGGTATATTTAGACAATATTCATTGCAATAACTGTTTATTAAAGCGATCTGATATTAGTGTCAAACATATTCAAACCTAGGAAATACATTATTATCCATACATACATGACTTTATCATTTACTAGCGCCATCTAGGATTTCAAAATGGCTGCATTAAGAAAGAATCATTTTTGGCATCATCACTTTTCTTGATGTAAAAGATATTTAGTATCATATAAAACCAACGAGATGATGTTTTAAAATTTGATCACGAGGGGTCACAATATAATATGGTAAATTTTGCTCTACTAACTATGATCAGAAAATGTTCGTCATTGTAATGAAGATGAGATGGCTTGCGCCATGAAATAATTTCTGAATTTCATCAGAAACCGTTCATCAGAAAACTTAAAATATTTGTAGTTACTTATAAGATTTCAGGGTTTTTTTACGAGACAGTAGATAAGATCATTCTATTCCACGATGTTATAATCAGATGATGTCTACTTATTCCTGTTTACACTAATACTATGTGCTAATAGAAGTATTGTACTATTCTATTTAGCATTATGCAATCCTCCTTGTGGAAACGGTGGTACTTGTATTGCAACAAACACCTGTTCTTGTAGTGCACTATTTACAGGAACATCGTGTGAAACAGGTATGTATTTATAACGTCGGTAGTATTACATAGTGACGTATAACGTGTCCCTCATGTTATTGTATTGGCTTTATTGTACACCAAATCAATTTTAATTACCAAATGTCTAATCATATTTTTTAGCTTTGAGTGTTTCAAAACAATAGCTTATACATCACTCAAAAACTTCCAACGTTTGCCTTACGTCTCTACTCCATGTAATACCACCGACCATACTTCACTACGTAATACCACTAACCATACGTCACTATGTAATAACACCGTCTAAACGTCCCTATGTAAAAAGTGACGTATGTAAAACTACCGACGATTGTGAATAAATGATAACGTCGGTGGCTTTACATACGTCACTATGTAATACCACAGTCAATACGTCCCTATGTAAAACCACCGACGATTGTGAATAAATGATAACGTCGGTGGCTTTACATACGTCACTATGTAATACCACAGTCAATACGTCCCTATGTAAAACCACCGACGATTGTGAATAAATGATAACGTCGGTGGCTTTACATACGTCATTATGTAATACCACAGTCAATACGTCCCTATGTAAAACTACCGACGATTGTGAATAAATGATAACGTCGGTGGCTTTACATACGTCACTATGTAATACCACAGTCAATACGTCCCTATGTAAAACCACCGACGATTGTGAATAAATGATAACGTCGGTGGCTTTACATACGTCACTATGTAATACCACAGTCAATACGTCCCTATGTAAAACCACCGACGATTGTGAATAAATGATAACGTCGGTGGCTTTACATACGTCATTATGTAATACCACAGTCAATACGTCCCTATGTAAAACTACCGACGATTGTGAATAAATGATAACGTCGGTGGCTTTACATACGTCACTATGTAATACCACAGTCAATACGTCCCTATGTAAAACCACCGACGATTGTGAATAAATGATAACGTCGGTGGCTTTACATACGTCACTATGTAATACCACAGTCAATACGTCCCTATGTAAAACTACCGACGATTGTGAATAAATGATAACGTCGGTGGCTTTACATACGTCACTATGTAATACCACAGTCAATACGTCCCTATGTAAAACCACCGACGATTGTGAATAAATGATAACGTCGGTGGCTTTACATACGTCACTATGTAATACCACAGTCAATACGTCCCTATGTAAAATCACCGACGATATCATTTAATCATAATCGTGAAAACTTTCTTGGAAGGAATATTCTGATTTTAATTTGAATTTGAATTTAAAACAACATCTCGGTTTTCATTAATTGAGGAAGATTGAGATTAATTGATCAATCTGGCCATCTTTCATATTATTATCGACACAAAATATGGCAGTTTTGACATCAGGTACCGTTTGATATCAGCAACTTGGTCACAATTAAGCCAATACCACGATGAATTGGACTACTTCCGGCGTAGCACAAAAAGATGGACATTCAAAGACTTAAAATCATGCTAGAAGTTGAAAAGGATCATAAAAAGATCATTAATTAAGGTTTCAAGAGTGGTGTTTGTACTTGTATCAATAATTTACTTTTAGAAACATTTAAAGCTTCGTGATATCTCGACCTATTCCGCTGCCAAAGGGCGCTTGACATTTTGCACTTCTCAGCGTCAAGCCTTGTAAAGGGTTTTCCTGCACCCCCCGGAAATATACTTCTAATCGATGTCTCTATATCAGAAAAAAATGCGTAAAAAACGAAGAGTGGTGAAGGCCAGGGTAACCTGAAGTAAAATTACCTATTTTATGTTCTTTTAAACATTGTTAACACATTCCACGCGGCAATCATATGCAGACGAATGTTCCAATATAAATATTAAATTTCATCACCTTATTTGGAATCACCATGAGATATGCCTTAAGATAAGTACAAACATGCCTAGTATTGGTTCAGTAATCCTTGAGATATTCTTTAAAAGTTGGAAAGGTTTCTGAAAAATCTATTTTGTATATTTTATGGTAAAACTAATAGCCGCGTGGAAAGTGTTAAAGACAATTGATATTGGTCATTTTCAGAACTTTGCCACCAGTCTTGTCAAAATGGCGGTTTATGCAATGCTTTTACAAACACTTGTTGGTGTCGCCAGGGATTTACCGGGGACCGTTGCCAAAGATGTAAGTATACCTAAGGTTAAGACATTTAAAATTAATAAGTTAATAATGTACCCCAACATCACACTAAAAAAACATTAACATTCACTCAAAATACGTGCTATTACTTTTGTCCTCTTTCTTTCTCTCATTCAGCTTTATGTAACCCACTGTGTCAAAATGGAGGCGTATGTTCAAACACCGGAAGTTGTCTGTGTCCATCAGGGTTTATGGGACGTCGCTGTCAATCAGGTTTGTAATCAGGAGTTCATTCTATGGTATCTAATATATCGTACCACCACCCACACCCTCTTTTTCGAACAACCTATGAAATAGCGGTAGATATCAACATCACAACAACAACAAAAGCAAAGCTTTTTGAAATTGCGTTTCAGGATAATTATACTTTATATTAAGTTTATAACCGTTTTTTGACACATCGTAAGTACTAAATTGTTCGCAAATTCTCGCGAAAATAGATCACATTTTCGCGAAAACAGACCCATTTTAAATAAAAATTCCATTAAAATGGAAAGGGGGCGGTCAAAAGGAAATAGTGATATGAGGCAAATAGAAAGAGCCAAAATAGCAGCATTGGTAAATACTGCTTGTAGTTGCTAACGTTATGTGACAGAAGAAGCAATCGCAAGATGATAATTGTGCAAGATTCTTTTTTCATTGTGCCAAAAAAATTCCGAGAAACAAGATTTTTTTATTAAGGCCCAATTATTGTTTTCAACTTCAGTCTTAAATATAAATCAAGATATCAAACCCAGCCATCAAGTCATTCAAAACCTGAAAATACCACGTACGCATCAAATAGGCATTGAAAAAATTAACAAATATTTTCCGAGAAACAATTTTATTTTATAATGGCCCAAAAGAAATTGAAATCTGTAACAAATATTTTCCGAGAAGCAATATTTTTTACCCGAGAAACAAGATTAAACTAGAGATAAATTGTGATCATAGATCGCGGATATTGCTAGTCGAGGGCGCATTGACCTTTGAACTTTTTATCATATGACAGACGGATCATAAGGCAGACAATTGTCAAGTCAGAGTATCACAATGTAGGTTTACCTAACCTGGCAATACCAGCGAAGTCAAAGTATTACAATGTAGGTTTACCTAATCTGGCAGTACCTGCAAACACGCCTCAACATATAGTCGGAACTGATTCAAGCATGGTCATTTATTAAACACCATATAGTTACGTATGCAGCTCTTTACTGTATCATACAGGTATATCTCATCCACAAATGGCTACTGACCACTCTCAAATTATGAGAAAATTATATGATTTATTTGAACAAAAATGTAATGCATATATTTGTTGACATTAATTGTATTGTATAATCAAGTTGTCTCATATGTTTTTGTACGATGTGTGTAGAATAGTGTAGCTTACACAACACCTATTTCTTTTTCTTGACATAACACAGAGTTTAATTACTATATAACCAAATTAACCAAAGTGATATTATTTTTGTGAATACAACACTCAGCCCTCTGGGCACTCCTTGAAAACTTGAAAAAAATTGTTCTTTCTTTCCAGTAACACACCTGTTACAGGAGATACACTAAGTACCATATAAGTTTTTCTTGTCAGTCACACGTGCCAAAGGTGCCATTTTTGTATGTATGTGATGTGTGTGTTTGTATGTTTATTATTATAGGAAAACTCTTGCAACATTTGTGTAACATGTTACTTTTATACCATGTATACAGAATAACAATGCATATAAATATAGTGTAAATAAGGATCTGCGTAACCAACCAGAAGATACAATAATTGACATATACGATTTTAATGGATAATGATGTGAATAACTTCAAACTTAATATGATATCGTTGAATGTGAAAGGTATTCGTGGCTCTCACAAACGTGTTAAAATGCTTAACTGGTTAAGCAAGAAAAAGGCTGACATAATATTTCTTCAAGAAACTTACAGTATCACCGATATTGAAAATATTATGAATATTATTGGAAAGGTGATATGTACTTTTCGCATGGAACAAATCACAGTAAAGGTGTAATTATTCTTATAAAGGAGAATTTAGAATATAATATCGTCTCCAGCTATACTGATAAAATTAACAAATATTGTCCGAGAAACGAGATTTTTATTTATTAAGGCCATTGAAAAATTTAACAAATATTGTCCGAGAAACAAGATTTTTTTTTATTAAGGCCCAACATTGTTTTCAACTTCAGTCTTAAATATAAATCAAGATATCAAACCACGTACACATCAAATAGGCATTGAACAAATTAACAAATATTTTCCGAGAAACAATTTTTTTTATGATGGCCCAAACAAAATTGAAAACATTAACAAATATTTTCCGAGAAGAAATATTTTTTTACCCGAGAAACAAGATTAAACTAGTGATAAATTGTGATCATAGATCGCGGATATTACTAGTCGAGGGCGCATTGACCTTTGAACTTTTTATCAAGGCAGACAATTGTCAAGTCAGAGTATCACAATGTAGGTTTACCTAATCTGGCAGTACTAACGTTATCAGAGTATCACAATATAGGTTTACCTAACCTGGCAATACCAGCGAAGTCAAAGTATTACAATGTAGGTTTACCTAATCTGGCAGTACCTGCAAAGTCAAAGCTGGTACCGGTGAAAATTTAGATTTTGATTCCTAGTGACCTTTTTGTAACCTTTGACCTCAAGGTCATGATTGACTTTTTTCATGGCTTATCAATGCGTATAAGATGAAATAAGTCCGGTCAAAATTAGAGCTTGTCTTATATTTTACCCCTGTTGAGATCAATGACCCCTTATTCCAAGATGACCCCTAGTGACCCCATATGACATGTCACTTTTAATCGCTGAACAACCTATATGTAAATGGATATAAGGAATCTGTTGACCAATTCTAACATTTATCGGTCATTTCCTCCCGAAAAAATAGCAATTTGAGTGCGAGGAGTGAGAATGTACATTTTGACCCCTAGTGACCCTTCGTGACCTTTGACCCCAAGGTCTTGCTTGGAGTTTTTTCTTGGCTTAGCAATGCCTACACGATGAAACAAGTCCGGTCAAAATCTGAGAATGCCTTACATTTTACCCCACCCACCCCGGGCTATAACGATTTCCGTTGACACTGTTAACCACTCACAAGTAAATCTTTACTTGGGTTTTATATTTAAACAGCGTTGACTGAATCAAATGGAATGCCACCATTTACTATAGAAGGACAGATTACAATCATATCCATTGACGGTGTACCGGCCGTTTTCAACCAAGATCACAATGTTGAAGGATCAGTAGCCAGAGAGGAGCTGATCACCTTAGCACTTCCCTTGGTATGTAGCCGGTATTAGAGGGAGTTGTGAAATCGATACGATGTACTCCAGAGTAAAAGGAACTTTTACTCTCTGGACAAAAAATATATATTTTGCGTCACTCATCATTCAAATACTCATGGAAATTGATGGGTGTACGACACGTCAATTGACCTCGCGTAAACCTCTCAAAATAGTCAAACGGACATTCGCGGTGCGCAACACGTAAGCTCGACCTACTATGCTCTGATTGGTCCCCGGAATTTTGTTAGTTTTTAAACATGCGCAGTGAGCGGAGAGCTGATCATAGTGGCCAGGAGAATATGTGCCGTAGTGACATTACGAAGGATCCTTTTCTAGCATAGAATAATTTGCATAGGTGTTTGCCTTTGTCATAGGCATTTGGATGATAGATGATGCAACATTAAATTATTCTGGTGTCATCTTAAAATCCTTGAGTTAAAGACACTTTCAATTTTTTATTTCTTTTTGGGGGGAGGGTATCTGTTTTTGGCACGATTCTGAATTAAATTCATACGAACTAAGTCGATATTTTAAATAAAACAAGCTATTTAGATACAAGTACAACTTTCAATAAAGAGTCTATATTAAGATATACCAGTTGAATGTAATCTAATCACCATTTATCACACAGAACTGGATTGTTTGAAGCTATTCCAAAATCAAAACGTAAAAACTCCAAAACATTCCAACTTTTTCCTTTTCAATAACTCTCCTCATCCGTGTCGTCTGTTATTCTTTCTTACATAACCAGCTTAATCAATTCGTCGGATCTATACTAGATGTTCGCTCAATTTCCATTGGTTCCATCAGGTCTGGGAGCCTCGTTTTTGACTATACCGTAACGCTGGAATCCGAATCGCCGACGACTAACACTGATATAGACAACGGAGTAAATAATTTGATACAGTATGCCGAGTCCGTTTTAGATGTGATCATCAATCCTAATCCAGCACTTACCTTTACAAATGGTAAGAAATACACCTGCCGGCCGGGGGGTACTCAAATTATATGTCGCTGTACGTTGGAAACCCTGACCCACCTTTAGAGTGTTGTTACCTTAAAACGTGTGATTTGACCATTTGCCCGCGTTTTTACGAAATGTGGGATCCATTTTAGGTTTACCTCAAAACGGCTGACATGACTGTTGATTTTTATTTTTATTTTTATTTTGCGAAACGTGATATACTTGCTTAGGGATTTTACAGTACAAAATCATATCCCATGCACACAACAACAAAAAACACCTCCAAGGCACACATCCCATAAACTAATACACACGACAAAAACACACATCCAAGGCACACATCCAATAAACTAATACGTGGGTACTACTGCCCCCCCTCCAAATATACACGTAAACCCAAATTGTTCCTATCCAGGTGTTCTGATTCAAAGTTCACAGTTTGCATCAAAACCTGAAAGCAGACATTCTGTGGGCAAATTCTCTCTCCTAGAACATGACACCTCATTCATAAAAACTGAGTTGGTACTTTTAAGTTATTCTTGTTTTACACTGTGTGCATTTGGAAGCAGCCATGTATTTTGAACATTAATCATGGAACCTATTCAGCTACTCTTACCGTAAATATCAAGAGTGAGTTTACTAACTGAACAATCGAGCTCGTGTAATTTTTGTATTGCGAGCCTTCGAAAAAATACCCCACTCGAACTTCTAAAATTACGACTAAATCACGATCACCAAGAATACTTGTCGACAGAAATAATATCTTACCCACCCGATGAAACCCAACAACAAACTTTTGTGAAAAGGTCATATTTTGCAAATGATGTTACCTTCTTTGACGTGCTGATGCTCTTTGTTTCTATTTATGTAAACATTTAGCTCGTTGTCTTGAAACCTATTGCAAGAATGGTGGAACGTGCTCCGTAGATGTTACTACCGGTTACACGTGCATGTAAGTATCATTAACATTGTGGCAATGGCCTCAAGTTACACAACCGCTAACGCTTAGTTAACAGATAATGGAGAGCTAAGCTTACTTGTTACCGAAACCAAAAGAAATCGGTAGTTTTTTCCGTCAATGAGGCTGTCTATATTCGAATTTGCGTTGTCAGGAAGGCGCATTTACAACAATAGGGTTAAACTGCAAAAACATACCTATTACATGTTTTAATGGAATATAAATAAGTAACATTGTGGCAATGGCCTCAAGTTACACAACCGCTAGCGCTTAGTTAACAGATAATGGAGAGCTTAGTTTTTACCGAAACCAAAAGAAATCGGTAGTTTTTCTGCCGAAGGCGGTATATATTCGAATTGGCGTTGTCAGGAAGGCGCATTTAGGCGGTATATTGTGCGTGCTACATTTACAACAATAGGGTTAAACTGCAAAAAACATACCTATTACATGTTTTAATGGAATATAAATAAGTACAATGTATACGATACCTGAAAAGGTGAAGCTGTCTAGGGCAATTTAGGTCTGAAAGTCATGATTAGAAAGTTTTATGTTCATATAGGGAAACTGGGCGACTTGCATGACGCGAAAGTGTTTATTTTTGTAACACAGATCGGCTTCACACGCTCACTCGAGCTAGTCAATACTGAGATTTACTCATAGATTTATTTCATTTCCATAAAAATGCATATGAAGCAGGTAGTGATTTCATTGACGGAACAGGGGTGGATTTCTTGGAGATTCCTTTCATAAATGAAGGGTTGAGAGCAAAGTTGTGCCGATTCAGTCGATATTAAACTATCTATCAAATTATCGATTATTTCCAGTGGATTTTTTTACAGTGTCTACAGGGTGATAAAATAATGTCTAGTTATACAGGGTGGTAGAATAAAGACCTTTTCAACTAGAAAAGAGAAAGAAATGTGTTTTATGGAGAAAATAACTGTCCAATGGAAATATTTACAAATGGGTTCTTTACTTTAAATATTTTAAACAATGTCTTAATCCATTTTGAAATTGAATTTGCATAAAATCTGAATTGTTTATGCAATTCATGGGGGTAGGGAACTTTATGTTACGAAACTTATGTTAATTTACATTATGTTACGTTACTTTACATTACGTTACTTTACGTTACGTTACTTTACGTTACGTTACTTTACATTACGTTACTTTCCGTTACTTTCCGTTACGTTACTTTACATAGTTTACGTTACGTTACTTTACCTTGGATTACTTTACAGTACTTTACGTTACTTTACGTTACTTTACGTTACTTTACGTTAATTTGTGAAAACCATACACTCCATTGAAACAGAAATCTTTGTTTGTATAAGCTGAGGCATTGTCTTTTTAAAGAGATTTCTTGTTTAAGATAAAACCTAAGTCAAATTGCCCGCAAACATGCAATCATGGAAGCACAGTCTTCAACCTTAGATTACGTTATCACATACCTCACTTTTTCTGTTTCAGTTGTGCAAGTGGGTATGCTGGACTTCAGTGTGATGAAAGAGGTAAATACTAATTAGCCTACACCCTTTTCTTCTGGATGAAATGTTTGTTATTGGAAACGATTATGCAGTAGCGGGATCCGCCCCGGTAAAAATTAAAATAAAAAAAGGAAAGGGATAAGAGAGGGGGATAGGAGAGGAGGGAAGGTGGAGAGAAAGGGAGAAACAGATATTGGGAATTCTGTGACCAATCTTATACCGAGTGGTACACTCTTTCAGCGACCAATTTGTCACAATTCGGAGAAAGTTCTGGTAGTCTTTTAACATTTATTTTTGAAATGTGAAAACCTGATGGGCAATTCAGTACAAAATAATAGCTATTAACATGTAAGTGTAATAGTAATCAGGCGTTATAACTCTATGTGCACTTAGTGTTATTATTTTTAATGGCTGCTAAACATATTCTCATTGACCTTTGTTAAAAAAACGGTTTTACTAAGTTGCCTTATAACTTTCGCTATTTCGTTATTTTATGTTAACTTTCAATGCCAATTAACCACTGAGATATTGCGGTTTATGAGTTAAACATTTTTGAATGTTGCTATGAGTTTTAGATATCAACTTCGAAAAGTGTAAGGTTTATGTCATTCTGTAGATTTCGTTGATTTCATTTGTCCACTTGCTAGTGTACAAACTTTGTTTATACACCCTCGCCTATTCCCCTCCAGCACAATACCTATTCAAATGGCTCAACCAAAGCTGTTCTAAAGGGGCATATCCCCGACTCTATATTTGACGACTACCAAGCTGTTCCAACCCGCGGGCTACTCCCATCGGAGAGTGACTCTCGCTCTGCACGCACTCTTGCTCTGCACGCGCCTTTGGCGCGGGCAGAGCGAGATTTGTTGTGATACTGTGTATCACGGGGAAATATATCGCAAGTATCGCAAGTGAGCTTCATTTTAAATGGAACTTCAGTAAATGAGGAAACTAGCGAGCCCGATACCAGTGCTACTCTGTAGTGGCCTTTGCGACAAAGACCACTGATTTGACTTGGTTAAGTAGGATCTATGGGTGTAGTGTAAGTTTCAAAACTGTAATAGAGCTTTTGACATGACTGCAGATAGCCTTACCACTCCAAGTTTCTTCCAAAAGACTCTCGTTTGGGAAAGGATGTGATACAAGTTGGGAACAAAAGAATAGCGAAACTAATTCCATATTTTTTAAAAGACATCAAAACGTCTACTCAAAGCAATAGCTTGCGGACTCAATTGACATTCTTTCATTAGTAATGTAATGCTACAGATAAAGTCATGGATCCGATCATTCGGTGCTCCAATCAAGCCTAATTATTTCCTGTTAGTACTAGGAAACACGTCAAACCACCGTTAATCGTAATTCGAAAGCTCTATACATGCAGGCAATAGCTTGCCAAATAAAATTATTCAATTTGTACTATGTTCCACAAATAACCGTTATTTTTGTGTCTCTCTTTAAAACCCCCAAACCATTAAGACCTATCTGGTGGAGAAATAGGTGGCATAATGGCTGGTGTGTTGGGTTTCATTGGTATAATCGCTCTGCTAGGTTGTTGCTTCTGTATATGCATGGGAAGGCGACGAAACGAGAGTCAGCAGCAACAGCAGCAGCAGCAGCTTCCACCTAATATCATGACTCTTGACTTGGTAAGTGACGGCCAGTTCATTTTCTCATCGTTGGGCATCGACCGACGATGATGGACATTGCATCATCAGCGCGCAAGTTGAAATGTCAACTATCCACCGACGTCGGCGGACGAACGACTGCAGTAAGCACGCGCCGTACAGATATATGTTTGTATCCCTCTATTAATGAACACGTTATTCTTAGACGGCCATGTTAAGCGATCCAAAACTAATCACAATTTGATTGATTATTGTCAATTCAAATAAACTAATACAGATGATGTTCAGTTTAATTAAAAATGGAGCATATTAAAGAATAATTAACGGATGGTAAATCTTCAATGGTAACAATTATAATCTATAATAATTGACATTAATTTAGTGTTAATCGAGGAAAAAACACCAAATCAGAATTTCGGATCACAACATTAGCTTAGAAAAACGTAAATCACGAATGTAAACGCTTTAACGAGGGAGAATGACGTATGTCATGGTAGGTGTTCCGGGTGAAAGTAAATCTACGTTACACTCATTTATGGCGATCACGGGTATATGAAAACGTTTGAAAAGCGCGGTGATCAATATTAAGGGCATTGGTAGTCTGTTCACGCGACAGAATATTGAATGTAGGGCTGTTATAATGCAAAACTATCATTAGAAACTTTGCAACGGTGAAATTGTATATACTTCAATCATTGTAAATGCGGTTTTTTTTTCTCTTTTCTGTTTTTATTGTAAATGCGTTTAATAAACGCATCGGCCGTTGCAATTGCTGTACCAATATAAACACTTCAAAAGAAGTTAGTTCCCCTTTTGGGTTTCCCTTATATTTAAAAATATATACATTGGATTAAAATGGGTTTTCTGTCAAATTGTTATGAGGTTCATACCAATACTTGACCAAAATTTCAAATCAACAGGTTCTGTCATGCTTGAGTGAGCTTGTATTGAATGACAGAATGTCCCATTTCAAAAGTTGTTAAAATAATGTTTAGTAGTGTGTGTATCCACTACGTTGGTGTATCAATTGACGACATCGATTTCTCATAGTGTTGATGAGGCGCGCTACTCGATATGGAAGTCCAACTCTGTTGTACCAGAATTGTAACCCAACAGGTGCTTCCATGCTCAAATTAGCATGCTTTGAAAGAGGGAATGTTTCTATTGAAAATGAGCAATATCTTGTGATGAAGGATGATCAGCCAGTGTGGCTTTTACTGCCTGATGCTAATGTGTTTATGGTTAGTGTTCCCCATATTGTGTATGTAACCATGCCCCATTTATCCAGCCAGGAAAGGGCGCTTGCAATTGGTCTCTTGCAGGCAAATACTCCAGTAAAACAAGTTGCACTTAGGTTTGGCCCGCGAACTCCCCAGATCTCAAACCAATCGAGCATCTGTGGGATCAGTTAAAGCGGGCCGTGGATCGTAGAGTGGATGATCACACTAATCTTGCTAACTTACGTCTTCTGGTACAACAAGAGTGGGATGCCATCCCACAGCATCGAGTGGCGCGCCTCATAAACACTATGAGACGTCGATGTCGGCAAATCATACAACAACGCGGTGGATACACCCGCTACTAAACATTATTTTAGCAAATTTTAAAATTAAACGTTATTTTAGCAACTTTTGAAATGGGACATTCCGTCATTCAATACGTGCTCACGAGCATGACAGAACCTGTTGATTTGAAATTTTGGTCAAGTATTGGTATGAAGCCCATAATCATTTGACTGAAAACCCCATTTCATTCCAATGTATTGTTTTGGAAATATAAGGGGAACTTACTTCTTTTGAAGTGTTTATATGAAGTATTATAAACAGCTGTTTTACCCAACGTTTTAAATAGAGCTACACTCTCAGCAAAAAAAGGTTCAACTTAGAACCATAAATGGTTCCTCACGTTGTCCTCCATATGGAACTCTCATATGTGTTCTTCCAACGAATCATTTCATTGAAGAACCCTCTTGAAAGGTTCTTTAAAGAACCAAAAAAGGTTCTTCAGTTTTGTCCTCTATATGGAACCCTGAGGGTTCTTCAGGGTTAAAGAACCCACTTGAAAGGTTCTTTAAAGAACCAAAAAAGGTTCTCCAGTTTTGTCCTCTATATGGAACCCTGAGGGTTCTTCAGGGTTAAAGAACCCTCTTGAAAGGTTCTTTAAAGAACCAAAAAAGTTCTTCAGTTTTGTTATTATAGAACCCTAGGATTTTTCAGAAATATTTAGAAATAGATTGTTTCAACCATTGTATTTTGCCGTTTGCATACTTTTCTAATTTACTTCATTAATATAATGCGTGTATCTGGTTTGTGAACAATCACTAAGTGAGTGACGTCTTGAATTAATCATGTTATTAAAATGGATGTAATAAAATGGATATATAAATCCTTACGAAATCTACTTTCCATGGTGTTAATTTTAAAGAAGCCGATGCACACCCAACCAACAAAAGTGGACAAAATATTAAGGGTCCCATGAGGGCCCACTGTGGGCCCACGATCGATGTTGGCTGGGACCCGTGTGTCAAATAGTTCTGAAGTGCAAGTCATTATAAAGAACTCTCACGGCTTTTCATGGAACCCTTTTTTCGAATTTTAGGCTTCTATAAGGAACCATTGACTCAGGAAGAACCTTTCATTCTGGGTTTGGAACCATTTGTATCCTTCTTAGAACTTTTACAGGTTCCTCGAGTGCATAAGGTTCTACATCGAACCCCGGGCTTACTCAAAGAACCCTTTTTGCTGAGAGTGTAAACTCGAACCTACGCGAACTCAACTGCATTTGTTTTTGTTTGTTCCACTCCAGGCCCCGTACCCGTACAGATACCCGCGAGTAGATGCTAGCTTTGAGGTGAGTCTCCTGACATTACAGTCGTGACCGCGATATTTTGTAGAAATAAAATATAAAAGTTTGACTTGATGCTATAACAAAATCTTATCTTATGGGTTTGGTTTAGTTGTGTTGATACACTACGGTTTACATGGTCGGATTTCCCGCAAATTATTGGGAGTTGTTTACGTATTCATCATTACAGAAAATATATTTTATTTAATAAAAAGCGTAAAACTATTTTGACATTTAGCTACAGGTTAGCACGTTTCACGCACAATTTGTCCAGGTATTTCCAGCAAAAAAATAATGTTTTACAATACGGTACCTAGTGATTAAATCTTTGATTATTTTGGAGATCTTTTGCATATTGGACTGGAAGTATTACTTTATATATGCCGAAGGGCCGGATGCACGGAGGTACGAGGTTTTGACAGAACAGCGATGGTTTGCTTCTAATAAAAGGAATTGTATATTTTGGATGAGTCCTTTCAGCAAAACATATAATTATTTCTCAGTAAAAAAAGAAAATCAAATCAGTCGCGGATATTCTTATGTTCGTATTCGGACTATATGTTTTTTTCTGAAAGGATTCTTTAATACCTCACATCATTCCTTTCATAAAAATATAACATTTGTTGATCTGAAATGTGTCATACTGGTTCTAAGTGTTTGTTTTATGCAGACGCTTTTCCAATCATTCAAAATCATTATTTATGTGTGTGTACCAGTGATTCAAAGGCCACTGCACCATCAAGAATACTTCTGCATAGTAATCAACGTAAAATTAGAATGAAGTTGTTATAAGCATGATCATTATTATGTATTATATATGAAAATCCCACGCAATTTTCTGGACAAAGCCTTCAAAAACATTTATTGCTTTTATTTTGCAGAATTCGCTATTATTTTGATATGCTGAGACTCACTCCCCGACGTCCATGGGTATTTTGTGATTTTAAAAGGTTTAAGATCTACCAGGAACATGTGAACCGTAGAGGATAGGCCATCCCACAGTCGGTCAAAACGGGAATAAGTAATACCGTAGCTTTAGGCCAATGGACTACCCTATAGTATTACCAGGAAAGTAATCTGCTGCCCTCTTTTGACAATCTTTTGTAAGAACTTAAGACCTCATTTTGGGATGGTCTTCTGCCCGGCTCATGTTATAGAAAGCTTCATTGACGCTTTTCTAGATAAATATTCAGAAGCCATTGGATCTTGAACTACAGAAGATTAAAAAAAATCAGGTTTCGACCTTTATATCATTATAGGCTATTGTCTGAAAAAGACATATTACTCTAGTGGGTTTATTATTGTAAGCATGTTGATATTACAATGCAAATTAGTTATTATACGGGTTATAATAAAATGTGTATTTATATAAGGTTATGTGTACTAGCTCACGTTTGTGTATAAGGATTCCCAGAAAACCACTTTCCTGTGGGAATTTGCCTATGATATTTACCACACATTAATGGAGGCACCATCAATGAAAAATACCAAAAACAATAGCTTATATTTGTTTAATAGATAATTATAGTTACAGGCCTGGTCTAAAGCATGTCAGTTTATTTATATCTATCATATAAGGACACTTCTAGTTATTTGTTTGTATATTATTATTGGGCGCTTTGAACTTAAGGTGAATTGTTCTATACATTGATACAGGTCTATTTGATTCATAAACTCTGGCGTATCGGTTCCGAATTTGGACCTCGTCCGTTGGGCGTTAGAGGAACCTATTTTGACCAATGATAAAACAGCGGTACTTGTATAGATGCTATTTTTGCGCTCCATAATCACATGATATTCATGATGTGGCTTTAGTGAATAGGGCTGGTCATGATAGCTTTACAATCACGCCAACCAAAATCCAACAGCTTGAAATATGTAATCCCTTTGGAAGAAGCGGTCACCACATTAAAAAAAAAATCGACCATCATCGACCATTCGAACTTGTACAATTTTTAAAAAGAAAAAGGTTATGTTTGTCATTTTACCTATTCGTGATTTATTGGATTGGATTGGATAATCAAGTTTCACTTTCTGTTATTGTTTTCCATTTTTATCATGAACAACAAAAATGACTTCGGGTTTTTATTTACCTTTTTACCTGTGTATATATTAAAACATTCTTGATTGTGCGACATGGTGAGATAATTTGAAAAGTATTTTGAAAAATGAAAATGGATACTCAAGTTAAATAGACCATTTTCTTTAATGAAACGAATTGATATTGAAGAGTTGATCTTATTCTAAGACAGTCTCTTTTGTACCAGTGGCGTCAAAAATGGGATATGTTCTTAGTTAGCCGTTCCTTCATCTCTGCTTTCAGTCTTCCCCGTATGATAACTTTCATTATCCATGACAACAACTGATCGTTTTGTTAGCTATAAACCAAGATACGTATTATAAACGTTACTTTATAAATTTCTGGCTATAAGACCACGAATATTTGGGGAACTTTATCAATTTCTTTGAATAACAACACATCTTCTTTAAACGAAAATACGCTGGCAATTGACTTCACCTGTTTGCAGGTGAAGTCAGGTGAAGTCAATGCAGATAATTCAGCCGCACTAGTTCCCTGTCACTAGGTTTAATAACAGATGTTCACCTATCTGTACATAGTGGTAAGTAACTACAGGCACTGATGATGACAAGGTATAATTAACCTTGTATATTACGATTAAAATTCGGGTGTCTCCCCCTCTTTTGCTTCTGTTACCTCTGACTGATACAGTAAATCGGCCAATATCTATGAATCAACTATAGTTTAGGGGCCTTGTCCGTATTCAATGATCGCCTTTAGAGAAAGAAATCAACTACAGGGTGTTCCAATAGAAATTACCAAAGTGATTTTAGGTTATTGTTATTTACTATATGTCTGAATGGAACATTTTTAAACGGAAAAATAAATTCAAATTAAATGGAGTGTGTTTGTTTGTTGGGTTGTTGGGTTGTTGGGTTGTCTGGTTATGTGTGTCTTCATTTGATAATATTTATGGGTGTCTTCATTTGATAACTGTTTATGTGTGTAACTGGAATAAGTGGAATAAATTATATATGTAAACGGATTCTTCCTATGTGTCTAATGAGGTTTTTATATGGTGCAAGAGAGTGCTAACCACGGTATATTTCCGCAGGGAGACAAAAGTATTCTCTAGAAAACAACGCCATATCACTACTGAAGATAGCATTCATTCATGTGCACTTTGTCTACTGAAGATAGCACCAACTTTATCGTGTGGAACTTTTGATGCATTCGTACACATGCTATCTACTGAAGATAGCAATCTTGCGCATTTTGTCTAGTGAAGATAACATTCATATCTAAGATAGCATTCATGTGCATTTTGTCTACTGAATATAGCATCATATACATGTTATCTAAGACAGCATTCATTCATGTGCGTTTTGTCTACTGAAGATTGTATTCATATACATGTTATCTAAGACAGTATTCATTCATGTGCATTTTGTCTACTGAAGATAGCATTCATACACATACTATCTACTGAATATAGAAGTCATATGCATTATACATGTCGTCAAGCGATAGCAATATATATGTTTCTTAAAAAGACAATATCTCCAAAACGAAAGATTGTAAGAAATAAATCTCAGAAACAAAGCATATTCTATGTTGTCTTGTTTTTATATTACGCTTTCTTCTGCAAAAAGTGAACAAGTTGATATCTATCGTGTATACATGTCATGTGTTGAATTCAGACACCCGTTCAACAAATCCAATGTGTCTCTATAGCAGTACGCACGATCGCTAAAATGGATGGACCACATTGTAGATCTAGGTTTTTTGTTTTCCAGTCGCTTGCGCTAAAGGTTTGATTTGAATGCCTATATGTATTTAATATTATACACACAAGGCGTCAGCTCCACGTCTGTGCCAGCCTGCCAGAGACTGTCATAAAATATGTGATCAAAATGCCCACTCCTAAATATTTTTCAGTTTGATCAATTAGCGAAGCCTCCTTACAGCAGCGAATGAATACAGAAGGACACGGCGCATGAAGGCAACAAGCGCACTATGCATCATAATGCCCAGCGCGTGCGTGCGACCAAAACCGCTTGCGTGTGACCATAATCTCGTGCGTACGCTTGGATTACTATTGCGGGAGGAGAGAAAATATTTCTCGCCAATTTGAAACTGATTAAACTATAGTACAATTTTTAAATGGTCTATTTCACCAACAATGATCTCCTGCAGAGTGGCTTCTTGCAGCAATTTAATTTTATGACAGGCTGGTATGATTGTGACTTTCTTAAATATCAACCCCACTGAAGTATTTTTTAAATTCACAAAATTCACGTTTGCAATGCATTTCCAAATTAGGAAATGCAAGTCCGATTGCCAGATTTGGTCACAGGTTGGCTTGATTTTATTTTATTCAGCATATTATCATATCATTTAAAAAATAGCATTGCAAATTGACAAATATTAACAATTACAAATACAAATAAACATACACTTACAGCAAAACATAAAAATGATAACATGCCAAGGATAATAAAGTTTGTGCTCAATAAAGCCCGAACTCTTTTAACCAATGGAGCGGTAATTGTCAATTGTCATTGACATTTTTGTTGTGGGCGTCCTTGGTTACCAATTGACCATTCACGTTTCATTTCCGGGTGCCCGCGAGCTTGCCCTTTGTTTGTTTGTTTTGCTCTGTTCTTTTGGTACCAGTGTACCTCATTCACTTTTTGGTTTCCATACCATGAGGATCTGATTTAAGGGTAACCCTTTAAGCTACAGAAACTTATTTTCAAAGGGTCCTCATATTACAATTAAGATATAGGCCTACATGTATAAAACAAAGAGATGTAAAACAGTAAACTAGAAATTTCCCCGAACTGTATAAACTTTGTCTAGGAGAAATGGATGTATACGAAGTTGACCGTAGTTGTCACGACTATTTCAGTGTGGGATGTACTTTTAATAATAATAAACAAACAGGTTACTTATTATGTTACAATTTTTACACAAATGTGAATTTTAGCTAGGCAAAGATCCAGGACCCTTTTAATAGGTTTGAACAAACAGGTTACATATTTTGGTTCTGGATAAAGCATTATAGTGATTTCAATATACCATTGTAAACATGTTGTACTAAATACACTTGATATAAATACACTTTGTGTCATATCCATAGATGGTCCAGGCGATCAGAAAAAATGCATACACTTTTGGCCCGTATAACCATTGTAATACAAAATGCTCTTTACGTTGTCGGATTGAAATTTCGTTAACTCGGCTTCCTGTCTGAAACCCCGAAATCGCGTTGTAAAATAAAACCATTCACTCATGCCCCCCCCCCCCCCCCCATGTCCCCACCCCAGTTTGGCCTCTTAGTCAGGGGAAATGGTGCCAGTCAGAGGAGCTGAAGTGGCCACTTAGAATAAGTTGTACCAATTTGCCCCTAAAAACCGACCATCTTCATCATTACCGCCCCCCCCCCCCGGTCGCTAGTTTCTCGGCGGCTGAGATTGGCACTGTCGGTTGTGGAGCTCGATATTTTGCTCAGGTTTGGGGAACCCCACGTAAAGCCAAGACCTTCAGGTTCTGCCATCTGCCTCCCCGACAACATTACAATATTGGACCAATATGGATGTTTTATTGGCCCAATATTGGCTTACAACATTGGCGCAATATTATTTGCTCATTGGCCCAAGCACAATATTTGCACTCGCCAATATTGGGCCAATATTGGGCGATCTTGGAGAAGGTCAGAAGTCACAAACTGGTCCAAAAAATGTTTCACTTCTAATAATGTTGAGAAATGCACCAATTCTGATTAAACGGGACAAAACTTAAGTTTTACATACTTAATGACCCACAAACTATATATTGTTGGAAAGCTTATGATTCAAGGTTTTTCATTTTTGCAAAAAAAGAATCAAATTATACAGGGTGTGTAACATTTTTACAGGGTGGAACATAAAAAAGTTGATGGTTTTTGCTCCTCACAAAATATGTTGATAGTTTGTACAATTAGGGTTTAGCTGGAGATAGTCACCAAAATCAGAACAACCGCAGAAGGTGCTACCAAATTTGCTAAGAATCACCTGCCCAAAATGTACACAGGAAAAGTACAGGGTGTCTAAAATTATGATGAAATAATGCATAAAATGAAGGTTTGTATATAATATTCTATGAAATTTAGTTAGCATGGACTATTTAATTTAAAGGAAAATGGTTATCAAAATGAACTACATGAATATCATTAAAGTTCCTTTTATTTTGAATGCAGGGTGGTCCAAAATAGGTCTAAATAGCAAATTTTTCATAAATCTATGAACAATTCTGTGAAGAAACACTTCTGGCTTTTTTAGTTAAATGGTTTACTACCCAGGGTAGAAAAGGACCGAAAAGTCACACAAATGAAATAGAGAGACTGCGATTTGGCCATTGTTTAATCAATAAAATGAATAAAACTGTGTATTTTTTTACATTAAAACACTCCCTGAATTGAACATCATATTCTAGTAGAGAATGTCTAGATAACAATTCAATATTATTATTCATAGTAGCAGGCACATGTTATTAACACATATGAGAAGTTTGAAAACTTTCCTATGTATACTTTTAAAATGGCATCAATTTCAAAAGTTCTAGTTTTCCGCTATTTTGTGTAGAAACCTATGGGCGCCTCATCCACCGACGCCTCACCCACTGGCTCCACCCTTGACTCACTCGACGTTTAGATTGATAACTTCACTGTTGCTAAACATGTGGCTTTAATCCTTTTTTTATTCGGTAGCTGGATAAATTGTCTTTAATATGATACCAAAAATGTTATGTTTTGTTGACAACTTCTATTTAAAATAGAGACACGTATCACGATTTTAAGGATTTTTTGAAACGGCTCCACCTTATTTGATATAGCTATTAGTGACCTGTGACCAGAAAGTTATCTTTTATCATATGAATGATGTTTCAACCACCATATTTTTTTATACATTTCGTGCAGTCATTTCCCTGGCGATGTGTGTAGATGTATAATCTGATTAATACAAATGGACCCACTTCAGTCCAGAACCCATTCGACCTGATCGCTATCTTTTGTAGCATCATTATGGCGCGTGGTACCAAATTGCCATCAGTCACATCGCCAGCGAATTCAATTCATTTCATATTTCATTGTCACTTTTGTTTGTCTTTTTTTCTTTGATTTTGATTATCCACTATTAATGTTATAACTCACCGTACGTAGTAATACTATAATAATATTTGTATTACGTAATGTGTACATCATCAGTATACAATAATGTCCATGCCTCTGACAACATGTATCCGAATTTGTTACGTTAAATGATTTATTAAGTGTGGCCAAATATATTTGCGAGCTCTGCTTTGATTTTGGTCAGCCCACCAATGTATTCACTTAAAATTATTTATTGTGTATGTATTATTGGTAAATAAAACTGAAACTGAAACTGAAACTAAATGTTTGGTTGAGAAGAATTCTATCTGTATATTGTTTTATTTCCCTCAAAGAGGATTAAGCAGATCCCGGGCCAACCCGTGGCCAGGACCAACTTTGGCAAAGGGTAAGCCCAGGACAACGGGAAAATTCTTCAAGGGACAGGACAAGGCACAAGATCCTAGCAAAAAGGCCGGGAAGCGATAACTTATAACAGCGGCCGCCATTTTTAGACCACGTTAGAATTTTTACATCCAATCAATGGTGTCATTTTCCGCCCCTGGTATATTGTGCCCATTATTGGACCAATATTGGTTGCCAACAATAAAATGAGTCTAAAGTCGAAAATATCATATTTTTTAGTTTTCTACTTGATTGTATTGGCCATAGGAAATGTAGAAAACCTCATTAAGAATGGACAATTAATCCCAAAGATATTATCAAATGATGGGTTTACAAAACAAAGGATTTTTTTTTTTATTGTTTCCAAAGTAAATACTTGCGACACACTTTGCTTGATGACATCACAATTTAATGCGACATAATGATTTTTAAGCTAAGGTATTGGCCTTTTTTCTCCGTACCATCGGGACACATGTCTTCATGTCAACTCATAGCATCGGACTTTGGCGGAACAACATTGATCCAACATCCGTACTCCGTAATTATCGCCCCGAGAATATATAGATACCGTCGTCACATAAGCATAAAATGACACCTACCATGTATTTACAACCAAAGACCCGCCATGTGCTTCATGTAATGCAACCTTTTCTCAACTTATTATACGAACATTTTCAGTAGCTGAATTATTCAGTACAATTTCGGGGTCAATTGTTCCCATATAAGACTGACTTTTTAATTGAAACTTAGTCAGGTAATTTTGGATTGAAATACAGCGTGTTCCAGATTTTTGAAGGCGCTCTTATTTCAGTTTTACACCATGGATGGAAATCATATTTATACATTTTGACAACCAAAACACTAAATTTCATTTGCGAAAAACTATAAAGATTGTTCTTTTAGTTTTCCAATTATACGCGAGTAAAGAGAGATAGGTCGAAAACCAGTTCAAGCGATTTGACGGAAAATGACGGTCCTGCTGATGTGCAGAAGAACGGTTCACCACCCAATCATGTCATTTACAGGACGAGCGCAAGGGGGCAGTATTACCGTTAAAAGGTCAAGTTTTACGGTTTCGAACTTTGGTGACCGGCTCGCGCATTCTTGGGTACGAAAGACGATGCTATCTCCCGCGGAAATTATTGACAGCTTTGAACAGTTAAATGTAAATTAGCTAGCGGACCAATCATATTACTACTTTGCAGAAATAATCTATGAATATGTATGAATTCTACACACTATTTCAATCAACCTCCAGATCTCTCCATCGTCTCCAGAATGCACCGGGTAGTCAGGGTCATGCAACGAAAAGTGAGTTTTGTGTTTCGTGTTTATGATTATAAATCAAGGTGGCAATGGGTGCATTAGATAGAATATCGTCTTATTATTGGAATAATAGTATCAAGTAAGGCTTCTAGTTCAATTCAAACACTCATTCATGAATGGACGTGGTCTACAATTTCTGTAATATGAAATCTAAAAACTCTGATTCTGTTAGAACATGGTCGATCGACCATTTCCGACGAAAGGCTTCCGAATTTTGCAGTTTCGTATTTCGCACTGTGCATGGTGTATTGGGTTAAAAATGCAATGAAAAGGTGACGTGGTCTGGCGATCTTAGCTTTAAAATGGTTGCATATCGTAAATGAATAAATATATTACATGAATCTTGAATGCGATAAAGGCCTACAGTGCAACAGAGCATAAAGTTCCAAATATTGAATTATAAATATAGTGCCTCCTGATTGTTGTACAAGAATGAACATTTCAATCCTAAGTATGTGTATCATACATCATTAAAACAGCTTTGTTTTAAAGTGCTATTTCGTGTCCTTGTATGATTATCAGCATTGTTACATTTCTTATTAAACCTGATTTCGGATTGGCCAATACTTGATTATCCATACACGCTAATCCAACCAGCTACTGCCTACTTCCTTTCATGGCCTTGACTATTTAAACTTTTTATTATTATTTAGACTAATAGTGCAGGCCTTTAACACGATACCTGTTTGTACACCCATGCATGTCAGCACACGGTCACGTAAAGTAACATACATGCATTATGCTTAAACTCTTGACTGCACACTGGCAAATTTCTTTCAGCGCGAATTTTAAACCATTGATCCCTTAGCGTTGTCATGTCCTTGAATATTCCTTCCATTGTTTACGTGCATGGCTGCACAAGTATTAATAGACTGTTGTCAAGTCTGTGTACAGTTGTATGAAATAGTGGTTACATGTGGTTTTTTCTCTTTTTAAACATACTAAATGTTTGGAGGACGATATTTTAAATACTAAAGGGATATTGAATTATCTGCTCAGACCATTCTTTTAAGCACATCTTTACCTTTAATTTGATACCATGCAAGTCTGGTTTGGATACACAGTATTACTTAATAATTTCAACGAGCTTGGTCATTAATTAAGCTTAATTAAGACAGATTTTGGGTTTTTGTTAAAAGTAAAGATAAATGTGAACTTTTTCTCAGACAGTATTGTTGGCAATGATGGGAACTTCATTTCCTGTAACTTTGGTGTTAATAGCATTTATAGTTTTTGCTGGAAATTCCAAAAAGCAAATTTATAATGTATTTCTTTATGATATGCTAATTATATGCAAATAAGGTCAAACCATTTTTTTCTTCTTCTATGACATTAAATCACCAAGCTGTATTCTATAATATGATATAGTCTCTTTGTCTTACATATGTTACTTTTTGAATTAGAGCGTAATTTCAATAACATGCACTTTTGGAACTTTATGCTCTGTTGCACTGTAGTATGTGGATACTAACTAACTTGTTGTGGGGAAGGGCATGATATGAAATATGATGAATGAAGGGACTCCCCTACATGTAGTACAGGAAACCCATACGTTGGTGGGTTGTTTTTTTGGTTTTTTTTCCCTACCAACGTATGGGGAAATTGTATTGCTAGAAACTGTCAATTTGATTTGCTGTACAAGTGAATGTATCTGTATCTCGAATGATTGGCGGGGGGATTACAGCAAAACAGCATTCCCGTTGATTTTCATACTAGCTACACACCTTCATAAAGTCCTCATCGTTCTTTTCAGCCACTTTTTAAAACATGAAAATGCTAAATTATTCCATATTTAATCATAAATTCTCCGCCGTGTAAACGCAATGGCAGAATTTTTTTCGGATTTCACGAGTATCCCGGTAGGCAACGCGGTCCCGAATTTAGTCTCATTCCCATCACCAACGTCTTATACGCACATCACTTTTTTACGAACTTACGAATGTATTGAAACGAGTCTATTAAATAATAAAACATGGCGCCGATTTCGATAAACATCGCGAGTGCCATTAAAGTGAATTGGCTTAGAATTTCACCTCAAATTTCAAGGGAATATTGCATTTGTACAAAATATTAAACGAATGGCAAGATAGATGAGAAAGAGTAGATAAGAACAAGCACAAAGAAGTGTGTTTTTGAGCTCTGGTAAGCGATACAGAAATTAACACGAAAATCATATTTAGAAGGAGTCATACTTAGGATGGGAACAGATAGTGAAACATGCAAAATACCCTATGATGAATAATACCAACTGATGACAAATAACACTAAGTATGATTTGTTGTACTAGGGACTCCCCTGTATTTATACAATACATGCATGGGATGGAATCACGACATCTGCTAGTGCTGTGTGGCCGTTTATGATTTTTGATTATTACTCTACCACTGCTGACAAATTGAATGTCACCGATTAGCATCTTTTTAAATTGTCATGATTGATTATATATGGGTTTTCTTGACTTTTCCATGCAGATTGTGACCAGACATGAATGATGATGCACATCTATCCCGAAGTCAAGCAGCTGACGCAATAATTCCTTGGACTTGGTAAGGGATCACGTCAAAACTCGACCGCCCGTTGACCGCCGGTTACGGCCGGTTCCGCCCGGTTCCGCCCGATTCTCACAAAACGTGTCGTCTGTTATAATATACACACATAATGAGGTCAAATAGTTACACTCTGGTGAACACGACCGGTTGATACTGCCTCGTCACACGCGTGAGCAATAAAGTCTTGAAGTAATGGGTTCTCAATTGTCAGTTGACTACCAGTACAATACAGCTATTGATTTTCGCTGGGGTTGGCTTTTTCAATCTGTTTATAGCTCAATTCACTTTTTAAAATCAATACCGAAAGTATATGAATGGGGGTTTTTTATAGAAAGATTATAGATAGAGCTATTATGACCGCAAAGTAACAGATTGATAGTGTAAATTGGTCTGGTTACAGCATTAAGTCAACCGGCGGTTGTTCAGTGTTGCATGCGCGAATATTCATATACCAGTAAAACATTTGACCTGAAAGAACCGGGCGGAACCGCCCGTAACCGGCGGTCAACGGGCGGTCGAGTTTTGATGTCTTCCCTAAGACATTTGTTTGTTTTGTTTTTTACACGGTCCGGTCGGTCTATACGGACACACGATTGGGTTCTGAAGTGAATGGACGGACGGACACCACTAGGCTCAAGAAAATTGCTGCACAGATTCAGAAAGCCTATGAGCATGCTGGCTGAATGAAATGAAAATAAGAAAAGATTGAACTATGAAGTAAAAAGAGCCACTTCCGACAAATAAAGTTTACAAATTTAAAATAAAAATAGCCTTGATCAAATTTGTAATGCTTAAACTTAATTAAATTTTAAATGCTTAAACTTTATTAAATTTTAAATGCTTAAACTTGTTATCGTTATTAATAATGTATGTATGGTATGTATTTGTCTAATGTTTTGATTGCAATATCTTGTCTTTTTTTTCTTTGCAGGATTCACAAGATCTACCAGTAAAAAAAGGCAACTGATAATGAGCTATGGAATAGGATGAATATCAACATGTGGAATATCAAATGAAAAAGAACACTATCTCGCTAATACTTCAATGATTGACAATTGCCATCACGACACAAGGAATTATAGCAATTGCGGATTGTTTTGCACGCTGTAGGTCACGATTCACCACAACAAAACAGAAACAACAACCGTCACTCTAATTGACATGAGGGCGATGAGATGAGACTATCAATTAAATTGCAATACAAACATTGTTTTACTATTGTGTGATACTGATATTAAACAAAAACCAGAAAAGAAATAAATTGGAGGAAGAAACTAGATGGAATTCATGTGGTAATTATTCAATTGAATAAGAAGTAAAATAATTACATTGTGTTTTGCATTTTATATGGATCTAGAATCTAGAAAGTATGGGATTGTAATACTAATCAGAGGCGTACACACAGTGGCGGCACTACAATGGGGCAACGGGGGGGGTGGGGGGGGGGGGGGATCCCCCCCCCCCCAAAAAAAAACAAATATTATTTTTGCCCCTCCCCCAAAATTGAATTTCAATTTAGTTAAAATTAGAAAAAAATAGATAATTTTAGCGTGAAAAGGCAATTATTTCAAGCGCCGTGCGCACAATTTCTTACTAAGACCAAATGATGACACCCCAAATTTTAGCATAAATCAGCTAAATTCTGCGCGCCTTTTTCATACCAAATTAGTTAGTATTAGACCAAAGTTGACAATTTAAACGTAAAATGGCACCAAAAATGTACGCGCATATGAGGCTGGTGCCGCTTTTGCAGTTGTGCACACTATCAAGCTAAAAATCAAAATAATAACTGGGATTAACCCTTCACAATCCATTAAAATGAAAACATTGTGTAGGGTAAAGTTGCCAGTTTTCGGTCAGCGCCTATTTTCGGTCATTTCGCCCAACTCGTGTAATGAAAATGACCTCGTCAGATAAAAAAAACGCCGCATAGTTGATGCCCGGAATTGCTTTTAAAATGGCGACGACCGATGCAATTACACGATTTTGGCAAAGTGACCGAAAATAGGCGCTGACCGAAAACTGGCGACTTTACCCTAGATGAACATTTGAGGCAAATTGAGGGACAGGGTAGGCCTAAGCCGGAGGCCCAAGTGTATGCATATGTCTGAGTTGCAGTGAACCAATTGATTGGCCTTTCAGAGCTCTTAGTATACCAGTTTGTTTTGTAATCACTCAGTCTGTTGGGCTCTGAAACAGTTGGCTATGTGAATGTCCACATTTGCTCTTTAAAATTTTTATTTACAGAAACAAAATCTGAACTTGAGGTCTAAAATTCCCCATCTACAAAGAAGAAAAAAATCCCCCTTTTTAGTAAGTCTAGACATGTTGAGTATGCCTATTGAGCGAGCTACTGAGGAACGCAAAATTTCGCGATTTTTGAATTTTCAATGAGAACTGATGCAGGCTTTGGAACGCAAAATTTCGCGATTTTTGAATTTTCAATGAGAACTGATGCAGGCTCAAAAGGGGGGTCATAAGAGCTAGCAGCAGAGGGTGAAAAGAGGGGGCTTCAGCGCGGCACATACCTATATCATTTTCCAATGTCAGTGCCCCCCCCCCCCCCCCCCCGGGTACACGGCGCGGCTTGCACCTGGCGTGGCTACGTAGTGCTTTTGGGGACTGTGGTCGTCATTCGCTACTTTGATTTTCATGAGATCGGTTTGGCCTCCCACCCGCCCCTCACCCTCCACCAAAGGGTGAGAGATGGGAAGGGGCTTAACGCCCTGTAATCAGGGTCTTGTTTGTAGTCTTATATTGCTGATACCTATGGAGGATTTAGTCTGGGATGCGAGGTCAGGGGGGTTGCAGGATAGCATTTTATCTAGGAGGTGTGCTGCCCGGTGACCCCTCGTGGATCCCTTGCCTTCTCGGCTTGATGCTGTCATATCCTTTTTAAGGAGTTTGTCCGATATCAGCTGAATCTTGTCAAGTTTTGTCCAATAGCAGGTTGTTCCGGAACACTAGCTCACTAAACTCATTGTTTGTCAAAATTGCCCAATACCGCTTATATGAGTTGGTCCTTTCAGGTAGTTCCGATTCACAAACTCATTACTTAAAATCTAATTATTGCATACTGTTATTACAGTGGCATTTCAACAAAAATGGATGGGAGCATGGGAAATGCCAAAATTGCTTGAGAATATTGTAAACATGTATTATTGATTGTTATAAAGACTTTGTTTGTTCTTGTAGTAAGGCAATAGCCTATTTATTATAAGACTATGTATTGTTTGTTCTTGTGTTAGGCAATGGCCTAACGGTCTAATGAATAAAAAGTTGGTGAGATTCAATCACTATTTTGTCATGTGCTTCTCTACACAATTTGGCATTTGTAGGTTATTTCCTCCATATTAGGCCCAAAAATGTCTAGCTTTTTCTAGAATGATATCACTTTAAACGATTTAACTGTTTCCATCAATTTAAAGCTAAAAGCACTGATCTTAGGATATAGGCAGCCTATCGTACCTAAGATAGATATCATTGGCCCGTAGCGAGAGAAAAAATGCCGAAAAAAATGCTTATTACCCCCCCCCCCCCAAAAAAAAAAAAAGCACTGATCTTAGGATGCCGTAGCGAGAGAAAAAATGCCGAAAAAAATGCCGATTACCCCCATCCCCCCCCCCCAACCCCCCTCAAAAAAAAAAAAAAAAAAAAAGTGGTTGTTTTTAAACAGAGGACATCTTCAATAAAAACAATGATTTGAATCAACCAGATTGCTCTAAAGGTGAAAAAAATGAACACGAACTTGACCTCTTAACCACACAAAGCAATAGCGAACTGATTTGGTGGTGTGGAACCTATAACCTTTAATTTAGTAAAACAGTGCAATGCCAATCACCTTGTATCCAATTGATTTGTTGATGGCATTGCACACGCAGCTCAATTCATATTTCTAATGCAGCAAGATTTTCACAGTCAGATATTTTCCGCCATGAAGTCTTCAACTTACTGGTTTTCATTCTTTATGGCAGTTCTGTGGTATCAAATACCTATATCTCGGGCTATATATTATCACCAAGCACAAACAGGTTAGTTTCTCCCTGTTTAATACCGGTTGGCACCATGTTTATTTGTTTGTTTGTTTGTTTGAAGGGATGTTGGGTGTTTTTATTTGTTAGGGTCATTGTGTGTTTGTTTGTTGGGTGGTGTGTTGGGTTGTTAGTTTGTTGAGTTTTGTTTGTTTAAGTTATTGTTTGGGTCAGGCGCGTAACCAGCTTTCCTGGTCAGGGGTGGGAAAATAAAATGCTCGTCCCGGTTTTGGTAACTATGGGATCAAAATTCGAGTTGTCTTAACATAATAAGTGATATAATATTGATACCAAAGTCAACCTTTTCTATTATTTACTTGATGAAGAATAAATTGGATAAATACTCATCAGTGTCGGGATTTTTGGGTAAGGTGCACGCGCAAATGTTGGCTTTTTATTTTAAATCGACTGAAATGAGTTGGCCTGAAATTAGATATATCGGACCGATTTTAAGCTAATTCGCCCGGATGTAAATGTGACATGAGAAGTCATCATTTAGATTAGTGAGCTCTCCTTGAAAATTGGAGATGATGTTATCCAGCAGTCAGCTAAAATAAGGAACCTTGGTGTTATCTTTGATACTACTTCGTCTATGACTGATCATGTAAAATCCATTGTTAAAACTGGTTAAGGTGTATATATAGAATCCGTCGTTTCATAACTACCGTAAGCTGCCATCACCTTGTTCGGACACTCATCCTATCCCGCTTGGACTACGCTATTATTCTCTCATGCTCGGTATATCAGCCAAGGATCGTAACAAGCTACAGAAACTTCAAAACAGGGCAGCCAGAATTGTGTTCCGGGCTAAAAGACTTCACCCATCTGCACCCCTGTTGAGAACTCTCCACTGGTTACCAGTACAACAGAGAATAATATTTAAGGTGCTGCTATATGTATACAAAGGAGTACATGGACTTGCTCCTCCTTACATCACCAACCTACTTGTACCATATCTACCTGGAAGGCCTAATCTACGTTCTGGGGATGACAAGCTACGTCTCCTCGCACTATCAAAAGATATGGTGACATGTCATTCCATGCTGATGCCCCACGACTCTGGCCCTCTGATATTCGCAATAGCATCTCCGTCATGATTTTCAGGAAGCGCCTAAAGACTTACTTGTTTCCACCTGCGTAGATCCATCGCCTCTTATTGCCTCATTCTGCAGTCATGCTTTTTTTTAAACATTAAACCTGTTGTGCAATTCTGTCAATATTATTAATGTTTTACCACTGTATATTATATATTTTAGTCTTATTACATGCTTGGTGCTGAGTGTATGCTTGCTGGGTATGCGGGTACGGGTGTGGGGTATGTGTGGGGTATGTGTAGGGTGTGTAGCGATATGAGGGGTGTGTTAGGGCGAGGGGTGGGTGGGGGTGCGAGTGATGTGTGTGTGGGGGTGTACGCGTATCATCTATTTTATTGTATTCTTACTACTTACTGCCATTTTTAATGTCCAATTTTTTCTATTGTTGCGTTTTGTACATTACTTGGTACTTTTTATCGTGTGTGTATTTTTATCTCTGTACAGCGCTTTGGTCTTTTCTAGAAAAGGCGCTATATAAATGCTGTTTTATAATAATAATAATACTCATTTTCGATTGTTTGAGAGAAATTGGTGAGCTTGATCTGACTGGGGGCCCGGCTAATATGGCTGAAATAGCCCGGTAACCACAACGTATCGCCTTGATTTAGGGTTAAGTAGGCGTATCTAAGCGGGCTTAAACGCCAAACAATTTGACCACCGGGAAATCGTTTTATTTGTTTAAAATAATTCCAATGACTAGCAATGTCTACCCCATGGCAATTGGACTTGGACATGGTCACTGCATGCGTGTCTGAGAATCCAGTGGTCAGCATGAAATGGCTTAGTGAGTGGCAGTTCACGTTTCTAGATGTGTCTTTTCCTTTTTCCTTCGTCTTTTTGGTGTATTTTCATTTTTACGTAATGCCACTAATAGCTGACACGTAAGTGAAATAATGTACGAGGGTCATTCAATAAGTTCTACCTCCTACCTCATAACTTTATTATTATATGAGCCAGTCTTATCAAATATCACACGATTGTAACTTGGAACCTGAGCTACAAATCCAATGTAAATTGATCTGAGTACTGTTTGTACTTTTCCGGAAATGCAGTGAGAACCAAACCTCGATTTAGTGTGACGGAAACGGATGAAAAACAGCAAAATATCGCCGAAGTGCTTTTCAATTGGCCTATTGTAAGAGGCAAAACATACCTATCGGTCAATTAAAACCGTTCTAAATGTCAGATATCCCTTTAACAGACTGTTAACAATAAAGTTGACTGATTGGTTTGGATTAGCCAGATCCAGGTCAGGACAACCATTCAGTTTACCCCTCCCCTAGAGAACCCTGTAAAAGTCATATTTGACTTTCATGATAACTAAGATATCTTCAATATTTCGAACTAAATGGAGGGATTTAAAGTCTGTCAAAGCGATAATTTTCTATCATTGACTACCTGATTGACTATTCTGAAGGTTGTACATAAGTAAAACTCATAAAGTGACTATTATGGTAAAGATTTAACATTCGAGGCATTATTGTGGCTTAATTTGTAACAACGAAAATTTGACTGATGGCAGTATTCTGGTATGCCAAAGGCATAGCAATACATTTGAGTTGATAGTACACTATTTGCAGGCCTCCAAGAGTTAATATTGTTTACAATCTTATCTATACATAATAATACTGTAATATATTCAGATATCATTCATTCATTTCCATTTTCAGTATTTAAATCATGCTCTTTTATCTAACCATACAATACGAAAAAACACCCGAAAACATGTGTATATTTTTAAGGTAATTTTCTGTGTCCGTTGTCCAAAATCTCTCTCTGGCTTTGACCGTGTCATAACAAAAGTAAAACAGATATCAATTATCATTTACTACACATTTGTAGCTATGATTTAGAGCTATAAGCATGACAAATGTCATAAAGTTGACATTAATAATAGCGATGTTATGAGGGAGGAGGTAGAACTTATTGAATGACCCTCGTATATATTTGTATTGTGGAAAATAAATATAAAGATTTAAAAAAAAGATAGGCGGCGTAGGTGGTCGACAATTATAGAAGATAATTAACTTGGTTAACTTTAGGGTAGTGTTTGATGCAATGGTTGCGTGCACACAAACTGAAGACAAATTTGGTGAGATTATAGAGCGGTAGTGTACGGTGATTTATCACCTATTTGTATGTATGGTCCAGCAGGTAGAAAGTCAGGGGGACTTTTTTATAATTTTCTGGTAAATGTATGGGTTCATTATTCGTCAATAGGGCCCTAACAGTTCGTTAGTGGTAAATAAAGGTCATTAGTGGTAAATATAAGGTGGCAAAACGATAATTAAGCGGTTAAAGGTAGATGACCCGATCACATTTTCGTAACACAGAATTATTTCAAACATACGGAGATTTTCATATCATATGAAAGCTCGTATTTTTCTCATCATCATACTGAAATTTGACGGCCTAAATCGGTATAATTACGGAGAAATCGATGAAATAACGTCGAATTACCGCGAATGGTGGTAACCACCGATATAGTTTGTGTACAACTCAATGGGTACAGTTCACAGCATCTTGTGCGTATAAAATAAGAACCATTAGAGCTATGCAACTCAAACTTTGGAACACAACTTTTTTAAGGATGACCTTTCATGTAGAATAGAAAACTTAAAGTTGAAAATCGGAAATGTGATCGGGTCATCTACCTTTAATGTTTCGGTCATAGTACAAAAACATTGACGGCACACCTTAACTCAAAAAAATTAATGACCCCCCCCCCCCCCGGTAGAAAGAAACCTAAACCGCAAAAAAGTTCGTTATAGTATTGCTTTATGTCCAAATAATTACTTGTAATAATTGACCATTTAAAGGTCAACTTAGAAAAATATAACAAATAAAAATTAAAAAAAATTTGTTAAAGTTTCTATCTTGTCAAAATTACCGGACCGTGACCATTTGAGATCAATTAGGATAAAAATAAATACACTACGGCCGAGTGCACCAAACTAGCGCAACTTAATAAATGGGAGGTAAGCTACCTCCCTAGTACTAAAAGAAAAGCAAGATGCTCTATCGCCACTTCGTCCAATGCCATTTCGTCCATTAACCAGTTCGTCCAATGGCATTTCGTCCAATGCCATTTCGTCCATTAGTCACTTGGTCCAATAACTACTTGGTCCAATAGCCAATTCGTCCAATGTCATTTCGTCCAATAGCCACTTCGTCCAATGTCACTTCGTCCAATAGCCACTTCGTCCAATAGCCATTTCGTCCATTCCCACTTCGTCCAATAGCCATTTCGTCCAGTACCATTTCGTCCAATAGCCATTTCGTCCATAGCCATTTCGTCCATAGCCATTTCGTCCAATAACCATTTCGTCCAATAGCCATTTCGTCCAATAGCCATTTCGTCCAATAACCATTTCGTCCAATAGCCATTTCGTCCAATAGCCAATTCGTCCAATAACCATTTCGTCCAATAGCCATTTCGTCCAATAGCCATTTCGTCCAATAGCCATTTTGTCCAATAACCATTTCGTCCAATAGCCATTTCGTCCAATAGCCATTTCTTCCAATAGCCATTTCGTCCAATAACCATTTAGTCCAATAGCCATTTCGTCCAATAGCCATTTCGTCCAATAGCCATTTCGTCCAATAGCCAATAAATCATTACGTGAGATAAATAATAATCATTACTAGTTACGAAAGAAGGCCCTTTGAGTGGATGGACCACAGAAAATTACTATCAACTGATGATCTTAATATCCTAAGTTATTGCTGCAGCGGTGAATGGTATTCATTCGCGCCAATGGTGTCGCCGGGCCCGAGTCAAGTACATGTACTATCAAATTGGAAGCTATAATATTACAAACATGTAATAATGCATATTAAGGAAATGAATATTCAGAGCGCGCATGTGCTAATAAAAGTTTAAATGTCCGCAACTAACCACA
Organism: Ophiura sarsii; assembly: GCA_035610835.1. NCBI lineage: Eukaryota > Metazoa > Echinodermata > Ophiuroidea > Amphilepidida > Ophiuridae > Ophiura > Ophiura sarsii. The sequence goes on along the minus strand of CM069450.1, from coordinate 54,024,955 downwards.
CGATGGTATGGTATTTTGACCAAAGCGGTTGTGGGAAAGTAAGAGTTCTTATTAGGCATTATTTTATTGATGATAGGTCATGGGACTCATAGGAGAGATGGGCAGATTAAAGTTTTTTCACCCATGCTTTCAAGCATGGGGTATTAGTTTGGTTTTCGCTCAGGGAGGAGGTCTGATAAGGAAGATAAGGGCATGTGAGTGATCACATATTTGTGTATGAAAAAACACACCTTTTGTTGATTTCAGCAATTTAAATGCTAAAAATTAAACGAAAGTGCCAAAGTTGGTTTAGTTTTATGTTTGAATGGAGGAATTCCATTCAGTAATACAAAAGCTATGATTTTTACTGAAAATATAACATATTTTCACTTCTGATAATTCAACATGCCTAGGGTAATAGACCACTACACATGTGGTATCTACATTGTGCCTACTTAGGCATCAGCTTTCAGGACAGGCTATTTACTCAGCATGATCAGTTGTGTCAGCAGGGGAGCTGGGAGCCATGCATGTGTGAGTAAATCATAAATACTGGAATTTATGGTCAAATACAGCCTATAAGCATGATAAGACAGCCCAGGTTTTGAAATGTTGGATGTAAAATGTGAATCACTGCATTGGTAAATTATTGTATTAAAAGTTCATATTCAAAGACCTTTACGGTCGATCTTTGATTAAATTGTGTGCTTTGTAATATAATTTACAGAAGTCCATTACATGGTTTTATCATTGAGATTACAAGAAATGCAAGGCAATTTTTTGTAGTCTTTGAAAGAGTGTTTTGGCATAGTGGAATAGTGTAAGGCATCCTTGACCGGGTCCCTGTAGCATAGGCATTTGCCACAAGAATGTCTTGTATGCCTTTTTTTAAATATTGTCACTCTTACAGTTTTCATTGTATTTTGTAGTAGATAACCAAAGAGTCAGGTATAGGAAACAACTTCTAAGAGACACTTAGAATCCTTTTAGTAAGTTCTGTATAAAACAATACGTGTGGCATTGCTCCCCAAGAGAGATTGTTAACCCTGATACTTGCTAAATAGATGGCCTACCTTCTTCACCAAATAAGTAATTTTATTGAAAATATTATATTCGAAGATTAAGATTTAAATGGTTATCTGGTCAAACTTGAATGATAGGTATACTGTCTTGGCTCATAATAAACCAAAATAAGCATCAATTGCGAAAAAGATTACTGTTTTTCAACACTGAACAGGGCAGTTGGTTTTCCAGAAAAGAAAAGAAAAGTCCAATCTAGGCTATTTATAAATGTGTAACTGAATTTAAAGATCTAATTATGGAGAGGCTGCTTTATGTCACTATTAATCACCAAAGGTATTGAGAAAGTACACATTCGCAGTATGGATTGTTATTATTTTGGTTCAATAGTTTCAATGCAAAAATGTTTCACGCAAAATCAAAAGTTAAAAATTGACATCATTAATTAAGTTTTGAAAGAGCAATAAGAACATCAATTATCAGTAATGAAAATGTTGTGCCCTTGGCATAATAAAAAGAGGTTTTAGTTGCATTTCAATTTTAGAATAGCTGGCAGTATGTTGTTTTGATTGCAATTAAAACTTCTTTTGACTTGTCTTTGACCAGGCATGCCAGGGAATGATACACTTTACCTTAAGGGGTTTCATGACAAATAGAGTACGCGCTAGCCGTTTTCGGAGTAATTCTGTTATACCCTTCACAGAGGTATTCATAGTGCATGATTTTTAAGAACGACGCATACTACCGATGTATGGTGTGCAGGGTATAACAGAATTATGCCCCGTTTTCACCTTTTTTCACCAACTTGAAAATGCTAGCGTATTCCGTTGTATGCGCTTGCAAAGACGCGCATTTTGACGAGCGTACTTTTGACGCAAGCTGTCGCGTTTAAAATTCAAACGATGCACGCATTAAATGCTTAAAACATTCGTGCTCTCCGCGCACAATTAAATGGTCGATTTACAGCATCAGCGGGCCATATATAATCCGTCGGCCCATGTGATTTAAAACTAGCCTTGGGGTGCTGTATACAAACTAAACACTGAAAGGTACGATACAATGTTACACTTTCATAAAAGAGTGCGGTCTTAAAACAAAACTGAACATTAACAAAACAAATAAAAAACGAATAATCAAACGAAAACCAAAACAAAGAAATAAACAATAAAATAATTATTTTGCTTGTCTAACATATTTCTGAATTGCTCAAGCACTAGGATTGCCAGTGCGTTTTTTGCTTTGCCCCCTGGCTTTTCAGACGGCCTTTGTTTTGATTCCTTTCGACCAATCCAAAGTTAGGATCGCTAACCCGCGAATTTCGCTTTGTTTGTTGTTTACCCGCGCTTGTCGACTCAACGCAGCCCCTTTTCTGTGATCACAATCACAAGTCATATCGTTTCTGCATTTCATATCAGAAGGTTATAAAATTCCCCACCCTCCCACCCTTGTAATAAGTGGCGGAGGAGCTGCCCTCTTATACGGCAGCTTGCTGTACACCTTTTCATCACCCCAAGACACATCATCATTCTTTTTTTGTCCATTTCACATTTGCTTTTCAGTGATCAATATACATTTGTTTATTAATAACCTCTTCCTATCCAGGCTTTGTTAATAACAAGGTTAGCCTCATGGCAATTTAGGTTCCCTTAGGTCTTTATCTTCGGAGAACTTGGGATAAGATCGCTTTCCAGCGCCCACGGTTCTATCTTGTCCAGAAGACTCATGAATTTTATTTTTGAATACCATTGCAGTGTTAATAACAAGGTTAGCCTCATATGGCAATTTAGGTTCCCTTAGGTCTTAATCTTCGGAGAACTTGGGATAAGATCGCTTTCCAGCGCCCGCGGTTCTATCTTGTCCAGAAGGCTCATGAATTTTTATTTTTGAATACCATTGCAGTGTGAAATAAGTACGCTCGGTCGATAACCTCCTATGGTATAACCTCGGAGAGTTTAGGTTAGTAACATTCATCCAATTAAAATGTAATCGTCCACTACTTCATTTACATTTGATGTCAATCAATGATTGACAATTGTTTATCTACAGACAAACAATTGAACGAAATGACCAAATATGGTCAGGTTTGTTACAACACCCAATTCCACGTGTCACTCTGAACTTTAAAATTATAGACACAATAGAATGGTGTGTGACAGGTTTTAAATGGAATTGTCCAATTTAAAAATGTGCTAATAATAATATGTATCACTACAATCTTTAAATTTATAGAAACAATTGTTTCGAATGACCATCAAGGTCCGCTTATCATCTATTATACAAATGTCATGAATTACATTTGATAAAATGTTGATGTTAATAATAAACGCACTCTGGTATGTGCTAGCCGATTACGCTCCACATGATTTTTTTGCGTTTGCGTCTTGATCTTGTAATCCTCGTGTCTTGCAGCAAGTATAAACTAACGAAAACACAAACAAACACTACTGCAAACAAGCAAAAAATAAAAAGATAAAATAACCAACACTACTAATAACCACATAAAGACAGTAAAGAAATAAAGAAATACATAAAAATGGATAAGGAAACAAGGGAAAGAAAGAAGGAAAGAAAATATTATATAATGAAATAAAGAGAGATCGGAAAGGCACCAATGAAAAAGTAAATGTTGAAAAAATGAAATAAATAAACAAATGTGTAATATTATTCACCTAAATATTGAAGAAATTAATACTAAGTATGATTTTCAATATGAAAGAAATTGATAACATGTATTTTACCCATATGCAATCACCCCATACTTTAAGAGTTAATTATAGTGGTCCCTTAAACCCGATCAAATTTAACACTTTCACAAAAGAGTGCGGTCTTAAAACAAAGTCACTTGGGTTTTTAATGGGCAAGCAAGCCTCCTTAACCCTGCCACACTTCTCATCGATTACTACACAGATGAAAGGTGTGGCCTTCAAGGTATGTTCAATGTTCAAAACTGAACATTAACAACACAAATAAAAACGAATAATCAAACGAAAACCAAAACAAAGAAATAAACAAGTATAAATTAACGAAAACACAAACAAACACTACTGCAAACAAGCAAAAAATAAAAAGATAAATTGAAGAAATGAATATGATTTTCAATATGAAAAAAAAAAATGATAACATTATTACTATATTAGGCCTAACGATCAAGCTGGGGTTATTCATATTCATCTATCACACATTCAGGGCTCTATATACGACATGTGCATTATATGAACGTTTCCTAAACGTCTGATGATTTTCTTCTACTTGGTGTGATGATAGCTGTAGGCAATCTGAGAAGAAATGTCAGTAGATTTGGTCATAAAATAACGGAGTTATGTACCGAAAACTGAAATATAGATGATTTTCTGAAGTGATTTGAAACACAATCATATATAGAACAAATGCGTTCAAAGACTGACCCTAATTGCCATCATATCGTACATGTCTAAAGTTTTGCATAGAAACCAACACAAAATATTATCTCAAAGGATTGATAAGTGTATTGTAGAATGGATTCTTGGCCTCGGCCCTTGTAAATGGCGTAAAGTATAGTATTTATAATTTTTATTCAATACGGAGACACTCAAGGAAAGTCATTCAAAGTACAATCCATCACATTTCACAAATTATTTTACTACAATAGCGGATAGTTGTTAATCGTCCAAAGGTTTGCCTCTTTTGTGAAATGCTGTCTGTTTTTAAACCAAGGTAATTCACACTCAAGGAAAGTAATTCAAAGTACAAGGTAATTCATAATTAAGAAAAACTGTTCAAATGGAATAGGCCCATTATTATCCTGCTTTGCAGAATGGTACGGAAGAAGGTCGTGCCTTGTCTGGCCCTAAAGCTTATAAATATACAATTGTGACTGTATTTTTTCATCTACATAAATTTATTATAGGCCTATGGCAAAACAAATTGATTATATATTTTGATAATTTTTGGCACATATGGGTGTTCTTAGTTAAGGGGGGGGGGGGGTGTTAAAAATATGATATTTATCAAGCGCTGTAACTTTCGAACTATTAATGTGATAAAAGTATATAGTTTTGGAAAGGAAATGAGTCAGAGGGTATCAAATTTCACTAACAATTCTGATTACTTAATTATTTACCAAATAAATCAATATTTTGGCTCAATTTTGTCAGATGACGTAACAAACTTCGTTTTTGGTAAAAAATACTGAACTTGCACCAACATCATCTAACTTTACAGACACCGTTTGACCAAAAAATGTTAACAATTGCACTTGCGTAAGAACTGTGCAGCAATATGCTATATTACATCATTTCATGAGAGCTAAATAGAGCTAAACAAGTAATATTCGTGTAGTTGCATGTATTTTTTCTTTTTTCTTAATGTATTAAAATAAACATTCAATCAACCCGTATAAATCCGCAAAAGGGAAATTTGTTTGAAACAAGTGGGCAGCGTTATTATTTTTATATCAATAATAAGTTAAAAGCGTGCGCATAATAAATAAGTTGCTAAAACTGACAACCCAAATCCAACATAATTTATTTTGTTTGAGACCGAAGCTTTTGAAGGGTTATTAGGAGCTTTTTTCTGTTGTAAATAATATACAACGAAAAAAAAAACCTTTTGCAAACATCCTGAAATGAAATGTCTGCGTGGGAAGGATTTCATGTAAATCTAGCTGTAATGAAATCTAGAGTGGTTAGCATGGTAGCAAAGGATACCAAACCATAAAAATAACACCCTTTGTTCAGGGATAAAAGCATTGTCCATAAATAAGACTATTTCACCTTATTAAGTGCAATTTTCACACTTAGGCCTACATATAGCGCATTTGTAAATCAGAGCATACAGTTTGGACTTTGTGAACCAAATGATTGTCCCAAATTCTCAAAAAGTCTGATTAATGATAGGTTGATTATATTTAAACTTTCAAAATAATAGGCTAGTATATGTATCATGGTAAATCGATACGTAATAATGTTTAAACATTAAAATAATGCATTCCTAATTGATAAAAGCAGACAGCAAGGCGTGACTAACAATTGTTTTGATTTGTGTGCTGGGTGGGCGGAAAGTCGTGGTGGGGCGAGGCAGGACAGGCATGGGTGTCGGTGTCGGGGTGTGGTGGGGTGGGGTTTGATGACAAATATGTATGGGTGCACACCAAATTACTCAGGTCTAAATTTACTGCATAGTACTGTGAGGATAAGGGTTTCCCCGCTTTCCAACTACTAGTGTGGGTCTATAGGCTAGTCGCAAAATAATTTTCAAACATAATTAAGCAATCGTGTACGCTGGTTTTCGTTAGAAAATGTGAAAAAGGACTCACTTTTCAAGTAACGCCAAGCATGGCTGAGAGCTGAATGTAACCTCTCGCGGATCACGACATAAACTGCGCGACATCCTTGTTGCCTCTGCGTCATCGTCACCATTAAATGAAACGCTTAATTTCGGCCGCGATTTTTTTCTTCTTCTAATCAACATTTGTAAACAATAAATGATTCCGTTTTTAATACGGAATAAAGAAAAATTCCCTGAATAAAAAGGGGGTTTTTTTAATTAAAAAAATAAACTGATTTTACAAATGTTGATTAAAATAAAAATAATCATGGTCCCGGTCAGCGCTTCGCACAGGCATGGATTGTGAAATAATTGATTGATGGGGGATGGGGAAGGATATAAGAAAGGGGGAGACTTTTGCTTTCTATTAAACAGTGCTATGTCCCAAGTGTGATCTCAATTGCGAGCATAGGGATAGTTGTAATGAGTTGCGTCAAGTGTGCCAACTATTATTTTCCTTGATTGTAGGTGTAAAGTCGACAATTTTCGCGCGCTATGCGCGCATTTTGGACTCTTAAAAACAGGGACGATATTGATGTTTGCCCCCCACCCCCCCCCCCCCCCCCCCCCCGGAATGACTATGCTGGCTACGCGCCTGTCCTCGACGCCAGACGTTTTTTGAAATTCACTGTTGAAAAGAACGCATTTCCTTGCATATTTGTGAACACTTATTGCAGGTTTATTCTTATACATGTAGTTCAACGTTGCAATTTTCAATCAGCATCACCCCGGGGTTTACCCTGGATCCATTGGCTTTATGGGGGCTTTGCCCTCTTGCATGCAACTACCCCTAATTAAAGTCGGACTACATTTTTAATCATACAATTTTTTAACTACATACATACATGCCAGGGTGAACTAAGACACAATTACGGCAAGAGGGCATTGCTACCTTCACCCCTTCACAGTTTGATAAATGCGGATGCAAGCGACCTTGATCCGCGTTTGGTTCACGCGGATGATTACAACATTTAATATGTGACTGCCCCCCCCCCCCCCCCCTCCCTCTGGATTTTGGGTGCTATGACCAACATTACAAATTAAAAGCTGGCTTTGAATGTTAAAATAAAGCAGAGAAATTACGATTTTGTTTTGGGAGAGACTGAAAGTTTGTATAATTTTAGTGCCTCCAATTAGGGCTTCCAAGGGCTTCAAAACTTTATGTAAGCATTTGGATTGTGTAACAACTGGTATGATCTGCTTGGATCTGATCTCTTGGACCGGTACGATCAGTGGCGTAACTAGACTTTTTCATGGGGGGGGGGGGGGCAAGAAGGGGCAGTGACTTGAAATGGGGGTGGGGGCTTCTAATGGGGGGTTCCATTCCACACCCACACCGATTGATTTCATTTGGGGGGGGGGCAAGCGGGGGGAAAGGGTTCCAAGTGGGGGGACGGGGGCTGTAAAGATGTTTCGTTGTTTCATATTTGCTTCTTAATGTTATTTACTGTTTGCTTCTGATTGTTTGTTATTTGTTGCTTGCTTCTTGTTGTTTGGACGAAATGGGTATTGGACGAAATGGGTATTGGACGAAATGGGTATTGACGAAATGGGTATTGGACGAAATGGGTATTGGACGAAATGGCTCATGGACGAAATGGTTATTGGACGAAATGGGTACGGACGAAATGGTTATTGGACGAAATGGTTATTGGACGAAATGGGTACGGACGAAATGGTTATTGGACGAAATGGTTATTGGACGAAATGGGTACGGACGAAATGGGTATTGGACGAAATGGGTATGGACGAAATGCCCGACGAAATGGCTATTGGACGAAATGGTTATTGGACGAAATGGCTATCGGACGAAATGGTTATTGGACGAAATGGTTATTGGACGAAATGGGTATGGACGAAATGGGTATTGGACGTAATGGGTATTGGACGAAATGGGTAATGGTTATTGGACGAATTGGCTAGTGGACCAAATGGCTATTGGACCAAATGGCTATTGGACGAAGTGCCTATTGGACGAAGTGGTTATTGGACGAAATGGCTATGGACGAAATGGCCATTGGACAAAATGTGGTTAGTGGACGAAGTGGTAATGGACGAATTGGCTATTGGACCAAGTGGTAACGGACCAATTGGAAATGGACCAAGTGGCTATTGGACCAAGTGGCAATTGGCTATTGGACCAAGTGGTTATTGGACCAAGTGGAAACTGGACGAAGTGAGAATGGACGAACTGGCATTGGACGAAATGGCTATGGACGAAATGGCTAATGGCCGAACTGGCATTGGACGAAGTGGCAATGGGCCGTAAAGATATACCAACAATTGTTGGTACATGCTGTTCGCTGGTAGAGTCATGTTTTTGTTCATATTTGTAACTTATTGATAGCAGTATGTTTAATATAATGTTATATAACTATGTATAGAATATAGATGAATGAAAAATAAAATGAATGGGAAAAAAAGAAAAAGATATTACTGGCATTGTGCTATAATTACAGTGGTGCTCTTGTCTATATAGTTCATTATTTTCATTATAGTTCTTAATACGTTTAGGTGTTTTTTTATATCTTGTCCCTGATGAAGGGTGGTATATCCACTTGAAACGTCGGTCTTTATTGTTACGTTATATCTGTGTTGTTTTATTGCACAGCAATTTTTATTGCTTGTCCCAGTGCATTTCCGTGTGTTATATATCTGTTTTATCGCGTTATTCTCCCTCGTAATTACCTGTTTGAATTTGTTTCCCCACACCCTGTTGGTATATCTTGCTTTTACTCTTTAGCATTTTTACATTTTCGAGATATCCTCTTGTATCAGTTTTCTGATCCTTGGTGTGTTTTGTTCCTGGTTCCGTTGGATTCATCTTTTTACATTTTATACCTCCCTAGTAGTTATGCTCTAACTGTAGCGTAACTTACTAACGATGTAATTAGTAGAGCATAACTGGCGAGTAACACCAGAATAGTAACTAGCGAGAATAATATCCACATTAATCAACATCGTCCCCTTACAAAATTAATTGGCGCATATGCAAAGTGTTAACCTATAGTTTACTGTAAAATTCTGACGTGAATGGTCCTCCGTAATATTTTAAATGTGTCGTCATTCGCTAGGTCATAGGTGAGTGTAAATAAAGAATGACGTTGAGTCGGCCCACGTTCCGAACAAAATGACGCCATTTTTTTTTTTAATTTCGAAGTTGTTTATCGCTTTTTCAAAAATAAGGCCTATAATGACATTACAAACATATTTTGGGCGAGGGGCACATGCAAATATTGTACCAAAAAGCACAATTTTAATTAAGCACCCGATGGAAACAAGTAGTTTAATGGTATATATACAATTATAACACATCTCTTAACACAAATACTTCCGTGGCATGGATACCTTCTCCTTCGCTTGTGAACCACAGAACCCCGGTTCGATATCCACACACGGCACGATATGCTTTCATATTTTTTTTTGTTCTTCTAGTTCTACCCTTCCACTCACAATAATGTTTATTAGTTTTTATTTAATAAAAACAATAACAAGTTTATTTATTTATTTATTTAGCCATTATTTAAAATCCTTGGACAATAAGTACATTTTGGTCAAAGTATTGAATGGGCAAAAGGAGTTGATCTAAATGTTGACTAAAAGTATTTACCAAATTGCATGAATGGAGTTTCAAAAATCTTTCAGCTTATGAGGGGGTCACATTCCACTTTAAATAGACACCCCCTGTGCTTGCAAGCGCAATTAGTCCTTCCGCATCAGCGAATATAATCCTCTCCAATGTTCATAACAAATTTACGCCACTGCTAGAATCGACTGACTTGTGGCATAACACGTTATGCTCCAACTTACTCTTGGGTCCGGTCAGGTATAACATTTAGCATAAATTACCAGCCAGTTACTAGCCCAGTAGCTTACCCCGATTTATAGTGCTCTCCAAATTTTGGGTTACGCCTCAGCTACTAGCGAGGTAGCGCTATTCTTTAGCTACTCGTCATTGGTGCACTCGGCCGTAGTATAATTTGCGTTAACAATGTCATTTACTAGTTTGCATAATGGGAGGCCAAGTAAATGACATGGCTTACATTTCAATTTTCCTAAACATTGAAAATCATCTATTGATAGCAACGCCCAGTTTGGCATTTCTTTTAATTTTGACACAAGTCTTTAGGCTAAATAATTCACAAATCACAATCAGGTCTATTTCTTTGCAAATCTAGAAAGTTCTCAACCCAGGTGAATCTTCCCTTGAGTTGTTAATTAAGAAAATTAAGATCCAATTATGCATTAAATGCAAAAATAATATTTCATTATCAATTATATTTAGATGACACAACAATATTACTGTAGAGAAGTCTTAATTTTGAAGATAAAACAGCTTCGACATTAATGTAACAGATAAACAATTACCCTGTTATGTTGTTCATCCGGGTTTTTTCCTGCGAAGAAAGCATGTACAGGAAAGTTGTAGTAGGCAAGCACCAATCATTTAATCAGACGCAGACAGGTGAACTTAGACTGGAAATTTGTTTGATGCGACACCATGTATTGTATCGGCTATTCATATTAAGTAATTGTGTTTCTCTACTTGGCTTTTTATAGAAAATGATGTTGTCTGGGGTTGTCAGTGGGTCAAAAATGGGATGGGAATACAGACGATACCACCTGATATTATCAATGCTGATTGCGCCGTGTCCGAAGCCGACGGATTGATCTTCGTAAGATTGGAAGCTAAAGGAGGTCGCAGACGTCGTCGGAATGTTGGTCATGAGTATTATCGTAAGTAAATCTGAGGTGTTTAATCTGCAGGGAAACCTTTTGTTTAAATCAGTTTCGTTTTTCATCTGGAATATCGGTAATAGGTTATCATACTGATTTTGACCATAAACAGTTTGCAATGTTTAGTGACAAGCTATAAATGATGTCACCTATGATGTCATTCTTTTACAAATTAAAGTTAATGCGGACAACATGACATGTCTTTAAAATGAATTGTAAAACATATTTGGTCTTTTATAGTTTGTAAAATTTGATAGCTTATAGCATTTCTAAGCAATTTTATGATGTGGCCTATGTAAACTATACTAGAACTATTGCCTGCCAGAGTGTGTTGTGTTTTGTCTCAAACCAACAGAGGGCGTCCCATATGTAAACAAATGTAACATCATATAATTATAGAGTCGAGAATAGATTCTTTCTGAATGTTCCTCTGAAAATGTAGTTTTTCCCCTGTTTGATACAATTCTGATCTGCTTTTGGCCAAGCGTATGTCGTCATGTGTTTTACCGGCGAAATCTCACGTGTTAAAAACAGTTGAACGCCTCCGAACTCTATTTCAATAGTATATTCGTTATAAAATACCTAGGATTGATTGTGGCAGGAAGTTGTGGTAATAGTATAGGCTGTCACAGAAACGGAGAAGTAGCTCTTGGTTAACTTGTACGACACATATTTCTATATTAATCGTGTTTATCTATTATTGAAACCATAGAACTCCACTTGTTTTAAGCTCAAAGTACATTTAAACTGCATGATTTGGTTATTTCTTATTTTCTTCTATGAAAGCTATGACCCTCAATAAGGTAATTGTTAAAGTGGTTAAATTGCGACAACGTTAATGATGAAGATCAAATTATAATTGAACTTTCGTTTTTAAAATCCTATTCTCGTGCATATTTCATGAGCAGAAACGAACTGACTGACTATTTATTTTATAGTTATTGAGACAAGTCGTGCGTATGACGTGCAAGATGCGGACATGATTGCCGAACCCGGCGAAGACTACGAGCATGTAAGCTTCCCATACAGCACAGTGGACCGCGACGAATACGGGTTTTCAATTCCCATTGCACGGGATGACAGAGTGGAAGGACCGGAAATCTTTCAAGTCAATCTTTATGATTTGGTTGATGTTTTTATGCCGCAGCCGATGCCAGTAAGAAGAAAACGATCGGAGCCTCATCCAGTGGATCCTGATGATTCGGCACTTCCGTTTCCTTGCTTGAAAATACTGATTATCGACGATGATGGTAAGCAAAATCCTGAATGAGTAAAAAAAATGCAATAAGACGACTGAAAATGGGCGCACATAAAACCTTACAAGAATAGCATATTTGTTCAGGAGAATTTTCGTCACGCAGCTAGCTACGGAGCGTATTGCTGTACGTACATTTAAGCGCACTAAATAATTTGTTCGTTCGCTATTTGATGAGCCGCATGCCGCATTGAAGGATTTAAATTCGAGTTGCAGGCCCATGATCATGGCTAAAAAGTGCAATCAAACAAGGCATAATATAGCGGGTAATGGGGTGTATCAGCTATGTTGATCACTGTTTTAATTCCATCATGATTATGGCCCTTGCTCATTTTTTAGATCAAACGGTTGGTAAACTTATAACTCACTTTCCAGGACTAACTTTAAAATCGCAGTGCCATTCCGTTTTCTTTTCATATTTCCATCAAGTATGCCATTTAACACCTGAAATCCAAGGACCCATGATCAGTTTGCTTATTTTCGGGGGTTCGCTTTGCTTTTCTTTGGCTATATGGATCGTCTTTATACATACTCTTGAAAATGACAAATCAGTCTATGTGAGAGACTGAACCTCCATCTATATATACATAAACAGGTCAAAAGAAATAAGTCCCCCTTGGGAAATGTGAATTTTTCGGGAAAACAGTAAGGCTCCTTAACCTGTTACAAAATGTAAAATGTAGACTGAAATGTTACACATTTAATGTGCAAACAAGTTTCACCCAACAGTTAACCTTCACCTTAAAATGCTGCCATTTATTAAATTTGATGACCAATTAAAAATGACACTTTCTTGCATAGGGATTGGACAAATTGATGAAATTGATGGACCTGAAGTATACTCCAAGGGATTATATACACCTTCAATTGATGTTATTCATTCAACCATGTTCACATTTTTATCCAAACAGGTGACAACCATGTGTTTCAATTTTTCATGGGTTTAAAATTTCATTAATTTGTCCAATCCCTATGCAAGAAAGTGTCATTTTTTATTGGTCATCAAATTCAATAAATGGCATCACTTCAAGTGAAGGTTAACTGTTGGGTGAAACTTTTTTGCACATTAAATGTGTAACATTTCAGTCTACATTTTACATTTTGTAACAGGTTAAGGAGCCTAACTGTTTTCCAGAAAAATTCACATTTCCCAAGGGGGGACTTATTTCTTTTGACCTGTTATATAAAGACATTTAATGGAATAAAGCAGTGTGAGAAATCAGTCAATACGGAAGAGACTAGGTGGTTTGTTAATAACCTCTTGTTTATATCTGAGCTATCAATTGCGAGGGTGATTAAATCTTACATATAGATTTATGCGGTTGAGTACCACAGTGGCGTAGCCATGTTATTCATATGGGGGGGGCGATAAATGAAAATGAACCGACAAGATTGTGATGAGTCAAGAAATGCGCGCGTAGCGCGCGATTTTTTTTAACTTTACACCTGTTTTTGGCACGATTGAGGTACATTTTGGCTCTAAATAAGCTTGTACCAAAGAATATTGCATTTTGGTGACTGTTATGCGCGCGTAGCGCGCGAAATTTCTTCATATATGTACTTTTGACCATCATAATTCCATGATTCCTCTGGTCAAATGAACCGACAGTGCCAATCTCAACCGACACGACGTCAATATTGGGGGGGCGATCGCCCCCCTCGCCCCCCCTCTGGCTACGCCACTGGAGTACCAATACGAATTAGAATAAATCTAATTTAAGTTTGGTTCGATGATAATGAGTGTTTAGTGGTGCGAGACTTGGTGTATTGATAATTTCAATACAGTCATAATTATGTGATATGCGATTAAAAATTCTGGTCGTGACCAGCAGGTTACGCTCTGTGCACGGCAAGGACATTTGTTCTTTTCACGGGATGTAATTGCAATACAGTATATGCAAGCTCCAATGATTTCCGAAATTTTCCGAATAGAAGAGCTCACTTTAGATCGCTTTCTCATAAAACCAGAATATGTATGTAGACTGTTTTATTCACAGTTGTTTGATTTATCATTTTCTGCTGTCATTCATATCAGATATTTTACATTTATGACTGTATAAAATGATGTAATTCTTGATTTAAAAACGAGGTAAAATTATCATAATTATGTGATATGCGATTAAAAACTCTGGTCGTGACCGTTTGAAGCATTTGAATATTAATTTGCTAACACAGACTTTAATTTGAAGCATTGATCTTTCATAGTAAAAGATTAGAAGGGTTGAGAATGATTATCTTCTTCATTTATCACATGATATATACAGTTTTGGTGGAAAGATCGGAATTTTGCTGCGGTTCCACATGCACTCTGTATAGACATAGCATTATGTTAGGGATATCCATTTGAAATACATGTGTTTCCCGCGACACTACACGCACGGCTGGTTTACTTTATCTTGACGGGACAATAGGTTCATCGATCGGTAACGCGACTTTCTACACAAAGAATGACAGAATGTGCAAAATTTGCCAAACTAAAATTATCTGTTCATCTTTTTTTCCTGGTCTTGACCGTTTGAAGCAATAAGCCTTCCGAATGTTGCCATTTTACGGAGACGAAGACTACACTTTATTCGCTGCGAAATATTCAGGAGGGTAGTGATCATATTTAACGAGATATGGCAAATTGATGGAGACACTTTTCAATGTAAATATTGCAGAAAAATTGCGATACTGTTTTCAGTATTTTAGGTCCTACACATCATTTTAAAGGATCAAATCACCCGTGTTAATTAAGAGACTGTCACTGATTAAGATTGAAGCCTTGCCAACCATAATAAGTCGTATTGAGAAGTATCGTTTGGAACTCACTTCACGCTAGGGCTGGCAGCAGCCGCATCACTTTCAAATTGACATAATTTAGTGTCTATAGGTTAGGATTTATCATGTTTGATGATTAATCTTATTGAAAATGTAGCACGTGTTCCCTTGGCCTGAAAGTGCTGATCGCATTGTTCAGGTGTACGTTTCCACTTTTCCCCCCAAAAAGGGGTTTGTGGTTTTTCGTAGCTCGCGCTCAGCTGTTCACGTGGCTCATGATATTTTCATGATTGTTCGTATACATTTGATTAAAGTGTCCAATTCAACATGTTCAATGTGATGGCGTGTGTATTGTACCATGATGTTATGATTATGATAACAGATTTCGTGAATGATATGTATGTGAATTATTAGTAATTATGATAATTTATTAATAGCGTTTATCGTATGAACATGATTATATGGTTAGTATCCCCATGATATGATATAATATGATTTGATATGATATGTTACGATATGATTTATTACTATCCAGTTGTTCATATTTGATGTTTATGTTGATATTATGTGATGTTGAGAATTATACACGCTGCAACTAGCGTAGCAAATGCCCTTTAATGTGTATAGTGTTTGTTTGAAGGGACATTGTTTGAATGTAGTTCAAAACTTAATAATAATTAACGCAATGTTGTGATGTGTGTATGTATCCTTAAAAGGGTCTCTCATTTTCATCTAAAAGCCGTGCCCGTTGACCCGATAATAGATGATGATCCGAGACGGGTTATAAAATTTATTTGAATATTGTAGCACTGGCCTTCGAAAAATAAAGAGGGGGAGTGGTTTTCATTTTAGATGTTTACTAATGTGACACATAAAATGGCTGTTTTCATGCCCAATTGATAATGCCAGCATCTTTTCGCAGCATCAGGAAAACGATGAGGCCCATTTTAATGTTTAAGTTATGAGGTATCAGACCCCTAGAGTCTATAAAACACTTAAAGGTGACTGTAGTGGATTAATACATATAATAATGCCTGTCAACCATTAAGATTTCATTATTAGAAACTTTGAAAATTGAAAGAAAGGAAACCTTATGCGAAAAAGTGAGGAGGGACAATCGATTTGTTTTGTAAATGGCCTTATACTTAAATCTATCTATGCCAATGTTATACTACAGTATCCTTCCAGTTTTCCAACAATGTCTTCGTTACAAAGGAAGATTCAAAGACGGTCAATTTCCAGATCATAAGAAAAGGACGCATGGATAGTTTGCAGGATTTTAGTAAGTAATTGGCTATATAGGCTATACCAAAAGAAAGCGTAATTAACTCATGAATGAGTTTCCATTAATCGGGATATACAGGGTGTATCAGAAAGAACTGTACCGAGGCAATATGATTTATTACGGTATGAATTCGATTGATATTGTTCAAACCGTCTTGCGCAAACGCCCAGCTTTCATAAGAATTTTAAATTTTGAAAATTGGACATTTCTGATGGAAAATACAGACTTTCTGGTAAAGATGGTAGATTTCAATTTTGGTCCAAATGATCAATTTAAAAAATCTGTGAAATACTAACCCTACCTGAGATATCCATCTGTCCATATAGGACATGGTTTATTTTTGGTCGCCATATCTCAACTTTTCAAATCACTTGTATAACTATTTGTTATTTGCATACTTTTGTGGGTGAAATCTGGAGATAAAATCGGATTTTTAATCCGCAAATAAACCACAATTTGTTCTGCTTGAGTGATTTAAACTTTCCTTTCTTTGGCGGGAGCTTTGAATATTGCTTATGTGGTGTGGGCTACATTGTTTGAAATGTTGGGTAAGTGGTAGTGAGGATTGATTGAAATTGAAAATACGTTTTTCATCGATTTTCGATTATGTCTTGCCACACGAGAACAAAAAGAGATATCTCAATGAAATTAAAATATAATATAGGAAACATGTTCACCTTTATATTGCAGGTGTTTAAATTTAAAACAATAATCATTTTGTATTTTTTATGTATTTTAGAAACACGGTACAGTTCTTTCTGATACACCCTGTACACCTTACCCAAAATGTTCCTGAACAGGTGCTTATACATAGTTTATATAAAATCATTAATCGGTTCCAAACTATGAGATACATTAAGTGAGCTGTGTTATTCTCCGTCATTTACTCATTTGGCATATAATTAAAATATTAAATGGATACTTTTAAAGCTATAATTTCAAACCTCGCGGAATAAAAGGTGGCGAATCCACTTTTCTAAGAGATACCATTGCAGTTAGTATATGATGCTACGCACTGCCAGTAGTACGAATCACTAAAGCTATTATCATCAAGTAGTTTCTTGTTGATCAATGCCTGACTGCGATAAACAGTTTGAATTTGTTGTCACAAACAAGTTTATGTCAGTTGCACCAACCACCAGGCTAACTTCGACGGGTCACCTCCATTATATTTTTGATTTTATTTATTTATTGGCGTATTTCCGAATTGAACAATGCGCTGTACAATATATACCGTAATAAACAATGCAACATCGAGGCAGCAGCTAATTCAGCGCCAATTTGCGACAACAAAATCAACAAACATTCACAACCCCTAGTAACCATGGTAACCTCTAGTAGGGAATTTCAAAGTGCCTTGCCCAACGACACAAACTCGTTGGTCGTAGCGTGGCTCGAACTCACTAACTTCTATTATGATACGCTGAAGAACAAAATGGGAACAAATATCGCAGAACAGAAAAATAACTATGATAATTGTGTACGATACGACCACATCTCCCATGTTCGGGTACATTATTGGTAGTGATAATATTTCAGAAGCATAAGAAATAAATGTAGGTGATTGAAACGCAATCTTTTTGCCGAGACGCCGAAGCGTCGCGGCACATTAGAGACGAGATATCTCAGTATTCAGTGTGCTGAGCACCATTGTCGAATTTTTAGATTGGACGAAACAGCGTAATTATTTAAGCTGTTATCGGTTTTGGCCAATGAAAGGGATTGTATCAACATTTGTTTGGACAGTTTTATCAAAGACATTCATATAGATAAGAATTTCTGATTGGATGAGTCAACAAGACATCCAGGTTTATTCCAGCTTTCAACCAATGCTAATGATTGTTTGAGTCGCGCTTCATGGTGTATGATGGTGTATAATTTGTATTTGATTGCCGTCGTGACGGTCGTTCGATTGAAAAACAGTGGTTACGCTTTACAGCGAATGGAAATTAATTTAATTAGTTATGATCAAATCAATTTAAATGGCCTGAATTTATTAAGAAATTGTGTGTTTTTTAAAAAACTATTTTTAAATTTGAAAATATTTATAAGAATTATAAATACTTTGTATCGCATACAAAGAATGTGTTTTAGCTTATACTTCAATGGCGTCTCGACCAGTTATTTAGAAGACCTTGCTTTATTTATTGTCTTCGTTGTTTATTTATCGTTTAGCCCTACAAACGGTAGATATTACATCTACTGGAGGAATGGACTACAAAATCGCTGACGGTGCACCTCGTCGGTTTACAGATAGCGTATCCAAAACGAAAGACGAATCCATTGTTATATTAACCGACTTTAAGTTTGAGGGACCAGAGTCATTTAAGATATACATTTCTTCTACTAGTGAAGGTAGCATAGCGGAACCATCGGAGGCAGTGATTATAATACTCGACTCTGGTAGGTCAAAATAAATATAGATAATAATTAATAACACTAAATAATAACAATGATGACGACGACGACGACAAAAACCATGACCGCGGCGCGGCTGTGGCGTCGGTGAAGGCAACGGCAACGGCAACGACGACGACAACTGCGCTAAATGACGACAAACAAAGACGATGACGAAAACAGACAACGACGCCGACAAAAACAACAATAATAAGTATTATTCTGAACATTCATGACAAATATTAAGCTTTCAATTAGTATGGCTCCAACTTTTTCTCAACAGAGCCGAAAAGTGATACATTAGGGCTGTTTACTTTCGATAATAATCACTATGACGTACTAGAGGGAAATGACGTAGAATTCCAAGTCTATCGAGCAGGAGATCTAACCTTCTCTTCATCTGCAATAAGTAAGTACATTAGGCCTAGCAGTAGTTGTATACATTTTATAAACTTATAGGCCTACTTGTGAAATAACAACAAAAACCTGTGAACAGAAATACGAAATTCTATCAAATTCTTTTATCCGTAAAAATATAGTTTGCTATAGTGATACAAGTTGCAAATAATATTAAGGCGACGGCAACAACAGCTTGTCCGTGGATTTTCAAAGCTCTTCGATCAGTCGGGTTTTCACCCAAAATGATGACACTAGAAATAACCATGTTACAATTTTCTAAATATAAATATGGGTCGGTATTCACAGGATTTTTTTCTCCACAGTGTTTAAAACTGGGTTGATAGGGCCCGTGGAAAAGTGTTGAATTTTGATGGGGTTTTTTTCTTTTTTCTTTTTGTATATTTCGCCACCCAAATATTTTCTTTAAGGTCAAACTATCGTACCAGCCTGTGCAAAGTACAACCTAAATTTGTTAATATATATATATTTTCCGGTTGACCAGAAATAGCTTAACCTTCCTAAAGCACAAGATTACGGTTTAATTAGGGCCGTTTGACTATTAACGGGTATGGTCAAGGCACGATGATTACCAAAAGATAACCAACCAACCAATTCGGTATTTAAAATGAAGCCTCTTCAAGCAGAAGAACAACAAATTCAAGTTCGCAGTCATTGGTCAAGGCATGATGATTACCAAAAGATAACCAACCAACCAATTCGGTATTGAAAATGAAGCATCCCCAACCAGAAGAACAACAAATTCAAGTTAGCAGTAAAAAAATTAAAGATCACGATACGAAAGGCTATAGATTAAATTGAAATGATAATAAGAATAAATTTATTGAAATATTGGTATTGGTGAGTTTGGTTTCTTCGGTATCACTTGTTATCTCACATTTGAAATAAATCTATCATATTTCTCTTCCATAAAACAGCTCTACATGTATAAGCTCTACTTATGGGACTCAATAATACAGTGGTTAAGTTGCATACAATTCTTGAAACAACTATTTTATAACACGGAATGCATCTTGACAGAATATCAATAATAATCCTTTTTAGCATGCATGCATTCATCTGTACACTGACTGAGAGTAATTTTAAAGAAAATCAACTTCTGGTCTCAAAACTACGAGGGGCATTCAATAAATACCTGCAACCATTGACAATCTCTGAACCGTGAAACGTGTCAATAAAATAAACGTATAATACTTAAACTTCCATCGAGAATGGCTGATCTATTGATTACTAATTTACTATTGTCATCCAGCTCAAGTAGGACTAGTTTGAAACAGTCCTAATATTTCTCAAGTGATTTCCCCACGCACTAGATGAATCTTAACCGCCTTAATAATGATAGCTTGAGCGCACAATGAATTTTTTTTAGACTAGCCAATCGCAAGTCACATGCACATAACGTGCATGGTCACTGTACAGATCCATATAACATGATGATATATAGGATACTAGGACATCATTCAGTGTAGATATAGCTCTCACACACTAAGGGCGTCCCATCTGATCGTGAGCTGTCTAATATCAATTAGACCAACTTAAATGTTGATTTTTATTTTAATATCCGCTTGCTTGATCTGTCAAACATCGCCTTTGCTTAACCTACACAAATGTTCTTTGCCCTGAACTGACCAAATGGTCGAGCGACTGACGATTGTAGGCATTTTATCCGCCACATGAAATTATAGTATCGCCTTTTGCTATTTGATTTTATCTGTCGAACTTGATTTATATAGTCATGTTCATTTGGCCGCGTGTTATACTCTATCAATTCAGCCCTTATAAACTATCAAGTTTGAAACATCGATTTCGTGTGACATTTTACACTCGTTATTTTTAATAGTAACGCCTTTTCCCAATTGCTTAATATCACAGGCAATCGGAATACTTATGTCACACCCCTCACATGGATTTTCTTAATGTGTGCTTTTAAGAACGACGCATTCTCCCTGTGAGGGAGGGGAAGGGTTTAACTGAATTATGCCATAACATCAATGTTATATCTTTGCTAACAAAGTAAAGCGGCACGGTGCCACATGATATCCAGTTGGTATATAATATTCAAGCTTATCTGATATTAACTATCACTTGAATATTTGTGCTGATTACTTTGTGCAAGATTTCTGCCTATTGGTAACACCGTTTACTGTCTGGTTATAATGTTGCTACATATTTATGTAGTACACCCTACGTTATAACAACATCATAGGCTTTGTTGGCATAATTATAATATCATTACGTAGACTTTACACGCGAAACAGATACACAATCTGTACAATAATAGCACTCCTTTAGGTAACCATTAAACTTAAAAGTATCACCAATATACTTTTTAATAAGAGTGTGTGTAAACAATTCACAATTTATTTACATCCAGGCAAGCCTCAACCCTACTCTGATCTTGGTGTGTGCGTCTATCATGTTGTAGTGGATATAATTTTGGTTGCCGCATTGGTTGCCAAATGCAATATTCCTTGAGCAGTCCATATTATTATTAATCTTGGTGTGCGTCCATCATGTTGTAGTGGATATAATTTTGGTTGCCGCATTGGTTGCCAAATGCAATATTCCTTGAGCAGTCCATATTATTATTCTTTGTACTTTCCCCTTATTTGTATTTATATGAACTAGGGAGACTGCAGCGCAGTGAGACCTGCGATGGTTCTAAGTCTATTAAACCGTCAAGGGAACTCCATGTATGGCACCCCGTTTATTAGATCCTTTTACATTTTACTCTTCTGGCAGCCTACATCCTACATCCAAGTGATTTGTTTTACACATTTATGGTTTATTGGTTTTCATTAATATTCTATATCATGCCCCACTTCATAACGAAGTGTGTTGGCACAACAATGTTTATTTATCTGTACTTTAAAACATGGTACCACCCATGCATGCAACACGGTTATAATTCATTGAGCATTGGCTTATATCTACCAATGGACGCTCAGGCAAGTTATCCTAAATACTTCTATTAATGTCAGTTTTTTAATGATTCAACTAAAACTTATCAAAGTTGTAAAACTCATCGAAGTTTTTTGTCACTCTTTTTGCAAAATAATTTAATACTTGTAGCTATGTTTACCAAAACATGTATAAAGTCGTCAATAGAAACCACTGCTTATCGCAGCCCGCCTTTGATAGCGGCTTCCATCGAGAATGGCTGATCTATTGATTACTAATTTACTATTGTCATCCAGCTCAAGTAGGACTAGTTTGAAACAGTCCTAATATTTCTCAAGTGATTTTCCCACGCACTAGATGAATCTTAACCGCCTTAATAATGTTAGCTTATTGCGCGCACAATGAATTTTTTCTAGACTAGCCAATCGCAAGTCACATGCACATAACGTGCATGGTCACTGTACAGATCCATATAACATGATGATATATAGGATACTAGGACATCATTCAGTGTAGATATAGCTCTCACACACTAAGGGCGTCCCATCTGATCGTGAGCTGTCTAATATCAATTAGACCAACTTAAATGTTGATTTTTATTTTTAATATCCGCTTGCTTGATCTGTCAAACATAGCCTTTGCTTAACCTACACAAATGTTCTTTGCCCTGAACTGACCAAATGGTCGAGCGACTGACGATTGTAGGCATTTTATCGGCCACATGAAACTATAGTATCGCCTTTTGCTATTTGATTTTATCTGTCGAACTTGATTTATATAGTCAAGTTCATTTGGCCGCGTGTTACTCTATCAATTCAGCCCTTATAAACTATCAAGTTTGAAACATCGATTTCGTGTGACATTTTACACTCGTTATTTTTAATAGTAACGCCTTTTCCCAATTGCTTAATATCACAAGCAATCGGAATACTTATGTCACACCCCTCACATGGATTTTCTTAATGTGTGCTTTTTAAGATCGACGCATTCTCCCTGTGAGGGTGCGTAAGGGTTTAACTGAATTATGCCATAACATCAATGTTATATCTTTGCTAACAAAGTAAAGCGGCACGTGCCACATGATATCCAGTTGGTATATATACACATGGAAAAAAGTATCTCACCACTTTTTTTTTGTTGAAAAGTGCAAATGTGGCCTCGAATTTTGCCACCATGGTGTGATATTAAGGATCATTTGTCTGCGTAAGCTGTCCTACAAAATGCTATGCAATAAAAGGGCCACATTTTAGTTTGTGACGTAATCGATGTAATGTTTTTCAAGGCCAAGGGGAAAATGCATGCTTTTGTCCAAAAACATGCATAAAACAAGTTTGGGTATAACTCGATATTGAATAGACTTTAAAAACTTAAAATAGTCATTATATTAGTTCTGTATTTGGTGCAAGAAATGTTCCATTTAGACATTATAGGCTACAATGCAGTGAATGAGTCCAAACATGCCATTTTTTTGTTGCTCATAAATTCAGTATATACGATGAGGTCACCGTTGATTTTTGTATTATTATTTGACCTCGGTCAACACTTCCGCAATATTGTTTTTGTCATTTGAACTTATTTAAAATTTGACTTATTTTGACCTTTGACCCCATAACCGTTGGGTGTACGAAAAAGGGTGTTTTTTCATATTTGAGAACAATCGGGCAACTTTTGAAATTTGACCCCAGATGACCTTTGACCTTGGAAGGCTGGAATGTGTTACCAGGGATTACAACTATAGAGATTAATCATTGGGCCTCTCAATATCGCGTTATATCCAAACTTGTTTTATGCATTTTCCCATTGGCCTTGAAAAACATTACATCGATTACGTCACAAACTCAAATGTGGCCCTTTTATTGCATAACATTTTGCTGGACAGTTTTCGCAAACAAATGATCCTTAATATCACACCATGGTGGCAAAATTCGAGGCCACATTTGCACTTTTCAACAAGTGGTGCGATACTTTTTTCCATGTGTATATAATATTCAAGTTTATCTGATATTAACTATCACTTGAATATTTGTGCTGATTACTTTGTGCAAGATTTCTGCCTATTGGTAACACCGTTTACTGTTTGGTTATAATGTTGCTACATATTTATGTAGTACACCCTACGTTATAACAACATCATAGGCTTTGTTGGCATAATTATAATATCATTACGTAGACTTTACACGCGAAACAGATACACAATCTGTACAATAATAGCACTCCTTTAGGTAACCATTAAACTTAAAAGTATCACCAATATACTTTTTAATAAGAGTGTGTTTAAACAATTCACAATTTAGTTACATCCAGGCAAGCCTCAATCCTACTCTGATCTTGGTGTGTGCGTCTATCATGTTGTAGTGGATATAATTTTGGTTGCCGCATTGGTTGCCAAATGCAATATTCCTTGAGCAGTCCATATTATTATTAAGTCTTACCCCTTTCTCACGGAAAATGTCAAACATGTGGGTCATTTTTATCATGTAATTTCAGTACTATAAACATCATTGTCCCAGGGCAATGAAAATTGACAAGAATCAGTATTATAAATCAAGCGCCAATATTAACACTGTTAACGCAACGTATCTTAATGCATGCCATAAGCTTGTCTTTCAAATTTCCCGCCATTGTAACATTTAATTCCCTAACCAGTGCCCTGAGATCACGGTATTTACAGTGCTGAAATGTTATGATAAAATTGACCTACGTGTTCAAAATTTTCTGTGAGAAAAGAGTAAGACTTTAAACTGTTTAAATATCATAAGTTTATTTTACTGACACGTGTCACGGTTCAGAGATTTTCAATGGTTGCAGGTATTTATTGAATGCCCCTCGTACATAATCATAATGTAATACTTGATATTTTAATTTTCCCGTCAGTTCGTATAGCATTTAAGATTCCATGATGACAACATCAGAATATTATATACTTTCCCCGCAAACGGCACCATAGAAGGCCAGTTTGACACATTGAATGACGGTTCAATAACATTATTCGTATACTAAGCCCACATACTACTGTTTAGATAAGTCTATTCCTGATATGACGATTGTTGTATATTTTAGGTGTACAGACCAAGGAAGTGACTGCACAGCCATCTAGCGACTACATTGAAGTAACAAAACAGATTAGTTTTAACCCTGGTAAGACATCGACAATTTTAATCATAATTATAAAAGCTTTGAAACTACCATCGAATCATATCATTATTTTATCGAATGAAAGAAGCCAACGTTGACCTCCGACTTCTTGTATTGTTTAGACGCAGATACATCTGATGCTATCACTATATCTACTAACGATGATGGTCACGTCGAGCAGAGGGAGTCTTTTGAATTAGTACTTGTAGCTAATGGTGATGAGGTCAGCACAGCAACAGTCTGGATTCATGATAATGATGGTAAAGATAAAATGATTCTTTGAGTCCGACTTTGTCAAGTTTAATAAAAGTGGCACTGAGAGATTGGCGAGAAATATATATTTTTAAAGCAATCTGTGTGGCGAGTGGTGCTGATATTTTTTAATGTGATCTCAATCGAAATGACCAATAACGTTGGTGCAAAAAATCTTTTTACAAGTACATTGAGGGCGCACTCCCATACTCATCGCTAAATGCGCCTTTAACCTAACGCTGTTCTTCGAATACTGTTTTTCACATATTATAATTTCCCACCAGATAACTGTAAATAAAACACATTTTGGTATAAATTATTTTTTTCATCCTATTTTATTGCATTGACATGTTTTTTCGTCTGGTAAGAAGTCCCCATTATGCTCGTGCGTATACTCTAAAAAGGAGCTATGGCTCGTGTTAACCTTATGATCAAGATAAAACAAATACATTCGCCAAATTAGCGCCAATAACATTTTTATTTCGTCATCATACGAATTCCCCTAACTGTACTCTCTGTCTCTGGACAGCTAACGTAACTTTATAGACGCACGTGTTAAATCTGTCGTCTTTCTACGAGTGTGTTAACATGCCCCAGCACCTCTAAGTTGCCTCGATCGAGTACTGAATGTACTGCAATCAGTTAAGGACCCCAATGGAAATAAGCTTTGTGCTCAAAGCTTTTTGGACTATCCTTGGTGCTTTTGCTCATATTTTATTATGTCTATATGTTTTTAAATAAGTATGTGCAATCTTTTACATGTTTGTATTTTTAGATGTTTCTCTATATGATGTTTTGTGTACCTAATAAAATCAAATCAATGACGCAGTAATGCCACTCGTTTAATTGAAATATTCTCACAAAAAGTATCGAGACACTTAACAAATGAGCCAATAATTAACGGCCCGAAAGGGTATGGATCAATCGAAGCAAATTACTCAGTGCATAATTTTGTTCTGCATACTTTGACACCTCGATTGTTGAGATACGAGGTTGCGGAGTGGAGTTATTGTTATTTCAATGGTCGTAGGTCCAGTTTCAAAAGTGACAATCATCCCTATAGAAGCATTTTTGTACACATGTGTAAAGCATAAACCTGATCATTCTCTATAGGGATGATTGTCAATTTTGAAACAGGACCTACGACCATTGAAATGACAATAACTCCTATCCGCAACATCGCATCTCAATAATCGAGGTGTCAAAATACGCAGAACAAAATTATGCACAGGGTTATTTGCTTCGATTAATCCATACCCTTTCGGACCGGTAATTATTGGCTCATTTTTAAGTGTCTCGATACTTTTTGTGAGGAGTTTAGACTATAAACGGTTATCACATGTTGACACTTAATTACGTATTGAGAATACAAATAAATGTACCAGCCACAGAGAATCTGATTAAACTGACAGGGTTACATATCTTGTTCGTTACCGGGTTCAATGTATATATTCTTGACATATTTTCAGTGAGCTATTGCTTTGAAAGTAAATCATGTATAGTGTCTGAAGGAAATGGTACTGTTACTTTAAACATCGTAAAAGAAGGAGACCTTCAAGATACAACTTTTTTAGGTAAGTATATTATAAATCTACTAAAATAGCATGCTTGAAAAAAAATCCCCGAGAATGATCAATGAACCTATTTTAAAAGCGAACTAAATTCAAACATGGAAGATCGTGTTTGCCCTACGAAAACATCAGTTGGGCTTTTGTATTTGACACACATCACCATGTAAATACAATTTGGATTTGGATTGAAATACATGATAAAATTAATGTAAATGTGCCAAATTATACTGAAGCAGAATGGCAATCAAATACGAACCAAGCCGATTGCGCAAATGTTTGTCGTACATAATAATTACGTAATAGTCAGACTTTCTGCACATTTGTTACATACACTTAGTAACGTTGTTTTAATTTAAATTATAGCATTGAGAACTTCGGACCTCGATGCAACATCTACAGAAGATTATATATCTGCTAACCCCTTAGAAGTAACAGTGCCTAAAGGTGCAGCCACCATGCAGATTGAACTGAAAATTCAGGATGACAATATCTGGGAACCGACCGAATGTTTCAACGTAGACATGTTGATTGGCGATGTCGTTGTATGTAGCGCTATAATATCAATCAAAGATGATGAGGGTAAGATTGTAACGGGATTGTATTTTTTACCTTGATTTTTTCAAAAATACTATCTGTCGTATTTCGTTCTTCTTCTTCTTCCATCTTTCTTGCAGACCATCTACAAAATGTATGTTCTCCTACAGTTTACATGCTACAATCACCAAACTTGGTCAGTAGGACCCCCCACTAAACATTCACATAGTGTGTTCATTGTTAGGGGTCGAAGGTCACACAGTGGTCACACGGGGTCAAAACGTGATTTGTACTTAAAACGCTCTTGCAATTTAGTGAAATGACCTAGGATCGTCAGAATCAGTCACTATATTCCTTATGATCGTACGCATATATAATAGTTCGGTTTTTAAAATGAAAAATTATTTGGAGTCTCTAGGGGTAAAAATGTAAATTTTTCAATTCGATCACTTAAAATGCATGTTGTCTCAGAGGAAATGACTGATGACCTTCATAATTGGTCAAAAGATTCCTTGGGTCCATGCACATATAGGGTATTCAGCGATTAAAAGTGACATTTCATACGGGGTCACTAGGGGTCAGCAGGAAAATTGAAAACATGCTCTGATTTGAACCGGATTTATTTCATCCTGTTTGGTTTGATAAGACAAGAAAAAAGTCAATCATCATAACCAGGTCAAAGGTCAAGAAGGGGTCACTAGGGGTCAAAATGTGAATCTTCAATCCATTCACTTAAAATGCTAATTCTTGTCTCAGAGAAAATGACTGATGACCATCTGAATTAGTAAAAAGATTCCTTTCGTCCATGCACGTATAGGGTGATCAGCGATTAAAAGTGACATATCATAGACATATGGGGTCACTAATGTCATTAACCTATACATGGGTAAAATTGAAAGCATGTTCCGACGTTCATCAAACTTATTGCATCGTATGTCTTTTGATAAGAAAAGAAAAAAGGTAATTATGACCTTGGGGTCAAAGGTCACTCAGGGGTCACTAGGGGTCAAAACGTGATTTTCACTTAAAACGCCCTCGCAATTTAGTGAAATAACCTAGGATCGTAGGAATCGGTGAACATATTCCTTATGACCGTACGCATAATTATAATAGTTCGGTTTTTAAAATGAACAATTATTTGGGGTCACTAGGGGTCAAAATATAAATGTTCAAGTCGTTCATTTAAAATGCTTCTTGTCTCAGAGGCAATGACTGATGACCTTCATAATTGGTCGACAGATTCCTTGTATCCATGGATATACTTGTATAGGGTGTTCAGCGATTAAAAGTGACATTGATTGATTGATTGATTGATTGATTGATTGATTGATTGATTGATTGATTGATTGATTGATTGATTGATTGATTGATTGATTGATTGATTGATTGATTGATTGATTGATTGATTGATTGATTGATTTCCCAAATTTCCAAGTTTATAACTCAATTAGACAAAATAATGCCGAAGCCATTTAGCTATTTCTTGTCACCATGTCTTTGAATACTAACTTTGTTCCCAATATTATAGCTCTATGTCAACGCGATTGTCAGAACAACGGTGTATGTGTTGGACCAAACAAATGTCTTTGCCCGAGGGAATTTACTGGAGATTACTGCGAACGAGGTAGGGTTTATATTGACATTGGGACAAATGCCCTAGTAGTTTTGTGAATGCTGATTGGATCAAAATAGTCTGATGATGATACAACTCGAAGGTTGAGCGCCAGAAGGCCGACACTAAAAAAAATGCTATTTTGAGATAATCAACTTTTAAATATCCGGGACTCATTACAATAAACCGTAGCAACCAACTTATAACTCTAATTTTAGTCAAATAAAGAGTGCTTATGAGTTAACTCTTTATGGTTCTGAAAATCTAGGTTATATGGATTATTTTTGCACCAAAATATCAATTTGCCCAAAAACTGAGTTACGGCCTTCTGGCGCTCAACCCTCGAACTGTATGAGCAGTCAGCATGGTCAGCGTTCACAGATAAAAGTATTAGTTTATGTATGTTCATCAAGGCCGAATGAACGCTGTCATTACCGTATTCACGGAATAGCAGGAAATGTTTATTTTGTTACCCTTAATGTCATATTTTAGCTAAAGTTAACCTAGAAGTAGGCCTAAACTTTAAACGTTGTGGGGTTCTCCGATTTGCCAAACTCCAGAACGTAGAAAGTGTACAGCGAGGTTCGAACCCCGGTTTGAAACTTCATCTATTTTGTTCCAGCTAGATATGACATTAAGGGTACAGAAGTAACATTTCCTGACCAGCAAGACAAATACATTTCAAACAGTTTGTCCGACTGAAGAAGAGCGGACCTCTCAGATTGGGTACGTCGGGAATTTGTTTCCTGCAAAACAAAAACAAAAATCACAAGAATATGCAAATAATTGCTATTTGTAGACAACCTTTTTTTCTTCTTCTTCTTCGTTTACATTTGCCCCCTCCCCCCCCCCCCCCCCCCCCCCCCCCCCCCCCTCATTTCAATATAAAAAACCGAGTGTTTTAGGCACGTAGAACAGGCTAACCTTTTTCGAAGCTTATTTTGGGAGTGTTTGGAAAATCTAGGTGCACAACCAAAATAGTTAGTGTGGCACTTTAGTAACTGTAGTTAGTTTTAAAATTCTCATTTGAATTGGGGTTAAGGTTTTCATCAGATTTTACGAGTTTCTATTATCAAATTCTCTTACCGCTAATAATTATAGCTTTATGTGAACCTGATTGTAAAAACGATGGTGTGTGTGTGTTGATCAAGACAAATGTATTTGATAGGGAGACTTTACTGGAGAACGTTGCGAAGTAGGTAGGGGAGAGCGGGGAGTGTTCGACCCATTTTCATTTGAAAAGGTCTAAAGACACCAATTTTAAAGATTGAATGGACCTATTGATATCATGTGAACGATTAATTTCTTGGCTACATACGACCATGATCTCAGTACTCTAGGCCTTACTGTAATTGTAAAGGCAAGAGTAAATGATAAAGACAAGTGTCTCAAAAGGGCGAACTTGCCCGACGCCGGGGTAGGTTCGCCCATAGGCCGGGGCAAGTTCGCCCTAGGCTCAGAATTAGGCTACACAAAGTACCATACTATCCAATACATATATATTCGTTATTCTTCGTTATTATATTCCAAAAACAATTTTAGAGGTCCAACATATAGGGGTGGGCACTTTTGCGAAACATACTCGTTCAGAATTTAAAAGTAAAAAGAAATACCACATTTTGAAATGTTCTCCTCTAATATTAGTGTAGCTCTATTCCTGATAACTATTTTTATAATTACAATTATCCTGTAAGAGGAAAATTACAATTTTGAAATTATGCAAAATCATAACTATATAAATCCCTATTGGCGAACCTGCCCCATCATCATAGGGAGTATGTGCCCCATATAGCGCAATAATTACATTGACCTAGCTATACCATGGATGTCCCACATACATTGATGGGTTGTTAACTGCATCAAATCCATAATCAATCCCATACCTACGTACCTAATGATAATTTACATTAAAACCTTTTCTGCGAATATCTTTGGAAAAAATCAATATGAAAAATGGAAGTAAATTCACTTTTGCGAGGCAAAACTGTTTTTTGGATGATAGTTGACAAACATGTTACGCTGATCTGTCACGTTAATGCGGGAAGCTCGCAACTTTCTACTGTATCTATTGTGTGTTCGCCAAATTCAACCAGTGGCCGCAAAGATGAGAATCACGTGGTGGGCGAACCTGCCCATAGGGCGTACGCTCCCCGCTCTACCCTATTATTCATTATTACAAATTTATTTAAATTCATTTAACTTAATACTCGTATGCATTCAAATGGTGGACTTAAGTTTTCTATTTCAGAAATGTGAGTACAAGTAATGCACTCAATAAGCCTTTTGGCTTCAGACAATTACCCCAATCAAACTATGATAAGAATAATAACGCATGTCGAGATTGGTATTTGAAATTATTTAATATGTTCGTCATTGTAATAAAGATGAGATGGCTTGCGCCATGAAATCATTTCAGAATTTCATCAGAAGCCGTTCATCAGAAAACTTAAATATTTGTAATTTGGTAGTTACTTATAAGATTTCAGGTTTTTTTTCTACGAGACATAGCAGATAAGATCATTCAATTCCAACGATGTTATAATCAGATGATGTCTACTTATTCCTATTCACACTAATACTATGTGCTAATAGAAGTATTGTACTATTTTATTTAGCATTATGCAATCCTCCCTGTAGAAACGGTGGTACTTGTATTGCAACAAACACCTGTTCTTGTAGTGCACTATTTACAGGAGAATCGTGCGAAACAGGTATGTATTTATAACATCGGTAGTATTACATAGTGACGTTTAGTGTGTACCTCATGTTATTGTATTAGCTTTATTGTACACCAAATCATTTTTAATTATCAAAAGCTTCCAATGTTTGCCTTACGTCTCTATGTAATACAATACCACTTACCATACGTCACTATGTAATAACACCGTCTAAACGTCCCTATGTAAAAACTGACGTATGTAAAACTACCGACGATTGTAAATAAATGATAACGTCGGTGGCTTTACATACGTCACTATGTAATACCACAGTCAATACGTCCCTATGTAAAACCACCGACCATACGTCACTATGTAATACCACAGTCAATACGTCCCTATGTAAAACCACCGACGATACGTCACTATGTAATACCACAGTCAATACGTCCCTATGTAAAACCACCGACGATACGTCACTATGTAATACCACAGTCAATACGTCCCTATGTAAAACCACCGACGATACGTCACTATGTAATACCACAGTCAATACGTCCCTATGGAAAACCACCGACGATACGTCACTATGTAATACCACAGTCAATACGTCCCTATGTAAAACCACCGATGATACGTCACTATGTAATACCACAGTCAATACGTCCCTATGTAAAACCACCGACGATACGTCACTATGTAATACCACAGTCAATACGTCCCTATGTAAAACCACCGACGATACGTCACTATGTAATACCACAGTCAATACGTCCCTATGTAAAACCACCGACGATACGTCACTATGTAATACCACAGTCAATACGTCCCTATGTAAAACCACCGACGATACGTCACTATGTAATACCACAGTCAATACGTCCCTATGTAAAACCACCGACGATACGTCACTATGTAATACCACAGTCAATACGTCCCTATGTAAAACCACCGACGATACGTCACTATGTAATACCACAGTCAATACGTCCCTATGTAAAACCACCGACGATACGTCACTATGTAATACCACAGTCAATACGTCCCTATGTAAAACCACCGACGATACGTCACTATGTAATACCACAGTCAATACGTCCCTATGTAAAACCACCGACGATACGTCACTATGTAATACCACAGTCAATACGTCCCTATGTAAAACCACCGACGATACGTCACTATGTAATACCACAGTCAATACGTCCCTATGTAAAACCACCGACGATACGTCACTATGTAATACCACAGTCAATACGTCCCTATGTAAAACCACCGACGATACGTCACTATGTAATACCACAGTCAATACGTCCCTATGTAAAACCACCGACGATATAATTTAATCATATTCGTGAAAACTTTCTTGGATGGAATATTCTGAAACGGAAAATTTAAAACAACATCTCGATTTTCATTGAAGAAGATTGAGATAAATAGTAATTGATCAATTTGGCCATCTTTCATAATATTGTCGACACCAAACATGGCTGTTATGACATCAGGTACCGTTATTAAGCAACTGGGTCACAACTTGGTCAATACCACGATAAATTGGACTAATTCCGGCGTAGCACAAAACAGATTGACAATCAAAGACGTAGGGGCACTAAGAGATCCTTCATGGAGCCTGGAGCCCTCAATTTGTTTCAGAAGTTGGGTTTTCACATAATACGTAATTATTTATATACGTACTAACTACCATCCAAAATGATAGAGCTTAATTTACAGTATTTCATGTGAAATTCATGGATTTGCTAGCATTTTGAGTTTCTATGTCATCACATTGAAACTACCCATATTCATAAAGGCCACAGATGGCTTCTCACTTATTTGTTTCATGTTTATTCAAAATAACCTTGAAGACCACCCATGGCTTGTAACATGCTGCTTAGTCATGCCCTCCCTTGGTGGTGACTTTTAACCAAAATACAAAAAAGGGAAAAGCACTAATATACCTTCGGAAATGCTGAGAAAATGTCTTTATTTTTGTCATTTTTACTGATTTTTTTTTGAAGAAATCTTACATGAGAGGGTATCTATGTACATTAAATCATCTATCTATACAATGTGAAAATATTGAATTTCAATTTTTGTGAAATCTCTCTGTGCCCCTTTAAAAGCATGCTAGAAGTTGAAAAGGATCATAAAAAGATCATTAATTAAGGTTTCAAGAGTGGTGTTTGTATCAATAATTTACTTTTTAGAAACATTTAAAACTCCGTGATATCTCGACCTATTCCGATGCCTTAGGGCGCTTGACATTTTGCACTTCTCAGCGTCAAGCCTAGAGTGATGAGGGCCAGGGTAACCTGAAGTAAAATAACCTATTTTATTTTCTTTCAAACAATTTTAACACATTCCACGCGGCAATCGTATGCAGACGAATGTTCCAATATAAATATTGAATTTCATCACCTTATTTGGAATCACCATGAGATATGCCTTAAAATAAGTACAAACATGCCTAGTATTGGTTGGTATTGCCTAGTATTGGTTAGTATTGCCTAGTATTGGTTCAGTAAACCTTTTTTGTATATTTTGTATATTTTATGGTAAAACTAATAGCCGCGTGGAAAGTGTTAAGACAATTGATATTGGTCATTTTCAGAACTTTGCCACCAGTCTTGTCAAAATGGCGGTTTATGCAATGCTTTTACAAACACTTGTTGGTGTCGCCAGGGATTCACCGGTGATCTTTGCCAGAGATGTAAGTATACCTAAGGTTTAGACATTTAAAATTAATCAGTTAATAATGTACCCCAACATCACCCCAAAAACATAAACATTCACACAAAATACGTCACAGTGCTATTACTTTTGTCCTCTTTCTTTCTCTCATTCAGCTTTATGTAACCCACTGTGTCAAAATGGAGGCGTATGTTCAGACACCGGAAGTTGTCTGTGTCCATCAGGGTTTATGGGACGTCGCTGTCAATCAGGTTTGTAATCAGGAGTTCATTCTGTGGTATATAATATATTATATCATGATAGACCTGATTTCAACCATGTGATAGTTTTTACTATCATTATGGCTGGAAAAGAATCATGTGATATCATGATATAAAACAAATATTGAATGCCTTTTGTTTGTGCAATAGTAAAACTATATCACTCGGTGAGTCTCGGTCCAATTTGGATTATTCCATTACACTCGGATTCGCCTCGTGCAATGGAAAAATACAAATTTGACCTTGTGATATAGTTTTTATTATATAATTCATACATAGATTCTAATCATTTGATTGGTGTATTTGCAACATGTGATCATTTGATAAAGTTACCATCATGTCATCCGTGTGATAGTTTTCCCATCCTAACGTCTCTTTATCCATCTATTAAGTAAGCGTGTGAATTTGTATAAACAATACGCGTAGTAGCGATCGAATTAG
Organism: Ophiura sarsii; assembly: GCA_035610835.1. Lineage (NCBI taxonomy): Eukaryota > Metazoa > Echinodermata > Ophiuroidea > Amphilepidida > Ophiuridae > Ophiura > Ophiura sarsii. Next base: position 53,989,747 of record CM069450.1, on the reverse strand, counting down.
TCTGATGAAGAGATGGATTAGTCTCTTATATAATTTTGTATGCTTTCTCTATCGTACACACAACGCGTCAAAAATATTACAACTGTGACGTTAGGTACGAGATTATTTATCGGAAGCAGACGTAAACAATAATAATGGCGGATAAGGAGGGTGCCCGTTTTCCTGTAGTGAATGATACAGATTTAAATGAATTGATCGATTCGGCTGATTCAAAAAACACGAAACGGCAAATTAAATATGCAGTCAACATATTGTCAGACTATAGTTTAGCTGTTGGGAGTAGTCTTGCTACCGTAGAAGGCTTCAGAGTCTGAGCTTCACTCTTTCTTCTCTCGTTTTTTTTGCTGCACTACGCAAAACAGATGGAGGTAAAGTGTCTGGTTATTTTGTAGTAACACTTATTGTCAGGCCTTCAAATGATCAGAATCTATATATAAATTATATAAAACAAATATTAGATGATTTGTATTCGTGTGATGGTAGAAATATGATCATTCGGTGAAAGATGGATTGTTCCATTACACTCGCCTACCGGCTCGTGTAATGGAACAATCCATCTTTCACCTCATGATCATATTTCTACCATCACACTCATAATCATCTAATATTTGTATACTATCACACGCTCAGGCATTCAATATTTGTATATTGTACCACCACCTATACCCTCTTTTCGAACAACCTATGAAATCACCGCGGTTGATACATCACAACAACAACAAAAGCAAAGCTTTTTAAAATTGCGTTTTAGGATAATACTTTATATTATGTTTTTAACCGTTTTTTGACACATCGTAAGTATTAAATTGTGATTAAACCAGAAATAGTTACCGTGTGTCTGAAATCAATTAGATGTTTAACGTTTTAAAAAAGGCCGTATTCATTAGTTTGACTTACAAATACAAACATAAGCATATGATGACATACAATCAACCAACCCCACCTATAACGATTTCCTTTGACACTCTTAACCACTCACAAGGAAATCTTTACTTGGGTTTTATATTTAAACAGCGTTGACTGAATCAAATGGAATGCCACCATTTACTATAGAAGGACAGATTACAATCATATCCATTGACGATGTACCGGCCGTTTTCAACCAAGATCTCAATGTTGAAGGGTCGGTAGCCAGAGTGGAGCTGATCAACTTAGCACTTCCCTTGGTATGTATGCCCGTATTAGATGGACTTGTAAAATCGATACGCTGTACTCTAGAGTATCTAGACAAAAATATATATATTTTGCGTCACTCATCATTCAAATACTCATGGAAATTGATGGGTGTAGATCACATTAGGTTGACCTCGCGTAAAGCTCTCAAAAAATTCAAACAGACATCCCCGGTGCGCAACACTTAAACTCGACCTACTAAGCTCTGATTGGTCCCCGGAATGTTGTGAGTTTTTAAGCATGCGCAATGGGCGGAGAGCTGATCGTAGTGGCCAGGAGAATGTGTGCCGTACATGTAGTACCATTACGAAGGATCCTTTGGTGTTTGCCTTTGTCATAGGCATTTGGATGATAGATGATGCAACATTAAATTATTCTGGTGTCATCTTAAAATTCTTGAGTACAAGACACTTTAAACAAAATTAGGGTGATATCTGTTTTTTTGGCACGATTCTGAAGTAAATTCAGTAAAACTCGAAAACATTCCAACTTCTTCCTTTTCAATAACTCTTCTCATCCGTGTCGTCTGTTATTCTTTCTTACATAACCAGCTTAATCAATTCGTCGGATCTATACCAGATGTTCTCTCAATTTCCATTGGTTCCATGAGGTATGGGAGCATCGTTTTTGACTATACCGTAACGCTGGAATCCGAATCTCCGACGACAAACACTGATATAGACAACGGAGTAAATAATATGATACAGTATGCCGAGTCCGCTTTAGATGTGATCATCAATCCTAATCCAGCACTTACTTTTACAGATGGTAAGATATACACCTGCCGCGCGGGGTACTCAAATTATATGCCGCTGGACGTTGGAAACCCTGACAACCCTTTAGGGTGCTGTTACCTAAAATCGTGTGATTTGACCGTTTGCCCACGTATTACGAAATTTGGGATCCATTTTAGGTTTACCTCAAAACGGCTGACATGACTGTTGTTTTTTATTTTTGTTTTAATTTTACGAAACGTGATATACTTGCTTAGGGATTTTCCAGCACAAAGTCATATCCCATGCACACAAAAAAACCACACATCCAAGGCACACATTCCATATAACTAATACGTGGGTACTGCCCCCCCCCCCCCCCTGAATCATAAATCACGATCACCAAAAATCTGTCGACAGAAATAATATCTTGCCCACCCGATAAAACCCAACAACATATTTTGCAAATGATGTTACCTTAATTCATTGACGTGCTGATGCTCTTTGATTCTATTTATGTAAACATTTAGCTCGTTGTCTTGAAACCTATTGCAAGAATGGTGGAACGTGCTCTGTAGATGTTACTTCCGGTTACACGTGCATGTAAGTATCTTTAACATTGTGACAATGGCCTCATGTTACACCACCGCTAGCGCTAATAGTTAACAGATAATGGAGAGCTTAGTTTTTACCGAAACCAAAATAAATCCGTAGTTTTTTCGCCGCGCCGAAGACGGTCTATATTCGAATTTGCGTTGTCGGGAAGGATATAGGCGGTATAATGTGCGTGCTACATCTACAACAATAGGGTCAAACTGCAAAAAACATCCATATTACATGTTTTAATGGAATTTAAATATGTATGTACGATACCTGAAAAGGTGAACCTGTCTAGGGCAATGTAGGTCTGAAAGTCATGATTAGAAAGTTTTATGTTCATGTAGGGAAACTGGGCGACTTGCATGACGCGAAAATTTGTTTTTTATGACTGAGATTTACTCATAGATTAACTTCATTACCATAAAAATGCATATGAAGCAGGTGGTGATTCCATTGACGGAACAGGGTTGGCTTTCTTGGAGATTCCATTCATAAATGAAGGGTTGAGAGCAAAAGTTGTGCCGATTCAGTCGATATTAAACTATCTATCAAATTATCGATAATTTCCAGAGGATTCTTTTGAATCTCATTTTGAGCAGCTTGGTGCTAAGCATAGATGAAAGGAACCGACAATTTGGAACCCGGTAGTATATATTTAACGGAATAAATCGTATTGGAAACTGGAAACCAATGCTTAGCACCAAGCTGCCGGAAGCTGGATTCGATTCTTTTACAGTGTCTACAGGGTGATAAAATAATGTATTGTTATACAGGGTGGTAGAATAAAGACATTTTCACTAGAAAAGAGAAAGAAATGTGTTTTATGGAGAAAATAACTGTCCAATGAAAATGTTTACAAATTGGTTCTTTACTTTAAATATTTGAAACAATGTCTTAATCCAAATTTCAAAATTGAATTTGCATAAAATCTGAATTGTTTATGTAATTCATGGGGGTAGGGGAACTTTATTTGACGGAACTTACGTTACTTTACACTTTACGTTACGTTACGTTACTTTACATTAGTTAACTTTATGTTACTTTACCTTAGATTACTTTACAGTACTTTACGTTACTTTACATTACTTTACGTTATGTTAGATTACATTACTTTACGTTATGTAACTTTACGTTACTTTACGCTACTTTACTTTACGTTACATTACTTGACTACTTTAAGTTACGTTACTTTAGGTTACTTTACGTTAGGTTACTTTACGTTACGTTAGGTTACTTTGCGTTACGTTACATTACTTTACTTACTCACACATTTATTTGGGCGGGGTGGGGGATAAAAAGAAAGCTTCACACATACCTAGACAAATTTATTTTTACACTTTAACACTTTTAATATTTCCTTTCTTTTATGAATAATTTGTGAAAACCATACACCCCATTGAAACAGCAATCGTTGTTTGTTTAAGCTGAGGCGTTGTCTTTTTTAAAGACATTTCTTGTTTAAGATAAAACCAAAGTCAAATTGACCGCAATCATGGAAACACAGTCTTCAACCTTAGATTACGTTATCACATACCTCACTTTTTCTGTTTCAGTTGTGCAAGTGGGTATGCTGGACTTCAGTGTGATGAAAGAGGTAAATACTAATTAGCCTACACCCTTTTCTTCTGGGTTAAATGTTTGTTATTGGAAACGATTATGCAGTAGCGGATCCCGGGGAGGAGGGGGGCGCTCCCCCGGTAAAAATAAAAATAAAAAATAAAAAAGGGAAAGGGAAAAGAGAGGGGGAGAGGAGAGGAGGGAAGGGGGAGAGAAAGGGAGAAAGAGCCTTTAAGTATAGAGCGGTGCGTGAAAAGGCAAAAATATGGAAATATACGGTAATAATAAACAGATATTGATAATTCCGTGACCAATCCTATACCGAATGGTCCAAAATGAGTGCACTCTTTCAGCGACCACTTTGTCACAATTCGGAGAAAGTTCTGGCAGTCTTTTAACATTAATTATTAAAATGTGAAATCCTGATGGGCAATTACAAAATGATAGCTATCTACATGCAAGTATAATAGTAATCAGGCGTTATAACTCTATGTTCACACAGTGTTATTGTTTTTAATGGCTGCTCAACATTCTCATTGACCTTTGTTTAAAAAAAACCGGTTTTACTAAGTTGCCTTTTACTTTTCCTATTTTGTTTGAATGCCAATTGACCACAGAGATATTGCGGTTTATGAGTTAAACATTTTTGAATGTTGCTATGAGTTTTAGATATCAACTTCGAAAAGTGTTAGGTTTCTTTATGTCATCCTGTAGATTTCGTTGATTTCATTTGTCCACTTGCTAGTGGACAAACTTTGTTTGGAAAATTTTCAATTGACTGTCATTTCTTCAATTTACCTGTATTTTCGATTAAATTGTTACCATAAACAGCCAAGAAATGTATATTTGTAATGCCGCGACCAATTTTGAGGAATCCGCTTGTGAAAAGTGTACCATTTATACTGCTCTGTAGTTGCCTTTGCGACAAAGGCCACTGTTTTGACTTGGTTAAGTGTAAGTTTTCATTTATGTGCAGTCAAAAATGTAATATAGAGCTTTTGCCATGCCTGCAGATAGCATAACCACCATGACCACTTGTTACTCTAAGTTTCTTCAAAAAGATTCTCGTTTTGGAAAGAATGTGATACAAGCTGGGAACAAAAGAATAGCGAAACTAATTCTATATATTTTAAAAGACATCAAAACGTCTAAAGCAATAGCTTGCGGACTCAACTGCCATTGTTTCATTAGTAATGTAATGCTGCAGATGAACTCATGGATCCGATCATTCGGTGCTCCATCCAATCAAGCCTAATTATTTTCTGTTAGTGCTAGGAAACACGTCAAACCACCGTTAATCATAATTCGAAAGCTCTATACATGCAGGCAATTGCTTGCCAAATAACATTATTCAATTTGTACGATGTTCTATAAATAACCGTTATTTTTGTTTCTCTCTTTAAAAAACCCCAAAACCATTAAGACCTATCTGGTGGAGAAATAGGTGGCATAATGGCTGGTGTGTTGGGTTTCATTGGTATAATCGCTCTGCTAGGTTGTTGCTTCTGTATATGTATGGGGAGGCGACGAAACGGGAGTCAGCAGCAACAGCAGCAGCAGCAGCAGCAGCTTCCACCTAATATCATGACTCTTGACTTGGTAAGTGACGGCCAGTTCATTTTCTGATCGTTGGGCATCGACCGTACGACCGACGATAATGGACATTGCATCATCAGCGCGCGAGTTGAAATGTCAACTATCCACCGACGTCGGCGGGCGAACGACTGCAGTACGCACGCGCCGTACAGATATTTGTTTGTATCCCTCTATAAATACTATAATTGATGTATTTAAAAATTGTAGGAACTAATGAAACACGTTATTCTTAGACGGCCATGTTTTAAAGGGGCTGTCAAGTGTCAGAAATAGCCTCCGTAAAACTGCCGTAACTTCGTCATTATTCATATAATCCATATAAAAGTATACATTTTTTTGAAGGAAATGGTTCAATTAATCCATTTTTTGTATCAAATTTCACTGAAAATCGTGATTTTTATATTTTTGCCCAAAAATGCCTTTTTTTGGGACAATTTTTTTTCAAACAATCTAACAAAATAATTTTTGGGTAAAATATTCTAAAATTTTACAGAAAGCATCTTAATTCAATTATCTAGGACACGTACCTTTTTTTTTGCCTTTAAAATTTTCAGTTCTGAAATTATTGACCAAAACGTACTAAAAATGTGAATTTTGAGATAAAAAATCTCAAAATTCACTTTTTTTAGCACTTTTTGGTCAATAATTTCGAAAATAATTTTTTTAAAGGCAAACAAAAAATACGTGTCCTAGATAATTGAATTAAGATGCTTTCTGTAAAATTTTAGAATTTTTTACCTAAAAATTATTTTGTTAGGTTGTTTGAAAAATTTAGGCAAAAAAGAGGCATTTTTGGGCAAAAATATAAAAATCACGATTTTCAGTGAAATTTGATACGAAAAATGGATTCCCTGACTAATTTCATTGAAAAAAGCTTATACTTTTATGCACAACACATAAATAGTTTGAAAGTTGCAGTGCTTGAAAAATTCATACAACGACACTTGACAGCCCCCTTAAGCGATCCAAAAGAGTCGCAATTTTATAGATTATTGTCAATTCAAATAAACTAATACAGATGATGTTCAGTCTAATTAAAAATGGAGCATATTAAAGAATAATTAACGGATGGTAAATCTTCAATGGTAACAACTATAATAATTGACATTAATTTAGTGTTAATCGAGGAAAAACCACCAAATCAGAATTTCATGGTAGGTGTTCCGGTGAAGGTAAATCTACGTTACACTCATTTATGGCGATCACGGGTATATGAAAACGTTTGAAAATCGCGGTGATCAATTAGGGCATTGGTGGTCTGTCCACACGACAGAATATTGAATGTAGGGCTGTTTTAATGCAAAACTATCATTAGAAACTTTGCAACGGTGAAATTGTATATACTTCAATCATTGTAAATGCGTTTAATAAACAAACGTATCGGCCGTTGCAATTGCTGTACCAATATATATGAAGTATTATAAACAGCTGTTTCACCCAACGTTTGAAATAGAGCTAAACTCGAACCCACGCGGACAGTAGATCAATACAAAGAGACGTAATCGCCTCTCGGAACGAGATGCCATTTTATCAATGGATTTTTAGAAGTTATTTCATGACAGCTCTACGGGCGTTTTTCAGTGGCGTAGCCAGAGGGGCGGAGTGGGCGGCCGCAACCCCCAATATTGACTGTCTGTCGGTTGAGATTGGCACTGTCTGTTCATTTGACGAGATCAATCATGGAATTATAATGGTCAAAAGTACACAGACGGCAAAGTTCCGCGTGCTACGCGCGCATGTGTCCCAAAATGTTTATATTTTTGTATAACAGTACGAGGGCCAGATCGCATTTGACCTTTGACATTAACATTTACGCAGTACAAGACGCGCTGCGGTATTGTGGATTTTGGCGACGTCAATACCGAAACATGCCTATTAAAAACAGATTAGGTTTTACTTCAATTATATCAACTTTAAAGCGAAATCCAATATAATCATATGTAAAATATCGACATAGGTTGCAATACATTGGATGTGAAAGTCGAAAAAATGATAATATATAAGGAAAAAACAACTTTTTTTACCATTGTTTTGGCGTCATTTTATCCGAAATTAGCCTATCCCAGCGCAAATTTTCGCATATAAATCCTCAGAACTTCGGTAATTGTGATCGACCATTTCTGCAAATTGACTCAAATGAAGGTTTTAACTAAAACTTTTGATTTATCTTACTTTGGATGTATGGAATGCGTGCGACATACCTTGTCGCGAAACGTTTACCAGTTGAAAAATCAGTACCCGATCATACCTGTCAAATTCGACAGGCATACAGCGGTGGCGCAGCAGCAGGGCAATACATTTTAGAGCCGAGATCACACGACCATTAAAGATGCTAATGTTTGTTCCTGGCTTTGTTATGGAAATGGTCGGCGGTAGTGTTAGTTAGTTGGACCTTTTAAGAAAGCTGAACTAATCGGATCATGGCCTAAAAATTAAAATTATAAATAAGCTGCCTGGCCCAGGCCCCGGCCCTGGCCTTTTTACAATACGGCTTGGCCCAACTTTGGCCTAGGCCCTACTTAACTTTTCAATTGAACTATATGGTATGTAGCCTTCGCTGGGAATCGGTTGTACGTAGGATCCACTAAAGTTGTCCCAACCGGTTAAAACACTAGTCTTGCAAAAAAATGGTATTGAACCACAAAATTGAAGTTTCAGTTTTGAATAGGCCCTGTAGCCTAGGTTGTACATAGGCTAGCAATGACTACTCAAAAATGCATCTTTGCATACATTTTTCGCACGCTTCCCGCAAACTTGCTGCGTACCATTTACAGATGCATGACAAAAGCCTGGCCCGAGCATTTTGCTTGAGCATGGTCCCTTCAGGACCCAAGCATGTGTCCGTATGGACTGACAGTGTAAACAAACAAACAAAAGCGAATATTTGGAATATTCGGCATAAAATTACGCACATGCTGAATGTTTGCAAATTACAACGAATCAAAACAAAGCGTGTGGTACACGCATTGAATGGCGTGCGCAAAGTGCATTAGACACTGTCAATGCAACCTGCATATTTTAGGGATGGCATTTAAAGAGGTCCAGGACCCCTTGGGGCGCGTTCCCTCTGTGCCTGTTTGATACCAGGATGTGGACTCGATGCTACATCGAGTCTACTTCCAAGCCTAGTGGGAACGCGCAATAAGGGGGTTTGACCCTACATCCACAAATAATTGAGGTCACTAACAGACAACCAAGAACCTCCGTGCATATCAAGCTCGATTACCAAAAACTTTGAGTAAGCCCAAACAAAGAAGAATGTTTGTCTCAGAATCCACAGAGCCCACATTGGTATATGAAATGAGCTACAGCGTGTAGGTCTACGCACTGAGGCCTAATTTGTTTAGGATTTTTAAACAATTTTTTTAAAATATTTAAAAAAGTTCTTAGTAGCTTGGATTTTAGCAACAACAACAAAATCGCATAGGGTCTTGGGTAAAGTTGCCAGTTTTCGGTCAGCGCCTAAACTTTTTCGGTCACTTTTGCCTAAATCGTGTAAAACCTGTTCACAGTGAATGAATTCAGAAGATCGTCGTGCGCAAAACGCTGGCATGGCACAATATGGCGCGCAATGTATGCATGCCGCTTGCGTATTACAAAATCGTGCTTATTAGGATTACTTTTGCGCGCAAAAAAAAAAGAATATTTCTCGCCAATTTGGAACTGATTGAACTATAGCTAGCCCATTAATATGATATATCTATAATCATGATAACAGGCAGCCACCCGAGTCCCGACCCTTACAAAAATGATGCGCATCTTTGCACGCATGTTTCACAAGCTTGTAGCACGAACTTTGTAGATGCGTGCTACATCTTACTGTACAAGGGAATATTTGGAACATTACGCGCGTGCCGCATGCCTGCAAAAAATATGCATATACGTTTAGTAAGCGCCCAGTGTACGCATAGGCTTTCGCGTGCAGTCTATAATTGCATAAGCATGCACAAATTAACAGCATGCAATGCACTGTGCGCACAACCAAAGTGAACCCAACTTGGAAATGTATATAGACCCTATTCACGCAGCAGCCATTTTCTAAAATTTGCCACCCAAGCCTCGTTCCCGTTATGTTTACCTGCGCCTGCGTGACTTCTTTCGCATTGTGCGAGGATCCGTACGCCACATGCGTTGGTACCATGCTTCCCTCGGGTTCTATCGAGTGCGCCAAATGGGAACGAGGCTTGGGTGGCAAATTTTGGAAAATGGCTGCCGTGTAAATAGAGTCTATAATTTGTTTTTCAGAAAAATCCCCATTTTTATCGCATTGTGTCTGTAAAATCTTAGGGGCCAGAAATGGTCCATTTAGAAATTATCGGCTTAAGTGTGGTGAATTACTGCCAACGGTGGTTACCCACAAGCCGGTTTGTTTAATACTCAATGGGCAAATTTCTTGTGACCTTGTGCTTCTAAACTAAGAACCATTAAAGTTTAATGCAACTCAAGGATAGCACTAGATCAAAAATGTGAGAGGTCCCATGACATTTTTCAGGACCCCCGTAGGACTTCAAAAAAAATAATTTAAGGGGTCCCCCAAGAAATTGATGGGTCCTGTAGTTTGGGTATTTGAACATTTTACTTTTTTACGGACAGTTTTAATGAATTTATATTGTGAGCAAAGGATGGATATATAAATTACAGAATTTCTTACGGTTTCCATTTCCATAAATCATCAAATTTAAGGGGTCCCTTCAATTTTGATCGGGACCTGCAAGTTTTTCCAATTTGAAACCTGACGCGTCAGAATGCGATCCCTGATGCAACTCAAACTTTGAATGTGACAATTTTAAGGATGACCTTTCATGTAGAATAGAAAACATAAAGTTCGGGCTAGCAACCAAAGCATCTTAAAAGCTTCTGTACAAATATCTTTAGAAGAAAAAAAATCAATATCAAAAATGGAAGAAATCCACTATTGTTTTTTAGATGATGGATGATTTGACAAACTACACACAGAGATCTGCCAGGTTACCATAGAAAGCTTGCAACAAACAGCAGCATATATTGCATGCTAGTTAAATTCAACATGTGGCCGTAACAATGAGAATAACGTGGTGGGCAAACCTGCCAGTGGTGGGCGAACCTGCCACAAGGGTATACACGCCCTGCTCTCCACTACTTAAAATTTTACCTTTTCTTGTCCCCATCATAAATTTGTAAGTGGCATTGAAATTATCCCCCCCCCCCCCCTCCAAAAAAAGAAAAAGAAGTGAGCCCTAGTGGCCACGTACACTGGGCACCACTTGCAGAAAGAGTGCAGACATTGTTGTAAGGACTTTCTAATGTGAACATTGAATGTGTGCAGTGTAGCTTTATTTGCTAGAGCTTTTAAAATACAGTTCCAAATTGGCGAACATTGTGAGGCCAATATTTATCCGCTGGCCAAAATGGAATACTACTTGCTCGCTGATACACTGCTTATAATGTGCAAATGCACAATTCCACCAATAACTATGCACAACCACATAGATTTTTTTTGCGCACAGGCAAATATAAGCCTCAAAATGTTCACCAATTTGGAATTGATTAAATAGTCAGACAAACATGTAAGTCACCCAAGACAATAGACAATGATTGACTTCATTTATTCACACAAATGTAAAGGTTTATAGATTTCGACTTCGCCTTGGACTTGGACTAACTTTGAACTTTTTGCTCTAGTTGACTCCGTTCTAATCGCCTTCATCCAAATGTTGAAAGATTTGAACTCCCAATCCACAGTGTAATGATGCAGTGCAATCAGACGCATAGAACGTGTGGGATCATTCAATGATCGACAAGTTATTGAACTGATTATAGTGAAGGTCATGCTCATTCCTATTTCCTGTAGTAAATGAACTATAGCTATAGTTTTGTAAACAGTGTCTGATATTCACTTGGTAGTTTTGATCATCTGTCGTGGCCAATTTCGGGTCAAAAATCTGTTAATACATACTTTCACGTACGTACATGTATCAGCTGCACCCCGGCTGCGCCCTGCAAAGAGAACAAACAAGAACAATGATTATTATTAGTATGTTATCTGCAGGTTGCACAAAATTGTTTCTTCCCCAGTCTAATTTAATCTTATTTAGTATGAAAATGTCTGTGAAGCACCAAAAAAAAGGCCTTTTTATGATATAATTGTCAATTTTTTTCTAATTTTAACTAGGCCTACACATTGATTTTTTTTTTTGGGGGGGGGGGGGGGGGGCAAACAAATATAAGCAATAACACACACAGCTCACCCTATAGTTGCATTTGTTTCTCTTCATCTTTTTCCCAATACTTTTTTATTTTAACACTTTACCACCCAATCCTGTTGTACGGGCAAACGGCCCTCTCATGTATGGTCGGGCAAGTGTTTTTTGTTTACATTTTGAACAAAAATTGAACCTGTCGGGTGGTAAACGGACCTCTCATGTATTTTGGGTGGTAAACGGCCCTCTCATGTATGGTCAGGCAGGTGTTTTTTTGTTTCCATTTTGAACAAAAATTGAACAAATTCAAAAATAATAAAAAATTATTAAACAAATAGTTATATATTCAAAAAGTACCTATATTTCCTGGATTTTCGAGGGAAAAAATGGGTCGGTCAGGCCCGTACAACAGGTTTCTGTTATTCTTTTCTTGTCGCCTTAGCATAGTTATTTTACCAAACATTGGAAACATATTTTTTTCTTGGCAAATAAATAATTTTAAATAAACTTTTTTTTTAAGGGGGGGGGGGGGGGGGGGGCTCAAGGAAGTCACTTTTTGAATTGTGTGAGTGCTGTAATTATTGAACTATGACTTTTTAGAGAGGAAATGGATTAGAAATTCTAAAATTGCCATCAATTTTGACCAAAAAGCTAACAAAAATAATTTTGAGGAAAAAAACAAAAACAAATCGCTTGATTTTGATGTAAATAAACTAACTTAGGGACAAATTTTTTGGGAACCTAATTTAATTCTCTTCTCTTCTCTTCTCTTTTGATTTGGTAAAGTGAGTGTATTTACATCATAATTCAGCGATTTGGGCATATTTTACTCAAATATTTTACTCAAATATTTTTTGTTAATAGCTTTGTTTAAAAAAACAAAAAAGGGTAAAAAAGTGAATTTTGTAACATTTTTGGTCAAAATTGACGCCAAATTTGGATTCTCTGATCCATTTCCTTCCAGAAATGTATACTTTTTTATGGATTTGATTAGTAGTTCAATAAATTAATACAGCACCCACAAAATCAGGGGTGTACCTTCATTTTTTCTCCAACCAGCCAGCCGGGCTGGTAGCATGTAAAAGCTACCAGCCTGACTGTAAACTTACTAGCCAAACTAGTAGTCTTCATTTACCAACAGCAAAATTCTTACCGGCCAGCCGGGCGTGTATATTTAAATAGTTACCCACCCGACGCAAAAGTTACCCGCCACGGGCGTGCGGGCAGGAACTAAGTACAGCCCTGCACAAAATTCAAAAAATCAAGACCAAAACTTCCTTAAATTGAGTCCCCCCTTAAATGACCAGGCATTGGATAAATAGTGACAATTCTGTACCATGCAAAATGCACAGCAAATGTCTTTCTTTTTCCTTTCTTGGTTGGTGGCCAAGAGGACAATATAGGCCTTGCATGTAGCCAAGTACCGGTAGTGGTGTTAGCAGGAATTCAATCATACTCACTTTTCAAGACCCATCCATCATCCATTTGAACATGACTGCTAGGTCTGGGGGCCATCATAAAAAGTTCACAACACAAGCTGTAAAGCCAGTCTGGTCTTCCACATACTAGTAGCTCACCAATCTACAGAAATGGAACAAAATGAATATAAAATTATCATAGTCTGCTGCAAACATATTTCAGCTTTTACAGTATATTTATATTGCTAGCATTTCAAGTTTCATTAAAAAAAAGGCCTACAATTCTTAGCATTGAAAGTCGAAGCTTGCACCATTTCTTGTACAATTTAGCATTTTGTTAAATAGCCATTTGATCATGAAAGGTGGACACGAAAAGTGACAACTAACCATCACAGTGCGTAGCTAGGTTCTTCATATTGGGGGGGGGCAAGAAATGTAAATGAACCGACATGATGAGTGTGAGTGAAGTAATGCGTGCGTAGCGTGCGCGAAATTTTTTGAGTTTACACCTATTTTTTGCACGATTGAGGTACATTTTGCCTCCAAACAAGCTTGTACCATTGAATATTGCATTTTATGGGACTCATATGCGCGCGTAGAGCGCGAAAAATTTTCATCAGTGTACTTTTAACCATCAAAATTCCATGATTCCTCTGGTCAAATGAACCGACAATGCCAATCTCAACCGACACGACGTCAATATTGGGGGGGGGGGGGGGGGGGGCGATCGCTCCCCCTCTGGCTACGCCACTGAACCATCAAACTTTATATTATGCCAAAAATGTTTGATAATAATATTAAAAGTGAAGCTAGGCTATAGCTTAGGCCTACCATGGACCATGGGCCTACATGATCATGATGATACATTACATGACATCGTAGATCAGAACCTATTTGTATAAGTTAGTTGTAGCCCCGGGTTGCATCTCGTACTTACGCCTCAAGCTCTATCTGGCTAATACTCTATCAGAATAAAAGTATTTCCTGACTACAGTGCATGTATTATTATAATTATGATGTACAACACCAACATGCCAACACCTTGAAACGCAAATAAATAAGCTTATTTATTAATTGAAAAATAAAAACGTCATTGTCCGCGCGCTTTGTACTTCGCCAGTGGCACAGATTTATCTGTTTGCATGAGAGTATTACACCAAAAGTAGACAATGCTAAACTTGTTACCTTTATTTCTCCAGCAGCATGTCCAGTCGAGTAGAAACAATCATGTCACTTGTTATTCAATGCCCCGTCATTGAAATTGCAGCCAGCCCTACCTCAGTACATGTGTCAGTGTTATTTATACGTGGAGGTGATGCGACCTTTTTTGCCCTATGCCGGTCATGCGCATTCGGCGGCGCAAGTTTTGTTCAATATCAGGCCCAGCGGCTGAAGTGACAGTCTGTTTTCCATGACAAATTTCAGCATTATTATGTATCGACCATTCGGAAATTTTTGACTGATGATAGATTTAAGTCTATTCTAACGATTTTTTGGGAACACAGTATTTGAAAAACGTACGACATATGATGTCGCGAAACGTTTAGAATGTAAACAAATATGACGCTTCATTTCGAACACCAAGTCATTGAAAGTTTGAGGACCTGAAACTTTTCAAATAAACCAGCCAGATCAAATTCAAATACGTGTATTAAGCGATATTGTTGTTATCTTTCGAATACATCAGCGACAATGTACATAATTAAACATTTATTGAGTAATTTGATAGTTAAAAAGTTGCAAGAAGTCCGCGGGAGAGAACATCGGTTTCGACCCCAAAAGTAACAAGTTCAGAATTGCAAAGTCCCAAAGTTAATAACGCGTCGTTTTGCGGCTAACGCGCTAGCTGGCCCTCCTACTGATAAGAAGCTTGTTCAAAGCAGAAATTTACTTTACTCTTAGCACAATTAAATGTAAAGTAGAACATTTTCGCGCGACACGCGCGCATTTCTTTCGTCGCCAAAATCTTGTCAATGGTATTGGACCCTCTCTCATCAACTGCATTTTTTTTCTTCTTCTTTTTCCTCCAGGCCCCGTACCCGTACAGATACCCGCGAGTAGATGCTAGCTTTGAGGTGAGTCTCCTGACATTATAGTCGTGACCGCGACAATTTGTAGAAATAAAATATAAACATTTTAAATTGATGCTATAACAAATCTTATGGGTTTGGTAATTTGTCCAGGTACTTCCAGCAAAAAAAATAATGTTTTACAATACGCTACCAAGTGATTAAATATTTGAGTATTTTGGAGATCTTTTGCATGTTGGACTAAAAGCCAGAATGAAAAGTTATACTATTCGGATCAACTCATGAGAAGGCCTATCGTCGCTGTTCTGTATGTTGCTTTATGCATGTTTACTTTATACATGCTGAAGGGCCGGATGCACGGAGGTACGAGGTTTTGACAGAATAGCGATGGTTTGCTTCTAAGGGATGCACCATTTGATTTTGAGGAGGGCGTGTCATGGAAGTTGGGGTCGGGCGTAAACATATTGTTTTCGCTGTCGAAGCCCGCAACATTTTTTTTTGTTTTCGCCGGCAATCTTTATTTTTAAGGTTTTACTGTTTTTCTTTACATTGAGTTGGGCGACTTAGATTTTTTTTTTAATCAGCAGTGGGTCAACTTCAAAAGTGGGTCCATTTTGTTTTCCTGGTTGGTGGGCAAAGTTGTTGTTTTCCTGGATAGTGGGCAAAGGTTTTTTTAGAAAACTTCCACCCCCCCCCCCCTAGACTTTATCCTCCAGTCGTACAATACGCTCCACTGCGTTCGCTGTTGTGACGACTGGAAACGTTCCAGCCCAAATGTCCGAGCACTTTCAAAGAGCAGTTTGCATACCGCGCGAGCTGCGTCTTGCACAAACACGCGCATTGGTTGGGCACTTACGCACACGCTGGCCCCGACGCAGGCGCACACATTCATCTGAAACAGTAAAAACACGACTGAATCATGCACCGTCAAGTTGATTTATCGTGTTAAATTCATTACTAGCCGAAATTATCTGTCCGTCGTTTTGTTACGAGCCGGCACTGCTCTGTTTACCGGGTTGTTGGTCAATATTTTACGAGGTACATATTTTCACATACTTATTATGGAAGAAACCCCCAAACTAGGCTTAGTTTTAGAAGGCCTGCTGTCCTATGATTTTCCTTCTTTTTATTCGTAGAGAAATAAATAAATGAAGTGTTAATTGATTTCCAATATCGGCCGGTAAAAAAGATATATTCGTCCCTGGGCCGAGGTGGCAGTAGGCCCGACAGTAGGCCGTTCGGTACAAGACCACCCCTCCAATATTACTCACAGTCACACAAATTACAAATAGGCCTATATAAAATAATAACGAAATATTACAAAACAAAAACAAAATTAATTGATTCAATGAAATAAATAAATAAATGTCCCAATCAAAAAATATATATCAACACACTAATTTGTTGAATGTTTTGTATAAATGATAAATATGAATTTAAAACATATATATCAACTTGATTTAGATTGAGTGTGTAAATGCTTTTCACATTCATTATTTATTTATAAATCATTTCATAGGCTGAGTAGGCGAGTCATTTTGATGGAGCAAAAAGGCAGGAGGGTACGAAGCTGGCATAGGAAGGCAGAATGTATGCAGTGGCGGCACTACAGGGGAGGGCAAGGGGGGGGGGGGGGGGCATTCCCCCCAAACAAAAATATTGTTGAGGTTTGGCCCCCCCCCCACCAAAAAAAAAATCAATTTAGTTAAAATTAGAAACAAATAGACAATTTGAGCATAAATAGGATTATCCCCCGCGCTGTGCGCACATTTTCTTACTAAAATAGATTAAATTAGACCAAATATTGTCAATTTTAGCATAGCATTTTCATACCAAATTAATTAGTATTAGACAAAATTTGACAATTTAAGCGTAAAATTGCGCACAAAACTTCATAATTTTTTTATCCCCCCCCCCCCAAAAAAAAATATGATGAGGCTGATGCCGCCACTGGATGTGCGAAGGTGTACACTACAGTCAGATCTGGCTAAGAATGCCGTGCAGGTGCAGGAAGATGTATGGACAATGGACATGTGGTGCATGAAGGTTTACAAAGATAGCGCAGGAAGGCGGAAGCGCAGGAAGTCATATATGCATGAAGGCGTAAGCGCATGAAGGCGTAAGCACATGAAGGCGTAAGCACATGAAGGCGTAAGCACATGAAGGCGTAAGCACATGAAGGCGTAAGCACATGAAGGCGTAAGCACATGAAGGCGTAAGCACATGAAGGCGTAAGCACATGAAGGCGTAAGCACATGAAGGCGTAAGCGCGCATGAAGGCATATGCGCATGAAGGCGTAAGCAGATGAAGGCGTAAGCGCATGAAGGAGTAAGCGCATGAATGCGTAAGCGCGCATGAATGCGTAAGCGCGCATTAGGCGTAAGCCGTAAGCAGATGAAGCCGTAAGCAGATGAAGGCGTAAGCGCTCATGAAGGCATAAGCAGATGAAGGTGTAAGCGCATAAAGACGTAAGCGCGCATGAAGACGTAAGCGCGCATGAAGGTGTAAACGTGCATGAAGGCGTAAGCAGATGAAGGCGTAAGCACATGAAGGCGTCAGCTTATGAAGGCGTAAGCGCGCAAGAAGGTGTAAGCGCATAAGGCATAAGGCGTAAAAAGCTGACCAAGTGCAGGAAGGCGTACAAAGCTGGTGCCGGAGGCTTCATACAGAGCTGATGCACAAGACAAAGGTGGCGCAGGAATACGTAAGGTATCGCAGGAAAGTGTATGGTACAAAAAAGGTAGAGCAGGAAGGAAGGTGTACAAAAGGTAGCGCAGGAAGCCTACATTACAAGATTAAAAGAAGAGCATGAATCTGGTCCGCAGCTTGCACTGTGTTACTACTAGTATTAGTTTAGGAATAGTTGTACATTATGAGTGAAGGTTATGAATGACATACAGACGGGCATACACATGTACTGAGTACTGACTGACCTAGGCCTAGACTAGAGGCCAGGCAGGGCCTCAAAAGGGCATCATCCCATAGGCCTATTTATACACGCATAAAAATACAACAAGTACTGACCTGATATTTCTTCTCTCAAACAAACAAAGAACAATCCAGTATACACTTCTAGGCTAGGCACAACACTCATTCTGTCATGAAGGCAAGGCATAAAGTAGGACTGATGATATCTGGCCGGTAAATTAATATAGCTTTATTTTTGTTAGGCTTTTTAAAAACAACAAGGCTATTGCACCGCCGGGCCTCATCGCTTTGTTGTCAATGTTGTCAATGTGATCAGTAGAAGCTCGAACTCACAACACTCAACAGTCACTGTCAGTATGCTAGCATAGGCCTATTGTTTTTAATTTTCGAGGAACAAATCGTTAATTTATAACTTGTCTTATCCGGCAGAACATCTCTTGATTTCAAAATGCGGCCGCTGCTGATCGTAAATAAAATCGGCTGCAAAATGTAAACAAACAGGGTGACCAAGATTTAAAATGTGAAAATCTGCCCATGCCATCTGCAGCGACGAATGCGTGTGGTGGAGGCGGCCGAAGAAGGGTTAGAGTTTTGTGTTTTATTTACTCTTTCTTTACAGAAGAGGCTCCTTTAGGTGAATAACTCCCCCAAATCAATGGTTTTACTCTTTACTAATTGTCTGCTGAACCCACAGAATTATAAATATATATTTTTAAATATATGGCTGAACCACGCACGATCCCGCCGTGAGCCGCGCCGCGTCGTGCCGGGAGATCTGCGTGACATGATTCATATGCGCATTCAGATATGTAAATAAAACCGCAAATGCGGTTTTATTTTGCTCGCGAAAATTTCACGCTTTGGAGGTAGCACACCTCTAAATAATAGGAAGTCGAAATTAGACGACCATTTTGCACCTTATTTTGATCGATGCGCGACGCTTCAAAAGATGATATCTCAATGACCATTGTGATTTAGGAATTGATTTTGGTATCAAATTTAAGCCCAAGACAATGCTTATAATATGTTTATAACGATAGATCGATTTTAACGATTTAAAGTTAGGAAAATGTTAGGCCTACGACTATGCTAGAAACCCGACATTAGCAAAAGACAAGTTTTTGAATTACGGCCGATGCGCTTAGATGCTCGATTGCTTAAAATCTAACGGTTTTCCACGTATATTTTACAATTTTAATCGAAAGCTTGCTAAAATAGCTAGAGTTTAATACCAAATTGAAAGAATTTCTATGTATAAATTTCTATTTATGCCCCCAAACTATGACGCATTATACACGCAGGCCAACGTACTATTAGATTTTCCGAAGATTTAAACCATGTTCTGGCAAGGTTATTTTTAAATTTACACATAGAAAGTCATTCAATTTGGTAGTAAACTCTAGCTATTTTAGCAAGCTTATGATTAAAATTGTAAAATATACGTGGAAAACCGTTAGATTTTAAGCAATCGAGCATCTAAGCCCTCTACGGTCATTTTTCAAGTTGATTTTTCGCAAGACTTACGGCCGTGCACCGTGAAAGTAGGACTACTATTTATTAACAAAAAATAGTTAATATTATTTGTGAATGATCTATCATTAAAATTAATATTGTTAGCTTTAATTTGATACCAACCTCGTCTGCTGAATCACTGTAGTTCCCGAGAAATCACTATTTTAATCACGCGTATTGATAAGAAGTATTGCGCAATAAGAGTTGCAAGTTTTCGCCTGGAACTATTTAGAGGTGTGCTACCTTAGAACAGTAACTTTGATTTTTTATATGATCATTTTGTTTCAATATTTTGAGTTATTTATAAACCAAATATTATTTCAAAATCATACACAAATTTTCTTCGATATTGGTTAAATAGTTTTTGAGTTATACTTGTTTTTACAAACCCGGTTGACCCCAACATTGATCCGACGACGCCTGAAAACCTTGAATTTTCGATGTTGTCGTCTTAAATGGTGTATGATTTAACAATGTCAATGTTGCCATTTCATTAAATATTAATAATTTCTTTTTTCATTCCATTACATTGCATTGTCTCTGCTGACGATATCCTGAAAGTTTCACCAACATTTATGGACGTTTGGTATACAATCACTATCTTCAGAAGATAGCAGCTGACGGCGTAAGCTGCGTACAAATACGCGACTTTCAAACGCGTCCGTCCGTAGGCATCAGAGTACGTTGTGTATAGTTACTATAGTTACGCCGCATGCTGTCTTCTGAATCCATTGCTTTCTCCCGAGGGGGGGGGGGGGGGGGGGGGGGGCGTGCTTGCTATCTTCTGAAGATAGCATCTAACATTTGCTATCTTCAGACGATAGTAAAGGCTTAAAAAGGCTACATCGTTTAGTGTTTAAAAATCAAGCTTAGATTTAAGGTTCAGTTAGGGTTAGGGTCTGATTAGGGTTAGGGTTTGATTAGGGTTAGGGTTAGGGTTAGGTAAATTGGAATAACTCGAAAACTATTTATTCAATGGCAATGAAACTTTCGACATGAGTTTAAAATTGTATTTGCTTCATGAATAATTAAATATAACAACACCAAATTTGAAAATAAAAAAACCCATTGTGGTTCTAAGGTAGCACACCTCTAAATAATAGGAAGTCGAAATTAGACGACCATTTTGCACCTTATTTTGATCGATGCGCGACGCTTCAAAAGATGATATCTCAATGACCATTGTGATTTAGGAATTGATTTTGGTATCAAATTTAAGCCCAAGACAATGCTTATAATATGTTTATAACGATAGATCGATTTTAACGATTTAAAGTTAGGACTATGCTAGAAACCCGACATTAGCAAAAGACAAGTTTTTGAATTACGGCCGATGCGCTTAGATGCTCGATTGCTTAAAATCTAACGGTTTTCCACGTATATTTTACAATTTTAATCGAAAGCTTGCTAAAATAGCTAGAGTTTAATACCAAATTGAAAGAATTTCTATGTATAAATTTCTATTTATGCCCCCAAACTATGACGCATTATACACGCAGGCCAACGTACTATTAGATTTTCCGAAGATTTAAACCATGTTCTGGCAAGGTTATTTTTAAATTTACACATAGAAAGTCATTCAATTTGGTAGTAAACTCTAGCTATTTTAGCAAGCTTATGATTAAAATTGTAAAATATACGTGGAAAACCGTTAGATTTTAAGCAATCGAGCATCTAAGCCCTCTACGGTCATTTTTCAAGTTGATTTTTCGCAAGACTTACGGCCGTGCACCGTGAAAGTAGGACTACTATTTATTAACAAAAAATAGTTAATATTATTTGTGAATGATCTATCATTAAAATTAATATTGTTAGCTTTAATTTGATACCAACCTCGTCTGCTGAATCACTGTAGTTCCCGAGAAATCACTATTTTAATCACGCGTATTGATAAGAAGTATTGCGCAATAAGAGTTGCAAGTTTTCGCCTGGAACTATTTAGAGGTGTGCTACCTTAGAACAGTAACTTTGATTTTTTATATGATCATTTTGTTTCAATATTTTGAGTTATTTATAAACCAAATATTATTTCAAAATCATACACAAATTTTCTTCGATATTGGTTAAATAGTTTTTGAGTTATACTTGTTTTTACAAACCCGGTTGACCCCAACATTGATCCGACGACGCCTGAAAACCTTGAATTTTCGATGTTGTCGTCTTAAATGGTGTATGATTTAACAATGTCAATGTTGCCATTTCATTAAATATTAATAATTTCTTTTTTCATTCCATTACATTGCATTGTCTCTGCTGACGATATCCTGAATGAAAGTTTCACCAACATTTATGGACGTTTGGTATACAATCACTATCTTCAGAAGATAGCAGCTGACGGCGTAAGCTGCGTACAAATACGCGACTTTCAAACGCGTCCGTCCGTAGGCATCAGAGTACGTTGTGTATAGTTACTATAGTTACGCCGCATGCTGTCTTCTGAATCCATTGCTTTCTCCCGAGGGGGGGGGGGGGGGGGCGGGCGTGCTTGCTATCTTCTGAAGATAGCATCTAACATTTGCTATCTTCAGACGATAGTAAAGGCTTAAAAAGGCTACATCGTTTAGTGTTTAAAAATCAAGCTTAGATTTAAGGTTCAGTTAGGGTTAGGGTCTGATTAGGGTTAGGGTTTGATTAGGGTTAGGGTTAGGGTTAGGTAAATTGGAATAACTCGAAAACTATTTATTCAATGGCAATGAAACTTTCGACATGAGTTTAAAATTGTATTTGCTTCATGAATAATTAAATATAACAACACCAAATTTGAAAATAAAAAAACCCATTGTGGTTCTAAGGTAGCACACCTCTAAATAATAGGAAGTCGAAATTAGACGACCATTTTGCACCTTATTTTGATCGATGCGCGACGCTTCAAAAGATGATATCTCAATGACCATTGTGATTTAGGAATTGATTTTGGTATCAAATTTAAGCCCAAGACAATGCTTATAATATGTTTATAACGATAGATCGATTTTAACGATTTAAAGTTAGGAAAATGTTAGGCCTACGACTATGCTAGAAACCCGACATTAGCAAAAGACAAGTTTTTGAATTACGGCCGATGCGCTTAGATGCTCGATTGCTTAAAATCTAACGGTTTTCCACGTATATTTTACAATTTTAATCGAAAGCTTGCTAAAATAGCTAGAGTTTAATACCAAATTGAAAGAATTTCTATGTATAAATTTCTATTTATGCCCCCAAACTATGACGCATTATACACGCAGGCCAACGTACTATTAGATTTTCCGAAGATTTAAACCATGTTCTGGCAAGGTTATTTTTAAATTTACACATAGAAAGTCATTCAATTTGGTAGTAAACTCTAGCTATTTTAGCAAGCTTATGATTAAAATTGTAAAATATACGTGGAAAACCGTTAGATTTTAAGCAATCGAGCATCTAAGCCCTCTACGGTCATTTTTCAAGTTGATTTTTCGCAAGACTTACGGGCGTGCACCGTGAAAGTAGGACTACTATTTATTAACAAAAAATAGTTAATATTATTTGTGAATGATCTATCATTAAAATTAATATTGTTAGCTTTAATTTGATACCAACCTCGTCTGCTGAATCACTGTAGTTCCCGAGAAATCACTATTTTAATCACGCGTATTGATAAGAAGTATTGCGCAATAAGAGTTGCAAGTTTTCGCCTGGAACTATTTAGAGGTGTGCTACCTTAGAACAGTAACTTTGATTTTTTATATGATCATTTTGTTTCAATATTTTGAGTTATTTATAAACCAAATATTATTTCAAAATCATACACAAATTTTCTTCGATATTGGTTAAATAGTTTTTGAGTTATACTTGTTTTTACAAACCCGGTTGACCCCAACATTGATCCGACGACGCCTGAAAACCTTGAATTTTCGATGTTGTCGTCTTAAATGGTGTATGATTTAACAATGTCAATGTTGCCATTTCATTAAATATTAATAATTTCTTTTTTCATTCCATTACATTGCATTGTCTCTGCTGACGATATCCTGAAAGTTTCACCAACATTTATGGACGTTTGGTATACAATCACTATCTTCAGAAGATAGCAGCTGACGGCGTAAGCTGCGTACAAATACGCGACTTTCAAACGCGTCCGTCCGTAGGCATCAGAGTACGTTGTGTATAGTTACTATAGTTACGCCGCATGCTGTCTTCTGAATCCATTGCTTTCTCCCGAGGGGGGGGGGGGGGCGTGCTTGCTATCTTCTGAAGATAGCATCTAACATTTGCTATCTTCAGACGATAGTAAAGGCTTAAAAAGGCTACATCGTTTAGTGTTTAAAAATCAAGCTTAGATTTAAGGTTCAGTTAGGGTTAGGGTCTGATTAGGGTTAGGGTTTGATTAGGGTTAGGGTTAGGGTTAGGTAAATTGGAATAACTCGAAAACTATTTATTCAATGGCAATGAAACTTTCGACATGAGTTTAAAATTGTATTTGCTTCATGAATAATTAAATATAACAACACCAAATTTGAAAATAAAAAAACCCATTGTGGTTAGAACAGTAACTTTGATTTTTTATATGATCATTTTGTTTCAATATTTTGAGTTATTTATAAACCAAATATTATTTCAAAATCATACACAAATTTTCTTCGATATTGGTTAAATAGTTTTTGAGTTATACT